>CM068298.1:64733533-64923271 GCA_034768395.1 Linum lewisii
CAAGCGATCTTCTTGACCACTTGTACGATGGAAGACTCTCTATCTCTGAAAATCCTACTATTTTTTTTTGAAGACGTTAGTTAGCAAAACTTTCGAGATTCGATAAAGAAAAAAGGGAAATCGAAAAAGCGATTGAGTAATTTAGGGTTTGATACAGGAAACCCTAAATCGAAACCACTTGTTTCTTTCAGACGATGTATGACTGGCCTAGAACACGAATCGAAGCGGTAGAGAAGAGATGAAAGCGCGACACACAATTTAACGTAGTTCGGCAAGGTTAACCTTGCCTACATCCACGCTCGAGCAGAGCTCGAGAGAGTCAATCTTATTAATCAATCTAACACACCAGGATTTGCAACTCAACCCTGAATGACCACTGCGACACTGCAGTATCATCCTGATTACAAAAGCCTCACAAACCCCCTTGTGAGTGACAACCCAGAAATGCACGATTACACCAATCGTCTTTCTTGTTGTTCTCCTTTTCTGAGTCGAGTATTTATTCACTTGATGATGACAAGGATCGAGACTTGATTGCCGTTGATCCATGGCTTGATTGTCGTTGATTCGAAGCTTGATTCCCGTCATGATTTTCTTCGGTGATGGAAAGGAGAGAGTTTCAGCTTCTTCTGCTGAATGAATGAGGAAAGAGAATGACTTCCTTCCACTGATTGCTTCCTGCAAAAGAAGAATCCTTTCTTGGTTCGGCCAAGAGGATCAACCCGGTTAAATGAACCAAATCGATTAAATCAAGGGATTTCAACATTCTCCCCCTAAGTTGGATATCTCCAACCTTTTAGAAATTTAGAAAAGCAATCATCCATAATTTCAAAGTCAAAACAAGAATGTCATAACAGCAATTCAACCAGAACCATACTAACGTTCAAAAACAGAAGGATGTGTTTTCAGCACACTTATTCAATTAGAACAAAACAGAAACTTAGAAATCAATTTCAGGATCGCTTTCATAGTCTGATGCATTGTCTTTCTCCGGCTCCTTTTCATAGGTTTCCATGATAAGCTCTTTGACGTCTTTAGCAAGCTGGTCTTCTCCTAGTTCTAAAGCCTGCAGGTCTTCAACCTCCCAGTCACTGCGGAACTTGAGTGCTTCAACGAAGTTAAGGACTGCTTTGTGAAGAGAACATCCCAACAGTGCTTTGGTCGGAATAGTCCAGTCATTTCTCTCCTTGATAGATGATGCAAGCAGATTTAGTTTGAAGGAGATTTGACCTTTGGAGCAGCAGAAAGTGGAGAGTCCTTGGTCTCCCCCTTTGGAGATATCCAACTTGAGACGTTGAGGGGCAGTTGGATGCATCCAGTTTTCGTAGAATGTGCTGAGGACGAATGAAGTAGACTTTTGGATCAGGTGTGGAGATGTGGAGATCCACGTTGAGCATCTGAAGCAGTGAGGTAACAAAAGGACCAAGAGGAAGGGAGCCAGCGTAGGAAGCTGAAGCAGCATCATGAAGAATCTGGAGCTGAAGATGTGGGAGGCTAATGGGATGTTTAGTAATAACAGCATTGTAAATAATCCAAATATCAAGAGGTATGAGGGTAGAGAGATTGTGAGTCATAGGCAGAAAGTGTCGAGTGATGTAAAAAAACAGAACCCGGTACTTTGTGTTGAGATACCTAATGGGAATTGGACGGACAGTTGGTGGGACGATGATGAGCAGCTGTGAAAGTGCCATTTGAATGGAGAAGCCAGTTTGTGCCAATTGGAATTCATTGTGAATCGTGTGGCCAAAAAGTTGGCCACCATGAACTCGCGAAAGCAGCTGAGGCGTTAGGCGGATGAAATGCCCTAAACCTGGGTTTCAAGTTCAAGAGGAGAGACAGAAGTAACACGAATATTGGCAAAGAACATACGAACAGGATCTGGATAGCAAATAGGAGTAGAAGATGGTATGAAGTTAGACCAGCCGAGATGGAAGAGAGGTTCATAGACATTGATACCGTATTTGTCAAACGCGTGTGGAAAGTGGCGAAGAGATGGGAGAAGAGGACGAGTTTGGAACTTCCGGATGTACCATTGGTGATCCGCCTCTGTCCGGAACATGAGACCATTAACTTGAGATAGAACACGAGCCGCCATTTCAAGAGAGAACTTTGGGGTGTGAAGAAAAGATTTAAGAATTGAAGAGAGAACGAACTGAATTAAATAGGCAGCAGTCAACACGAAAGAAAGGAAAGAAACGAGGAGACGGAGAGGAGAATCAATTATGCAGAATTTGGAAGGTCAATCCCTGAAATTACTCCAAGATTCCTTCTAATTTGACAGAATTGATCTTCTTTGATAGGTTTGGTAAAGAGATCTGCAAGCTGAAGATTTGTGGGAATAAATTGAATATCAATTATTTTTTGAGAGACAAGTTCACGAAGAAAATGGAACTTGATGTCAATATGTTTCGTTCGGGAGTGATGAACAGGATTTTTAGCGATGTTTACTGCACTGGTGTTGTCACACAGCAGTGGAGTAGTTTGCAGTTTAAGACCGTAATCATTTAATTGAGAACGAATCCATAAAATTTGAGTAGAGCAGCTGCCTGCGGCGACATACTCTGCTTCAGCTGTTGACAAAGCAACCGATCCTTGTTTCTTACTTGACCAAGAGACTAAGCAAGGACCCAAAAATTGACATACCCGGTGGTACTTTTTCTGTCGAAAGTAGAACCAGCAAAGTCAGAATCGCTGTAGCCGACCAGGTCAAAAGATTCAGATGATGGATACCATAGACCATAGTCATTGGTGGAGAGTAAGTATCGAAGAATCCTTTTAAGAGCGGAAAGATGAGACGCCTTAGGATTTGCCTGAAATCGGGCACACAGACAAACAGCAAAAAGAATGTCTGGTCGACTGGCAGTTAAGTAGAGTAGAGAACCTATAAGGGCTCGAAAAAGAGTCGGATCAGTAGATTCAGTTGACTCATCTTTGGTAAGTTTGGTTGTTGTGGCCATAGGGGTTGAAGCAGGTTTGGCTTTATCAAAGCTAAATTTCGTGAGTAGGTTTTGGGTGTAATTTGTCTGATGGATAAAGATCCCAGAAGACAACTGCTGGACTTGTAGTCCAAGAAAGAACTTCATTTCCCCCATCATACTCATTTCAAACGATGTTGTCATAAGATCTGCAAATTTTTGACGAAGGGAAGAACTGGTTGATCCGAAAATGATATCGTCAACATATATCTGAACGAGGAGAATGTCAGATGATTCAATTTTGATGAAAAGGGTGTTATCAACATGACCTCGTTTAAACTGTTGAGAGAGAAGAAAAGAGGTTAAGCGATCGTACTAAGCTCTAGGAGCTTGCCTTAAACCATAGAGGGCCTTTTTAAGTTTAAAGACAAAAGAAGGAGAGTGAGGATCCTCAAAACCAGGTGGTTGTCTAACAAAGACTTCTTCCTTAATAAATCCATTAAGGAAGGCGCTTTTGACATCCATTTGGTAGAGTGTGAATTTCAGATGACTTGCAAAAGCACAGAGAATCCGGATTGCTTCTAATCTTGCAATAGGTGCAAAAGTTTCATCGAAGTCAGTTCCTTCTTGTTGGCAATAGCCTTGTGCTACAAGTCGAGCTTTGTTATGGATTACTTCACCTTTATCATTTGTCTTGTTCCTAAATACCCATTTGGTGCCAATGATAGTCTTCCCGATTGGGGAAGGAACAAGTTCCCAAACATTTGCTCTGTCAAACTGGTGAAGCTCCTCTTGCATAGCAAGAATCCAACTATTGTCTTGAAGAGCTTCTTTAACAGAGGTCGGTTCAATGATTGAGAGGAGAGCAGAATCATTTGTGGCCATGAAATCAAGAAGCCTTTTTGACCTAGTGACAAGTCTATCGTTCGGATCCCCGATCAAAAGATTTGTTGGATGTCTTTTTTGAATATGAGGAGGTGGATTTGGTTTTGAGATAGGTTCAGGCAATGGGGAAGGAGTTGGCAAGGGATTCGATACAGGAGATTCTTCTTCAGTCGTATTAGTCAGATTTGGACTATTCAGATCAGTTTGGTGTTCGGAAGGTTCTGAATCAACAGAGGGTCTAAAAAGAGAGAAAGATTCATCATCCTCAGGTAATGGTAAGTTTGAAAAAGAAGAGTTATCATAAAAAACAACGTGAATAGATTCTTCTACTTTGGATGTCCTAAGATTAAAGATTCTAAAAGCTTTACTCGACTGAGAATATCCCAGGAATATAGCTTTATTTGATCTTTCTTCGAACTTCCCTTTCTGGGAAGTTGTATTAAGAACGAAGCACCTACACCCGAAAGGGTGAAAGTAGCTGAGATTAGGAGTTTTGGCTTTAAATAACTCATATGGAGTTTTGTTCATTGGTTTTCTAATCAGAGTTCTATTAAGCACATAGCAGGCTGTCGAGACAGCTTCTGCCCAGAAATGCTTGGGAGTTTGATGGTCTAACAGCATGGTTCGAGAAAGATCGAGTAGGGAACGATTTTTCCTTTCCACGACTCCATTTTGTTGTGGAGTACGAGGAGCAGAGAAAGTGTGGACGATTCCTAAAGATTTGCAAAAATCAGAGAAAGCAGAGGATACAAACTCTCCACCGTGATCACTACGGAGAGTTTGTACTTGAAATTTAGTAGTTACACTAATCTGCCTAACAAAAATTTGAAAAACAGAAAGACATTCATCTTTCCTAGCAAGGAAAAACACCCAAGTAAACCGAGAAAAGTCATCAACAATCACAAAAGCAAAACTTTTACCACCAAGACTTTTCACATTTGCAGGTCCAAACAAATCCATGTGTATTAATTCAAGAGGATGATCAGAAAAGACCCCAGAAATTTGTTTAAACGATGTTCTGGTCTGTTTTCCTTGTACACAAGCTTGACAGAAAAAATCTTGATTAGTTTTAATATTGGGTAAACCTCTTACAATGTCAAGTGAACACAACTTAGCGATACGAGTTGAGCTAATATGACCCAATTTTTTATGCCAGATAAGTTCAGAAGAAGGTTTTACAGCAGAGAAACATTTTTCATTGAAGGCATGCTGGTTTTTAAGATTAATAGAATAAACATTTCCATTTCTATTTCCAGTGAAGAGGATTTTACCATCGAGAATTCTTTCAACAACACAGGACTCAGCTTCAAAAACAACTCGGTTTGAATTTCCACATAATTGACTAATGGACAGCAAGTTATGTTTAAGATTTGGTACAAAGAGAACATTATGAAAAATCGGATTTGTGGACTTTCCAACCGTACCTTTGCCCATTATCCGGCTCTTATTATTATCCCCAAAGGTAACCTTTCCTCCTTTTCTTTCTTCTAGAAAGCTAAAATTTCTTCTTTCTCCAGTCATATGGTTTGAACAACCACTGTCCAAGTACCATTCAGTACTAATCTTTGATGACTCCTGCACAAGAACCAAGATTAGTCTTCTTAGGTACCCAAACTTTATTGGGTACCTGTTTATATTGAGTAAACATGCAATCATAACTAGTGTGTCCTGACATGAAACAATATTCACATTCTGTTTTAACATAATTTCTTTGCGAGACACTGCCATGATAACGAAATGATCGAAAACTTGCTTTAGGTTTCCAATAAAGAAATCTTGTATTCCCAGTTTTCTTTGCTCGTTCCCAGTAATAATTCTGCCTCTGTAGTACACTAACTTCATTCATGAGTCTATTGATATGAGTTTCATACTCATTTACCATTTTATTATGATTAACTTTACATAAATTTAGATCGTCAATCAAACAGTTCAAGCTATCATTTTCAACTTTCAATTTTTGAAAACACTGAGACAGTTTTAAATAAGCTTCCATAACCTCTTCCTTAGTAAACTGAAAGGGATAGTTAGAGCATACCTCATCTGAATCCTCAGCTTCATCATCAGTAATTGCCATGTATGCTTCTTCATTGTCAGACTCCGAGTCACTCCAAGAAACTTTAAAAGCTCTTTCTTTGGAATACCCTTTATTCGGACAGTCTGACCTTATATGTCCTGGTCTACCACCCTTAAAGCACGTTATAGTATCTTTATCATCATTAACATGACTTTCTTTAGTTTTTGTTTGAAACCTATCCTTAGAGGTTGAAGACATACCTTTATTTTTAGAGAAATCTCTTTTTTTTTATGAATAATTAGGGGTTTTATATCATAAAAAAACAATGAGGTTCATACAAGGCTTAGCTAGCCAAAAGATACAAAGACTAAAACTCAAAGCAAAGAGAATCTAGCTAGGCATACAACTCAGCATCAGACGCTCATTAACATGGCCCTTAGCAAACAACATAATTGACTCCAATACTCTTGCACTAACAGCCTCTACATCCAGCTTTACTTCAGTAAAGATTCTTCAACATCTTTCCCTCCACACTTCACTGATCACAGCACACCAGCACAATCTTTTAGTCCTCATTCTAACTGCTGAACCTCTCCAAACATTCACAGCAAATTGAACCATTCTGTCCCAGCTGTCAAAATTCCTGAAGAGAAATCTCTTTTATTTCTCAAGAACTGTCTAAATTGTTTAGTCATGAAGGCAATCTCATCCTCATTTGATTCATTTTCATCATCACTAGATGATCCTTTCTGAACAGCTTTAAGAGCGATACTCCTAGTTTGAGACTCGTCTTTAATTTGAACCGTTTGCCTAAGAACAACTTCATGACTTATCAATGATCCAATTAAATTTTCAAGAGATAAGACCGACAGATCCTTAGCTTCTTCTATTGCAGTGATCTTAGGCATCCATTCTCTTGGTAGAGACCTAAGGATTTTTCTTACAAGATCTCCCCTATTAAGTTTCTTTCCTAGATGTTTCAGTTTTGACACAATAAGATTAAACCTATCATACATAGCAGAAATAGATTCAGTTTCACTCATCTTAAACATCTCATACTCATGCATAAGAACATTTATTTTTGTTTCCTTGACTTGTGAAGTACCTTCATGAGTAGTCTCTAATGTTACCCATACTTCATTTGCAGTTTCACATGAACTAATACGATTGTACTCATCGTTACACAGAGCACAGTAGAAAATATTTAAGGCTTTGACATTCAATTGAACTTTCTTCCTTTTATTCTCATCCCAATCATCATAGTTTCCAGTTAAATCAATACCACCTTTCTCTACAATTTTCCATAGGGCAAGATCCATACCTTGGAAGAAGACCTTCATCCTGTTTTTCCAGAATTGGTAGTTACCTCCGTCGAACCAGGGTGGTCTGGAATGTGACAGACCTTCCACACTTTGTCCAGCAGCAGTTGCCATGTCCTTTGATCCTCTCCGGCAGTAGCAAACTAGTCACGGAAAGCCCGCTCTGATACCAATTGAAGACGTTAGTTAGCAAAACTTTCGAGATTCAATAAAGAAAAAAGGGAAATCGAAAAAGCGATTTCCCTTTTTGTATTTTAAACAATTTCACTTGTTAGGTTTCCAAAACACTTTGTTCTGATTTTTTTAGTTGTATGATACCTCATTGGTAGCTGGCTCAACAATATATATTGATTGTACCATTATTCTATCAAGACACTTCATTATTTCGTCTAAAAAGGATTGATAATTGGAATGATAGTTAGTGAAATAAAAAATACAATTTAATGATATAAGATGTACGAAAATGAGTTAAGCAGTGAAAAAAAAAAGGAAGTCAGTGATAACCATGTATGTAACCAAGTCCATGTTTTTAATTTTCATTATTCGGCTGTGGCTACTTGGTGTATGTTTGACTGTTTGTAATGAATAATCATTTTCTAAACTCTTAACCATATAATAACAGTATTTTTAACCATATAATTTTTTTTGATTGAGTGTATATATATATCATTGAACTTTTAGTACAAGTGAGCCGCGATAACAAACTAATAACCTAACTAATGCTCCCTAGAAAGCATAAGCCAAAATGCCAAAACAGCCTCTGCCTATTTACACATCCAATCAAAATATAAAGACCCAAAGGTTTTCCACCCACCCAACAAACCAAACATTGCTAGAACCCCCAAAAATCGGCAGATACATGCAAAAGAGCAACTAAAACAGAGGCAGCAAGCATTCTGTCAAAGGCCAGAAAGGAAGAAAAAAACCTACACTAAGAAAACATCAACACGTTCTGTCCACCCTACCCAAAGTCATCCTCTCAGTCGGGATCAAACACCAGACGCCACAAGGCAAACCATGAGCGAGTCACATCCCGAGAAAGTCTATCCGCAACTGCAAGCCATCTGCCAACCGCCCAAGCGATCTTCTTGACCACTTGTACGATGGAAGACTCTCTATCTCTGAAAATCCTACTATTTTTTTTTGAAGACGTTAGTTAGCAAAACTTTCGAGATTCGATAAAGAAAAAAGGGAAATCGAAAAAGCGATTGAGTAATTTAGGGTTTGATACAGGAAACCCTAAATCGAAACCACTTGTTTCTTTCAGACGATGTATGACTGGCCTAGAACACGAATCGAAGCGGTAGAGAAGAGATGAAAGCGCGACACACAATTTAACGTGGTTCGGCAAGGTTAACCTTGCCTACATACACGCTCGAGCAGAGCTCGAGAGAGTCAATCTTATTAATCAATCTAACACACCAGGATTTGCAACTCAACCCTGAATGACCACTGCGACACTGCAGTATCAGCCTGATTACAAAAGCCTCACAAACCCCCTTGTGAGTGACAACCAAGAAATGCACGATTACACCAATCGTCTTTCTTGTTGTTCTCCTTTTCTAAGTCGAGTATTTATTCATTTGATGATGACAAGGATCGAGACTTGATTGCCGTTGATCCATGGCTTGATTGTCGTTGATTCGAAGCTTGATTCCCGTCATGATTTTCTTCGGTGATGGAAAGGAGAGAGTTTCAGCTTCTTCTGCTGAATGAATGAGGAAAGAGAATGACTTCCTTCCACTGATTGCTTCCTGCAAAAGAAGAATCCTTTCTTGGTTCGGCCAAGAGGACCAACCCGGTTAAATGAACCAAATCGATTAAATCAAGGGATTTCAACACTTCCCCCCCCCCCCCCCCAAATATACCAAAAGAGAGCATGAAGGAGTCTAGATCTAAATTCCGCAAAACTACCATCACAGTTCCTACCCTGCCAGCCGCGGATGACTTCCCGGACATCAAAATGTTCCGGACCCCCAAATGGAAAGCTTGGAACTGAAGGTATACCAAATCTGTAAGGCAAAAGGGCAATCCAAAAACAAGTGCGACACCGACTCGAGGCCAGCTCTGCACATAACACACCAATTCGGGCCAACAAAGCCCCATTTCTGCAAATTCTCAAAAGATGAAATGTTCTTATGAGCAACCGGCCAGACAAAACCTGAGATTTTGGTTGGCACAGGAGTCACCCAAACCGCATCCGCTGGAAAATTAGTGACGGCGGCCTGGTGTCGAGAGGTTAAGGCTTTGTACTATGAGCTCACCCTAACAAACCTTAATTCGTAAAATTGCACTTAATTAATACATAGAACCACCCAACTCATAAATATATGTGTTGACAGGAAATAAAATGCTTAATAATTAATAATAGCCTAGTTATTACGGGAACAATCGGTATGCTTGAAGGAGATAGTCTTCTTCTGAATATCATATCCAATCAGGAAATTCTGCTGCGCCACATTCCCATAAATCGATCCATTCCATGAAAGGCCAAACACGTAACCATATCGCTGGCCTGGATGAACAGATTAGAAGGAGACAGCTTCACGTCAGCACCCTCAAAATGCATTGTTACCCGAGGAGAATTCAGACTACTCCCCGCAGGCGCCAAATAGCAATGGCTCAAGTACCCATTTGGGTCCTCTGCTTTCTTCCCACCGACGATCTGACTATCAATGGCTTCCGTCAGTTGGGAGAAGAACTTTTGTGAGAACCACGTCAGCGCGGACCCAGAATCAATCATGATGTTCCCTTTACCGCCGGATGATACTCCAGATTCTTGGTACGGTATTCTCTTCTCCCCTACGCTCACACCGTCCAATTGAAGAATGTAGTAAGCAGGGATTTCGGAGACGGAAAACAACAGAGTCGAAACAACGTCTTCACCTGAAACGACAGCGTTTTCTCCGAAATTCATCGTGCTGGTGAGTTTATCCTCTCCGAAATTGGCTAAGCAGTAGGAGAACTTATAGCCAATTGACGACCGATTTGGGAGACAAGAGAAGCCGACCCGCCTCCCAAGCCCACGATCCCGGACCCATTTGGGGGGAATTTCCCTACGTTGTTGTGGCTGCATCCAACCAAAGTGTTGGGAAACGAGACTTGTTGACCATCGGTGGACCCCAGGGTCAACGTCCTCAAGCGCCAGGTCACCATTCGTTTGAGCCCCGCTTCCGTATTCAGCATCGAAATGGCAAATGGTGTCGTTCTCAACGCAGAAGGCCCCCTCGTTCTGGAAGGAAGAACACACCTTTGATGAACACGGCACTGTTTTGTAGGTGCTGGAAGATGCAGGGTAGAATAACGGGGCATTCTGAACGTAACAGTTAGTGCAAGGCTTGCATTGCGTCCATATGTTGTCGCTTCCAGTGTCGGCGATAGCTAGGATTTGAACTGTTGGCGTTCCCAGGGAGATGTTCATGAGGTATTCACCATTGTTTGGGGCTACTGATGAATAAGGATCTATG
Source organism: Linum lewisii (assembly GCA_034768395.1). Classification (NCBI taxonomy): domain Eukaryota; kingdom Viridiplantae; phylum Streptophyta; class Magnoliopsida; order Malpighiales; family Linaceae; genus Linum; species Linum lewisii. Next base: position 64,744,134 of record CM068298.1, read on the forward strand.
TATGTATGATTGTTGATGGATGAAGGGAAAGACAGCAGAATCATGTGTTAATATATTAATATTACAAACAGAATCATGTGTCATAATAAATTAATTAACGTTGGGATATATATTTTCTTTTCAATATTATTGACCATATATTTCCCTATGCAAATACAATGTAATGTGTATTAATTAATTACCTGAATTCAATGGGAATGAATATTATTACCATCTCTGTTATTATTATTCTTAATATAGCGTATTATCTTTTCTTTTTCTTTTTTTTCTTTTATTCTTAATATAGCGCAGCGCACTAGAGCATCACCATCCATTGTATTTTGGTGAATTGAAAGTCTAGTTAGCAAGTGGACTGCAAATGGTATTGATGGTGAGAGAGAAAATTTTATGCAATATGAAAGTTGAAATGCAAATGAAATGGGCCCCACTATATCTTTCTTTTTCACTTCGGCGCCACACTTGTATTTTTGTCATTTGTTTTTGTATTTTAATTGTAATTAAAAATGATATTGGTCCCACATTTGCAATTGCTTTTGAATTGCATTGATGGGAGTTGTGTGAAAGTGAAAAGTGGACAATTGCAAAAATTGATAGGTAGCATTAGGAACCACATTTGAAATTGCAAATTGAAATCATTGATGTGGATGCTCTTATCAAATTTCCATGGAGGAAACAAATTCAGGGTAGGTATGACAAATTGTTGTCGCTTACGTTTCGTCCCATATCATCAAGGTCATCATTTCCCATAACTTATCACAGATGTCACTAAACTTCTAATTTATTAACGTAATATTTTTTCATCCACTTTTGTCCATTTTTTTTTCCTTCCACTGGCTGATGTGGCAGCTAAGTAAGCTAATTCTAGTCAGCTAGCGTAACACCTCGAGTCACGTTTGTTTCAAGAGATTGTGTTGTGGCGGTTAATACAATTTTCTTTAATTAATCCTAACTTATTTATATTACAAAATTTGTTTTTTTTTTACTACATTTTGACTACATTTGGAAATTGATTTTTATGAATGCATTTTCCATTATTTGGGGAGCATGGCTAGCCAGCGCTGCCCTGGCTGGTTGCAGGTCACGTTTGTCTATTTTTAAATATTTTCATGCATTTTGTTACTAACGTATGATAAATTGCAACGAATATTGTGCTATAAATTTCCAAATCCCTCAATTGAAGTGCATCTTCTTCCTGCTTTCCAAGATTGTTCAACAATGTCCAAGAACACCAATCCAGAACTTAAAAAAAGTAAAAAGTTTAGGGAAGGATCTAAGATTTTTATCCCACACAAGGTTCGTTTGAAATTTTAATTCCAAATATGGGGTGCTCCCAAATTTAATTCCCAATCTAGGATTATTTTTCTGATTGTTAGTACAAATCGCCAATATAATTGACGATCTACACTTTCTGACACCTTTATAAACAAATCGCCACTTGAAGTGGCGACATTGCTGACAATACACAGCTTTTGCAAAATAGTTTGTAGAGGAACTTTTGATCTTTTACATTTTAGTCACTCATAAATTAACCAAACAAATAAACTTTTTATTTTTTTATTTTTTAGTCACTGATGATTCAATCCAAAATATGGGGCAATACTTCAAACGTGAGAATCATTAATGGTCTTAAACCAGGAATCATTAACTAAACAATGATCCAATCTACGAGCAATCATGTTATCAGATTGCTTGTTGGTCAAGTAAAAAAAGGACCATATGTTGGAAAATTAATCAAGTTTGCATTATCAATCCAATCTGCAAAGTTGCCATATGCCTAGAGTTAGCTCTTTTTTTAATCCTCCTCCGACGAAACAATGGCATTAAAGTCCCCAATAACCCCCAAGCGAGTTTCCAGAACAACCAAAAGATCTAGACGAAATTTTCCAAAATAAGTTTGAAGAGAGTCTTACTTTTAAGGACTAATTGAGACCCCTACATTCCATACTAAAAATATCATTTACGTCTCTTTCGAGTCTTAGGAGTCTTAGGAACCTATAGAGAAGGAATATTTCTTTCAACTCCAACCTCATCAACTGATTCCAAAGTTTCAAAATCATTTAAAATAGGCAAAATTGCCACTCTACAAAATCCATCGCGCCCCAAAGCCGGTTTGCAAGGACATGAATATCTCGTTCCTTCGGAGGATCACTACCTAAAAAATGACCAAATAGACAAGTTTAGAGCCTATCTCTACTGGCTTTGAGAGTTGAGGTCCGAATCTGCAAGACGCCATCCACCACCACATGTTCATTATACGTACCTTAGAGAAAGATCAAATAAAAAAAAAAAACATGTGCAGATAATTAAGCTATTTTATTTCAATCCTACAGGCTATAATAATATTACCTCGCATAAATAATTCGTAAAAAGAAAACATGATCATGAATAATCCAACACATACTGGATTATTTTATAAGCTAAATTTCATTATTGCTCGGGCAAGCATAAGCCAACACATCTGGATTATCTTAATTTTTGGCAAACTTCTTCTGTAGATCAGCCACGATATCCTTGTCCAGCTGGAACGCCTTGGTCAAAACATCAGCGTTGACCGGTGGGTTCGACCCAAAGACGGCATTAGCTATGGTAATAACTCCAGGGTTCTGGCTGCTCAACCCAGCAAACGCCACGGCAGGAGCTTTGTCCACATTGAACTGGAAATGAATGAGTCCAATAGGGAACACAAACACGTCACCAGGGTACAACACTTTGCTGATGAGACGGTTATCCGGGTTGGAAGTCACAAACCCGACATATAGTTTGCCTTGAACCACAACAAGAATCTCGGTGCCCCGAGGATGAATGTGAGGGGGTTGAGCCCACCGTTGGGAGCATAGTCAAGACGTGCCAAGGAGATTCCTAAGGTGTTGAGCCCTGGAATCTGGTCAACGTTGAGAAGGGTGACGTTGGAGCCCACTTGGTTTGATGTGTCCCTAGGAACGTTGAGTCCTTTGAAGGAGAAGTCTTCTGCTTTAGCTTGCATGGGATCCTTGCAGAACTTGCCGTTCACAAATACTGCCATTTCAATTCATGTTAATGACTTACAAGTCCAATAATTTGTATTACTTATATTAAGAAGGAAGAACAAAGTAATTAAGTACGTTACGTACCTCCATATTTAGGATCATCAATGGCGACACAAAAGTCTTGGAGAGGGCTAGGATCGTATGCAGTTGTCAACCACATTAATGAAAACACAGCCAAGAGGCAGCCAGCTGCTCCGAGGAAGAGAGAGCCTTTCATGGTTATTTCGATCGTAGTGTACGTACTTTTGAATCGAGTTGTAGTGTGTTATTGCTTGTTATGGATGAAGAACTAGGAAGGGTAGGCCAAAGGGTATTTATAGGACATAGGTGATGGTGAAAGAATTGCACTTGCAGCTACAAGGTCAAAGCTGAGCTGAAAGAATGAGTCTTTGAAGTTACCACCAGGTCTAGAAGAATGGTAAGCTTTGTTTACCAGTTCCCAACAACTCTTTCTGTTTTTAATTAATTTCTTCTGTTCTTAAACTGTATGAATGTTTCCTATATCTTTAGTTTATTTACCAAGTATATGTGTGTATTTCTTGATCATGACATATAACCTAATGATTTGTAATGAAAAATTTGAAATATCTATGAGAGGATATATGTAATTTGGTTTGGTTCAAATCATACATTCAAAAAAATATTATGATATTATGGGAGGATAGAGTCCATGTTTAATGATGCAATATTTGTTTCTGCTAAGAACGTTGCATTCCAATAATTCGTGTACCCTCTACAATTTTGAATGCAACGTTCTTAGCATAAACAAATATTGCATCATTAAACATGGACTCTCTCCTCCCATAATATCATATGATGATGGAATAACTTCATGATTAGATGATTATAATTTCCAACGTTTATTGTTTCTAGAGTTCACTCTGCATTGTGTTTGTTTATTTTGCAGTGCCATAACTGAACTAAAGCTTTGAAAATCGGCATAAAGAACTGAGGGCCAAAGGATGGTGACATAATTGGAATTATGTCAGATCAACAATAATCATTCACAGCCATAGGATGAGATTCGGGTATAACTCTTGGTCTTATTAATTATGGAAAGAATGAATTAATTGCATTGATTATATTTGATTTATTAGGGGAGGCATTTATATTAGGATATTATACTTATTCTTTGCAATCAATCATTTATATCAGTTACCAAATTATTACTAATATTATTCTGATTCAAATCCGAGATAAAACCTCTCTCTTACTTCCTTTTTTTCATTATAAATAACTGATACTGTTATAAATAACCGATACTATTATAAATAACCGATACTGTTATAAATAACCGATACTGTTATAAATAACCGATACTGTTATCTAGCTAATAATAGTATTTTACTATATGCATTTATTTAACCATTCTATGAATTTTGTTGTTTCGGTATTCGTACAGTACTGATAGTTATCTATTTTTAGTGTGTTTTATATGTGTTTTACATAAAATACTATTATTTAACATTAATTTTCTAGATGTGTCCGAGGTAGATTTTCATTGGGAGGCGTTGGCGTTCAAAACTGTCAAGGATGCCGAATCATTTTACTGAGACTATGCTCATAGTCTCGGATTTGAGATCAAAATAAGATCCGACCAACTTCATCCTTTTACCACGACTCTGGTGTGTAATCCTGAGCAAATTCAATCCTGTTTACAAACAACAAAATCAACAAACGAATTAACATGAGGCAAGAGCATTTGTACATAAACTAACAACAGAATCAACCAACGAATTACATAACTTAGTATTAGTATTGCCAAAATACTATTATCTGCACATTTTTTTTTAGTTCAATGACAAGTATTTGTTCAAATTCAGTCATATTCAATCCTATTAGCAAGAACAAATCACACACCAGAAACACAAATCAAAAAGGTTTTAGGGTTTAGGGTTTAGGGGTTTTAGGGTTTAGGGGTTTTAGGGTTTAGGGGTTTTAGGGTTTAGTGTTTACTCCCCAGAATAAAACTACATATGCAATTTCCCTTTACTTTGAATGAATCAACTGCTAATATACTATAATTATCAGCAACAATCATATGCACAAAACACAAGTCAGAACAAATAATAGTATTAGCCTAATAACAGTATTCGTTCAAACCCCAAATTAGAGCAGAAACACCTATAAAAGAGATGAATGTTGGTGCACATAACTAATCTCCAACAAAATCAACCCAAAATGAGATACTAGTATTAACCTAATGAGATACTAGTATTAACCTTTAGTAAAGAAACTTAATTCCCAACACAATCGAAACCCCAAAAATGTCTGATTGCACATGCTTAGCTACAAAACCAAACCTGGTTATGGGTTCTTGTTGATTGACTCGAGCGACGGCGGTTGCACCAAACAACGGAAAAAGAATCGGAAATCGAATTGAATAGTGATGAATCGGCAGTGGGAATGGCGTTCGATACTGCTTACCTTAAGGAAGAGATTCAGTCGGCGCTTCTGGCGACGGCGGTTACTAGATGATTCCGCGATTGAGAGCAGAAAGGAATTGACTGAAGACAGAGAGAAGAATAGGGAAAGAAGTTTTCTTTTGTGGCAACGGTTAAAAATGAAAGTTAATTGGTAAAGGTAAGTATATATTATGCAATTATGAGTAATAAATTTAATTAATATGGGTCAATAAATTGTGGGATCTCATTATTATATTAATTTAATTCATCCACCATTGGATCTATTATATGGAGATCTAATGGTCCTTATGGATTATGTCTAATAGACATAATCCAACTTTTGTCACCCACTCCTAATCCGAAGAACTGGTCGTATTAATTAGGTATCATTATTAGTTATTACATATAATTTAGGCATCCGACTGAATTATATTTGAAATAATACATGTTTGTTTAAAAAATTATATAAGATAAAGTACCGAAATATAATTATACTAATATGTATAAATTATCAAGCAATCCTAGCCATTAGCCAAAATGATACAGTCGTAGTTTACTTTTCTTTTCACCTCTCCGTCTGACTTATTCTCCTTCTTCATTCTTTTTTTCTTCTTCCAATGTCGGCGGTGTTGCGTCGAAGGAGGATGGGGCGACGGCATTGAGAAATAGATCGACATACAGAGATGATGTTTGGTGGGTGTGGAGAATACTAACAGAAATCAAATTTTCCATATCGCGATTTACAGATCTGGTTTTACTAATCCTAACTGCTTATTGATGGACCTGGGAAAACCACTATTTACCGTCGAACAGTTTTAGTGGTTTTAGTAGGTTGAATCGAAAAAATTGCCCAATCCAACCAAAGACTAATCTACTTTGAACTGGACAGGGATGGAGGCTGATCATTGATCGACTGATCCGGTTATGACAACATTGGTAATTAATTATCTATTAAATTTTCAAATATAAACTTATTCAATCCTATGATTGAACCTTCAAGAAACTTGAAATTTACAGTATGGACCCACTTTTATATTACAATAATATACTTGTAACTAAAAAATAAGAATAAATATTATTGTCCACTTGACTATAAACCTATCCATTAAAAGGTTCATGCTCATGCACCTTTTTCAGGCCACATTATCCAATTAACCTTTGAATTATCTTCTTCTATGGTGTATAAATCTATTGGTTTAAACTTTAAAGTGTTAATAAACGATGTAAAATCCATTCATAACTCTCTCCCAACAACTTGAGTTATTCGGATCAATGATTCATGATATAGTATCAAAGTCTTTGATGACTGAAAGGTCTTGGTATCAAATCTTGGTTGCCCCCAATATAACAATTTATCTTGTATAAGGCCTGGTGGACCTTTGCAAATTTCAATCCCCATTAATGGGTTTCTTCCCTTTCACAAAATTTCGTTTATGGGGTGTTCATGACATAAAGTTTAAAGTTTATGGTTTAACATTGAAGATACTCTTAGGTGCATACTAACCCTTAAGCCACTTCTCAATCATTTTATGTTTCAAAATTAGGGCCAAGTAGGAACTAAATTTCTTTGATCATTTTATGTACGAGACTTCATGGCCCAATGGATAAGGTGCTGGTCTACGAAACCAGAGATTCTGGGTTCGATCCCCAGTGAAGTCGTGCTTATAATTTTTTTTGCAGCCAAACTTGCTAAATTAGACGGGTACTAGTGTATAAACTGACACTGGTACGAGTCTTATTGTAGAAAAATTGTGGAGAAATTTGTTATGAATACTAAATTTATTTTATCATCACATTATATCTTTCCTTGCAATTAACATATCAAAAAATATTATTTGGCTCATTACCTATGACATTATATCTTTCCTTGCAATTAACATATCAAAAATATTATTTGGCTCATGACATTCGCTGATATAATACTCCATTACTATGAGTTTTGACATTGTGTTTTTTATAAAAAAATGTCACAGAACTCTAGTATTTAGAAAATGCATAATATTATAGTAGACTAGTAGTATTTAGGTTCATAATAATCCTTTAGTCACTTCTCAACCATTTTATGTTTTAAAATTAGGGCTAAGTAGGGATTAAAGAGCGAAAAACTGATTTTGATCATTAAATGTACAATACTTCATGGCCCAATTGATAAGGTGTTGGTCTACGAAACCAGATATTTTGCTATGAAGACACTATCCCCTCCTCATATGAGGACAACAGTATGGAACAAGGTGTGTTCAGCAGCCCCCTTGGCAACATTTTAATGGATGAGTATAAAGAGACAACACCTTTATTTTCAAAATGTGGATTCTTCCAAATTAAGCGGCTCCAACAAAAAAGCCTTCCTATGAAGAGGAACAATTTCTCACAATCGTCAGATCTTGTTCCTAATCTAACAGTTTCTTATAGTGTTCACATATTCAGGATACCAATATGTGTCCTCAATTCTCATAGCAGTAAATCCCGCATCATCAGATAAAAAAACGAAATTGGTTGACTTGTAGATTTAGACTAAGAGGTGGATTAGGAGAAATGAAAGTAGAAGTCGAAGATGAGAGAAGAAGATAGTAGGCATAACAGAAAGGAGAAGGTAAACTTGGTTTAGGGGTTTTAAGAATTGTATATATATTGTGTATTATTGCAGTTTGGTAACTAGATTATAGCTAAATAATTAAATTATATATAATGTTTTAAAGTAATAGTAATATTGGTCCTTGAACCAGTTTGATGTCCGATCCAGTCTCAACAACAATGTTTCTTTTTTCATTGTTCATAAATTTATTTCGAATTCTAACACTTTTTCACACGTGATGTTTTGGTTTTTTAAACCCATAAAAAAAGAGAGAGAGAGCAAACACCCAAAATAATAATAATAATAATAATAATAATAATAATAATAATAATAATAATAATATAATAACTCCAAACGAGGAATAAGAACAAGTGGAAATTAAATAGTAATACATAGAAGTGGGAGCCGATCAGCGTCCAAGAGATTATTGGGTTTGGAAAGTTCCAAACCCATCTCCAACCATTAGATCTAGTTTGACACTTTGACCAATCCAATGGTTCAGATTTAATAGGGGTATTTATGACTTTACACAAATAATTAAATTATTATATTTAATCTAAATATTTTATTATTATATTTTTATTTAAATATGTTATGTTTTTGCTGTTGACTGCCGCTGGCCTCTCGCCGACCACCTCGTCGCCGGTCATTGTCGCCGGTGACTTTTCCGTCGACTTTTTCAGTGACTTTTCTGATAATTTTTTTCGATAACTTTTCTGGTGAGGACAAGTTAACTTGATTTTTACTAATAACTTTTTAACATGATTTTTTTATTGATAATTAGTTAACTAGTTAACTTGAGTTTTTACAGTTAACATGTTTTCCGGCGAGGCTCCGACGACCGACCAAACTCCGGTGACTTTTCCGACGAGGATAAGTTAACTAGTTAACTTGAGTATTTACAATTATCTAGTTATCAGTAGATAACTAGTTAACATGTTATTTTGTTGATAACTAGTTAACGAATTACCATGATTAGTTAATTGAATTTTTTATTTAGTTATGTTATTTTTAATTAGTTAACTAGTTAACATCATGATTTAGATAATTAGTTAACTAGTTAACCAATCGAGTTAACTAATTAACTTATCGAGTTAACTAGTTAACATCATGATTTAGACAACGAGTTAACTAGTTACCAAGTTGTTAACTAGTTATCTAATTGAGTTAACTAGTTAACTGATCATCCAAATTTTACTCAACTTGTTATCAACATTAGATAACTAGTTAACTTGTTTTCTATAGATAACTAGTTAACCTGGGTCTTTATAGTTAACTAGTTACCTTATCGAGTTAACTAGTTAACATAGTGATCAGATAACTAGTTAACGGGTTATCTAGCCGATAACTAATGAACATGCTATTCTTTTCAACAAGTTTTTTAGGTGATAACTAATTATCAAAATTAGTTAGCTAGTTACCTTATCGAGTTAACTAGTTAACATCGTGATCAGATAACTAGTTAAGGGTTATTTAGCCTATAACTAGTGAACATGTTATTCAACAACTAGATTAAATAGTTTTAATATTAAACTGTCAACAAATATAAAATAAGTGACTGAGTTGTAACTTTTCAATAGTTAGATGATCTATATTAAATAATTAATTCTTGACCGCACTGCAATAAAAATATCTAAAGTGCTTTCTCCTCTGTCAGTGCAATAGATGCAGATCTGAATTTGATCCGCAACGCTGACGCCAAACACCCACCTCTTACAGACTAAACGCGCCGGCAGCTTCAAGCACAACCACTCATTTCTTTCTCTTCTTCTTCTTCTTCAACTCTCCCCAACTTAGGAAATTGATTGGAACTCAACCCTGATGTGGGAATTTTAAGGCGGCGGTGGGCTCTCATTAATTGTGTCGATCGTTGATTTGGATGCCAATCAGGTGTCCTAACAAATTGATGGAGGTGACGATGGTGCTGGTGTGTAGTGGGCTTCGGAGGGGATATGAATCTGGCGGCGGAGATTCCGATCGCGGCGGCGGCGGAACAACAAATAGGATACATGGGAGACGAGTTGATGATGACGACGATGCATCAGGGTGCGGTGCCGGCGAAGTAACTGTGAGGATGTCGGCTGAGGAAGAACAGAAGAGGAAGAACGGAACAGAAGAGGTGGGAAGACAGAGGTGGAATCGTCGACGAGAAGCTGCGTGAAAGGGAAAGGAAAAGGCAGGCCGTGTGATTTTTTTATTTTTCCGATTTTGCCCTTCAGCGTGATAGGTTTGGAACGTTCCAAATGGAAAAGTTTGGACGCTGATCCCGTGCCACATAGAAGTAATTAAGATAAAGATAGATTTGGTTGTTAATTAAGCCATCATGTTTGTAACTAATTAAGGAAATAGAAAATAGAAATCAAGGAATCATGTTGAAGGAGAGTGAGCAGTCCTTGAGAGTGATGTTAGCGTCAACTGGTCTGTGACAAGCGGACTTCAACTTGTCCTTAGCACTAACCAAACAAGACCAACAATCCAACTTCTCGAGCTTTTTCCCACAGCACCCCATGCCATTGGCCGACCCAGAACTCGAATCAGGGTAACTATGGCTGTACCTGTAACTCCCGTCCTTGTCCCTAAACACGTTCTTCGTTTGATCCACAAGAAAATCCACGAGGTGTGTCGCAAACTTGTCATAGCTCTTGTTCACAGATTTTCCCGTGCAACCAGGCTTGCCGATGACTTTGGTGCTAGGAAGCTTAGCGTCAACGTCGAGCATACTTAGACCCATAACCAAGATCACTAGTACCGTATATAATTTAGACGAGCAATGCATTTTCTCCTCGCTACCACGTCACTTTGAATTCGTTTAGTGATGACTTGAGATCACTACCATGAACCAAACACTATTTATAGAGGTCTAGCATGTTGTTCATATATTCAAGAATATGGCACGCAGACAAGGAAACGCATCTAAACTAAGAGTTTTATCGAACGTAAAATGAATGATTTGAGGTTTGATACGTAAGCCAACCACTAATGACAAGGTAAACTAGATTAATTAATAAACCTTGAGAATGGTTGTGCAGAATCTTTCCTTAAATCCAAAATTAAAAATAAATTACACTTCTTTCAAAAAAAAAATAATAATAAATTACACTATTACGCACCAGCTACGTACAAGAAAACATCTAGAAACCGAAACATGCGAATTGCTAACAAATTAACCAATATATGTGTTATTTATAAGAACAAAGTGGATAAAATATTATATTGGATCACATGGTTTAGTTAAGCTAAGACTATGATTAAAAAAAAAAAACGTTGATTTTTTGTAGCATAAGGTCATATAATTATACTTATCAAGGTTAGGGTTAGTAACCAATCAGAACCCTCTCCCACAAATCGAGTTATTAGAATGCAACGGTTATTGATAGATTGGATACTCATGAAAAAAAAAAAAAAACTAACGCTTGCTTGTTAGTTTGTGCATATATATTACATAGGCTTAACTCTAAACTAGGGTTGTTGACGACTTAAGTTGCTTGTGAGTTAATCGAGGTTCAACTCATAAATATTGCTTGATAGTAAACGAGTCGAGCCTGACCCAACCATGGCTCAAATCGATAAGCTCATGAGCCATCATCTACAACCAATCCACACAAAGCTATAACCTAAACAAAACAACTCCAATACGACGCCGTATTATCTAGGGTTGGAGAAAAAAAATGTACTGCTCGGTGAAAAAAAAAAATGTACTGCTCGGTGAAACCACATGTACTTGCATCATTTGCGCTTGTGGGTATACTTCTGATTAGTGTTAACGTGGTGGACAGCAAGTTCCCTGACACGACCATCCTAAGCGGACCGAACTGCACAGGGAAATCGACGAGTAAAGAGTACAACATGAATGTGATGTATCTTCTCGATGACTTCGTCAAGGACACCAAGATGAGCAGAAGGAACATGTACGGTGATCGACAGTTCAACCATAGTCGCCCGAATCGGAACCCTGGCTCGCCTTCTGGGGAATCAACTTGCTACCATGACCTTGGGAGGCTCGACTGTTTTAATTGCTTGTTCAATGCTAAGGCCATAATCGACTCGGGTTGCTTGCACCCTGTTGGTGTTAGTCTCAAACTCCAGGACTGCTCCATTTGGTTTGACGCACACCCTTAAAGAGTTTTTAGACTCTTAAGTTTTAGTATGCCCTTTAACATCCTTCATTTTTTTTTTAAATTTCTTGTTCTTTTGGGTTTGATTAAGTTTCCTATTAATTATCTACCAATATCAAACTTTCAATAGTAATTTATATTTTCTTTGTATTAAAAACATATTTCCAATGTGAAAACAATATTTCAACTTCAATAGTAAAACATACCAATATTGACATAAAGGACTAATATTAGCCAAACTTGTTCGGAATAGGCTAATTTTAGCAGCGTTGATTAAAAAATTTAACTTAGTCAAAAGTGTGACTTCTGTTAATTTTGTCGAGAGCAACTTGGAGTCAAGGAAAAGGCTTCCTTGACACTGTCAAATAAATCCAGGCCATCCAACAGATCTGACGGTGCAAAAATAAAACGAGGGTAATAAAGTCATTTCACAAATATAATTAGGTATAAAAACTTCTAATTAAGCCTTCGCTCATAGCTCCCGGCTCCCTGCTCACAGCTCGAAGCTCCGGCACCGTCAATTCAAAATCGCCTTCAGCGATTCCGGTTCCGACGATCTCTACAGCAACGATTCCGTGCGTTCTCCGGTGATTTAGATGGAAGATAGCATCCCGAACCAGCCGCTTTACAACAACTCGAATGCTGTATCTAATCATCACAGCTCCCTGCCTCCGTCTCATTCAAATTCAAAAACTCCTTCAGCTCCGACGATCTCTGCAGCAGCTCCGATGATTCAGATAGAAGATAGCATCCCGAACCAGACACATTTCAACGATTCGAATACTGTATGTAATCATCACTCTTATTTTATAGATGCTCTGTTTTTTTTTTCCTTTGAATTCAATTTTACAGTCGTTTATTCATGTAACAGAATGACAATTCAAACTCTAATCATCAAGAATCAGTACAACCTATCTCTGTACCTCAAGGATCTGCATCTATAGAAGTATAATCCAGAATGCAGAACAACTCTGGATCATCATCTGTACAGAGTACATATTCTGGATCATCTTCTACACACACTATAAATATAGGTATTTCTGGATAATTCTTCTATACAGTTTTAAGTGTGTACAAGGTGTATATAATTAATATATACATGCTAAATATTGTTAATGTGTACACATATTTGATTTATGTAGACAATTTTTGATGTACACAATTCTCTGTGTACATAGTGTACAAAGTGTTTACACATGCTTAAATTGTTATCATTTATGTAATTACAATGTTTTGTGTGTACATGAGTTTTATATTATTTACATACATAGATAGTGTCCAAGGTGTGTACTCAGTTTGTGTACGTGTGCACATGTTTTATGTGTACAAAATGTTATGTGTACAAAATGTTATGTGTATAGACATGTTTTATGTTTGTACACGATATATGTACACAATTATATGTTTACACAGTTGTTAACTTAATGTACATAGTGTACAAGATGTTTCTATATGCATATTAAAGAGTACAAATTCTGGATCATCTTCTACACAAACTATAAATATAGATATTCTATATGTATATTAGCATACAGTTTTAAGTGTGTACTGGTGTATTGTTAATGTGTACACATGTCTGATTTGTGTAGACAATATTTGATGTACACAATTCTCTGTGTACATAGTATACAAGGTGTTTATACTATTTTTGTACATGTACACCTGCTTATATTATCTTTATACATAATTGTTATTTTTGTACATGTACAAATTAATTATTTGTGTTTGTACACGTTTTATGTGTGCACAGAGTAGTATATTTTATACATGTACATATGCTAATATTGTTAATGTGTACACAATTATTAATTATAATATTTTATGTGTGTACATAAATAGTGTGCAGGGTGTGTACACAATTTTTGTACATGTCCACATCTTTTATATGTACTGTGTGTACTGTGTTATGTGTGTATTGTGTACACATGTTTTATGTTTGTACACAGAGTAGTATACACATGCTAGTATACATATATTTTATGTATATTTGACCACTTACTCTCTATTTCATATAGAACAAATAGACCCAAAAAAGAAAGAGACATGGGAGCATTTGAAGTTCCCAACAAAACAAGATGTAGTGCTGTTTTACAAAATGTATGCTAAATACAAAGGATTCAGTGTAAGAACCCAACTTGTAGAACCTAATGTGGAGAAAGGGAAATATTACTACATCTATCTTCTTTGCAATAAAGCTGGCTGGAGTAGAAATAGTGAGCATAATCCCAAAAACAAAGGGAAGATGAATTCAACTACTAAGAAGCGTAATGTATGGGAAATAAAGGAAGGATGTAACACAGCATACATCAAAATGAGGACAGACAAAAAGCTGAATCTGTACTCAATTACAGAATTTATAGATGATCATAAACACAATTCAGTGGATGAGGAAGAAAGGCAGTGTATGAGGAGTAATAGAGAAATACCAGTCATATACAAAGTGGTTGCTGACATCAATGACAGTTGTGGCGTCGACCCAGTTAGAAACAGCTATGACTCAATGAGGAAAACAGCTGGTGGGACAAAACAACTAGGGTTCTTACACACGGATTTGAAGAACTATATATGGGAAAAAAGAACAAGAGACATGCAGGGTGGTGATGTTACTGTGATTGCAAATCACTTCTGCAAAAAGCAAAATGAAAATGATGGGTTTTTCTTTGATAAAGAGCTGGATTTAGATGAGAATATTGCAAGTATTTTCTGGTCTGATGCAACAATGAGAAAAGACTTCAAATATTTTGGAGATTCAATCAGTTTCGACACTACCTACAGAACAAATAACACAGCACGCCCTCTAGGTAAGAAATTTATATTCTGTGTACACAGTTTTTTATAATATTATGTGCACAATATTATGTACTCACTTGAGTCTTATATGTACTCACATATGATTGTTTGTACACAACATTATGATTGTAATGTGTGTAAAATTAAATATGTGTTTTATGTGTGTACACACATATAATTATTCCTAGTACACACATATAAGTTTATATGTGTACATGAGTAGTTTATCTGTGCACCCTGTAATGTGTTTTTTCCTGATGTGGAGATAAATAGTGTACTTACAATAAATAGTATGCAGGGTGTGTACACAATTTTTGTACATGTCCACATCTTTTATATGTACAAAATGTTATGTGTGTACTGTGTACACATGTTTTATGTTTGTACACACAGTAGTATACACATGCTAGTGTACATATATTTTATGTATATTTGACCACTTACTCTCTATTTCATACAGAACAAACAGACCCAAAAAAGAAATTTATATTATGTGTACACAGTTTTTTATAATATTATGTGCACAATATTATGTACTCACTTGAGTCTTATATGTACTCACATATGATTGTTTGTACACAACATTATGATTGTAATGTGTGTAAAATTAAATATGTGTTTTTTCCTGTGCAGCAATCTTTGTAGGCAAAAATAATCATCATCAACTCATAGTATTTGGAGCTGCATTATTATACGATGAAACAACACCTACATTTGAGTGGTTGTTTAACACTTTCAGTAGATGCATGGACAATGAGAAACCAAGCTGCATTTTTACAGATCAATGTGCAGCGATTAAAGCAGTTGTGAGGTCAGTTTTTCCTAACACATTTCATGGCCTGTGCACATTTCACCTACTGCAAAATGCACACAAAAACCTTGGGACTTTAGCTACACCAAAATTCAGAGACTGACTAAGGTACATAATGTACAATATTGAAACAGAAGCAGAATTCGAGCATGAATGGAAAAATATGATTGCTACACATTTTCCTGGACAAGGGCAAAAGGACACAAATGGCTGGACACTTTGTACACAATCAGATAGCAGTGGTGTTGTGTTTGGCCGAGGAATCACTTTTGCCTTGGAATGAAGTCTTCACAGTTAAGTGAGAGTCTCAACAGCAATTTAAGAAGATATGTGAATTCAAAAATGACATTATCAAGATTCTTTGAACAATTTGATCGTATGATAGAGAACAAGAGAGAGACAGAACTACAGGCTGACTACACAATGGGGCAAACAAGACTTGACAATAGGTACCACAAAAAACTCTCTAGCTAAGCATGCTGGTACTGTGTACACACCATAAATATTCAACTTCTTCCAGGATGAGTACAGTGAGGCATTTGGGTACACTATGGATGAGGTTGAATCACAGCAAGATGAAGGAATAAAGAAGTATATTGTCTACAAGTTTGAAATGAATGAAGACAAGTTTGATGAAAGGCAGTTGATAGTATCAGAGGACTTCAAATTCCAGTGTTCATGTCGTACATTTGAGTACTGTGGCTGGATTTGTCAGCACATCATACGAGCATTTGATTACATGTTCTTAACAACTAAAAACATCAAGTACCTAACACTGCCAGAGGCGTACATAAAGAAAAGATGGACAAAGTATGCAAAAATTGGGTTCCAGTTTAGCTTCTCTACACCAACAAATGCCAACACAGAATCTGTGTACACAGTGCGTTTCCAAGCACTATCTGCCATGACACTGAAACTTATTACAATAGATTTATCAAATGAAACAATATATGAACGTGTGTTTAATTCAACAAAGGAGCTGCTGCTTGAAGCTGAAAAAGAACCTGAAAGTACATCAGCTGCTGTAACTGGTATGTACACAAATTTTTGTACACACTCTATAAAAATATCTACATGTTTCAACTTCTTATGTACACATATTCATTCTCAAATTTAGGGACAAGCACAAATCAACAACCTGCAGTAATTGGATTCGAAAATGTTAAGGGATTGAAGAAACGCACAAACAAGTTTGGCAAATCAAATAAGAGGGCCAAACCAGCATGGGAATTAGCAATACAGAAAAAAAGGCAGAATAAAGTGAAAAAAAATGAAAGAAGATAAGAGATTGGAGCTTACCATTGCAACTCCTACACCATGAAAGACGAAAAAAACAACATAGTTAATAAAAACATATATCTTTGTGCACATGCCTGTGTACAAATTTTTTTATGTGACATTTTAATGTAATGTCCGACGCGACGGGCGGCGGTTACTATCTTCACTACTACTAGTAGTAGTATTACTACTCCGCCGCTGATCCCTGCGTACAATCAGAACAAAATATTTGGCGGGTACAGATCTCACAACGCCGACGGCGGGATGGTGGTGAGTGGTTCGACGTTGCGGCATGGTGGTGGGAGTGGTTCCACATCGACGGTGGTTGAAGGGCGGCGAGGGTCAGATGATTAGAAGGATAATAATAATATTCAAAGCAATTAATTAACAGTAGTGAGGCGGTGCAGATAGGAGGGAAGGAGAGAAGGTAGGGTTAGTTTATTTTTTAAATATCAATTTGCCTCTCCTGTCAAATGGTTGGAGTGATCAACCAAAATGGTTGGGTCCGGATCTTGTGCCAGAAGTTATGTCTCATAACTACAAAAAAAACCTTTGAGGACAAAATGTTAAATCCTCTGTACGAGATCCGGTATGAGTGTGTCATCTTGGCTAGCAGCAACAAGGAGCTATCAACATATCTAGGGTTGCCATCAATGGGTCTTTCTTGTTCAATCTGGTGGGTTCTTGTTTCCTCTGCATTGATATTGGTTGCTTTCACGGCTCTGTCGTTAGTCTCCTTTGTCACACCATTTGGTTCAATTTCAGAGGAAACATGGAAAAGTTAGTTGTTGTGATGGCGGCGACGACTTCTATATTATCCAGCTTCAACGAATCTAAGGGATGTTGATGATCAAGGACCCACACAACCACACCAATTCCACCGTCGCTGGGAGGCAAGTAAGGAGAGGGTACGCGCTTGTCGACATCAGGGGAGGAATGTGGGAGAGATTGAGGAGTTCGTCGACGGAGAAATCATCACAAGAAGTGTCGGATCGGAGGGGAAGGGTGATCGGAGGTGATCATGTGGTCGGGGAAGAAGGGGGGTTAGGGAGGAAATAGAGATTTGGGAAAAGTACTATATTACTATTATAATTTAACTAGCATTCTTGCCCGCCTGCTGGCGGGCCGATCCATAGAATTTTAAATATATACATGTATTTATTTTTTTAGTTAGAAATATAATGTCCACAAACCTATGAAATTCATAAGGGTGTTGAAATATTTTGAAACCAACAAATCAACTAAGGAATAAATGAGTATTAACTGAAAAGAAGACAAAACATTGTGAAATTGACGTACTAAATGGTTTATATCAATAAATAGATTTTAAATATATCAAAATGTGAATTCTAGTTGAACTTTTCTTTGACAATTTATTATATTAGTTGAACCATATATTAGTATATTAGGTATATTTTATTTATTTTAATTAATTTATAAATATTAAATATTTTGAAGAAACCATATGTTAAGCCCGCCAATAATGAAAAAATAATTTAATTAGTTGTGTCTGAAATTTTTTAGTAGATTAAGTAGGTAATGATTGAAGATATTGAAGAAGCCATATGTTAACCTCTGCTAAAGATGTGAGGGAATAATATAATTAGATGCGCTTAACTTTTTAGTTGATTAGTAGGTAATAACAATTAAAGATTTTGAAGATATATTGAGCCTACTAACAATGTCAATGAATAATATAAATATATGTGCTTGGAAATTTTTAGTGGATTACTGGATTAAGTAGGTAACAATGGAAGATTATGAAAAACTCATATGTCAAGTCCTCTAATAATATCAAGTCCTCTAAAATTTTGTGTATTTAAAAGACTGGTGAACGCTCAGGTGGCACAGCATAACCGGCTAAGTGGCATCATGTTATTGGTCCATTAAATTTATTTTGAAATTTTCACCTATTAATACATGATTTTATTTAATATTACACTAACACCCTAATTAAAAGTAACCGGTGACGTCAATTTATCGAATTCTTGATCAACCTTAGAGGTGACTTCTTGGACTTTTCTAGGAGGAACATATCCTCCATCAATACTATATATTAAATTTTTTGGGATGATTAAACTGAAATATTTAGAGATACACATATTACAAATGAGAAAATAAATATAAAATATTTGAACATAGTATATGAAAATTATTGTAAAACTTATAGTGGTGATTTATATAAAACTATAATTTTATATTTAAACTTTCTTTGTTTTATATAAAGTAAGTAAAAATTGGATAATAGAATGGAGTTGGGAAGACCAAAGTGAAGCTGAAAAGTAGGCTGAAGTATATTTAAATAAATTAGTTTATTGATAGTGTCTAATGCAAAATGGAAATGAAGGATAACAATTGAAGGTTTCGTGTGAAATTTAAGAACCGGATGTATTGGGCTTTAAAGCCCACTTAAATTGAAATAAGTAGTTATGGAGAGCAGTGTAGTGGAGGAGAGAAATTTGCGGATTAGAGTTCCCGGGCTGACGTGGCAGATGGACTAAATTGAAATCTTATTATATAGATATAGATTTATTTATTTAGTTATAAATTTTTTGTAATTAAATAATGATGTAGCGCTGATGTGGTTGTTGATCTGGCAGCCCATTTCAGCACAAACAAATATGTCGTTAATGATGTTAAATTTTTAACGGTCAAACAAAGTCAACTTGTTAAATTTATCGTATTCGATCATAGGTTACAACTATTCTCGATAATAATCCACAATTTGAGTTATAGGGTTGTCAAAACACTCAAAAGTTGAAATAAATATTCAGCCTTGTGAAAACATCACAAACAAACCGGATTAGGAGTGGTGACAAAATTATGGATTATGTCTTATAGACATAATTCATAAGAGCCATTAGATCTCCATAGAATAGATCTAATGGTGGAGGGATTATAGTAATAAAATAATGGGATTCCCCTATTTATTGTGTCATATTAAATATTTTTATTACCCCAAATTCCATTATACTACTTACCTTTTCCATTTTCATTCCTCTTTTAACCGTTGCCACAAAAAACCCTGCACCCCCATTCTCTCCCAAATCTTCTCTGCAGTCAAAAACGAGTCTGCTCTTAGTCGCCGATTGCAACCGCCGTCACTGGAAGAGCCGACTCAGTCTTCTCGTTTAGGTAAGCACTACCGAGCGACATTCCCTCTGCCGATTCATCCCAACTAATTTCGATTCCTGATTTGGTGTAGTTGTTTGGTGCAGCCGCTGTGGTTTCGTGCAATCAGACGTTTTTGGGGTTTCGATTGTGTTGGGAATTAGGTTTCTTAACCAGCATTCATCGCGATTTTCCGTTCTGCTGCAATTATTTGGGAATGGTTTGGGTACTATTATTAGGTTAATACTAGTATTGCATATGAATCTTGTTTGAAATGTCTATGTTTCGATTTCCCGTTTTGCTGCAAATGTTTGGGAATGGTTTGGAGATCTAATACTATTATCAGCATAAGTTGTTGTTTCAGATGAATGATTTGTGTTATTGTGGTTTGTTTGATTCCTTTTGTACGAGAATTCTTGTATTTAGTTGATTGACTCTGTTTTTGTGTTCTATGAAAGGGTTGAAGTGGTGCTAGATGAAGTAATAATAGTATTGTAGCGTTACTATTATTGATTTCGTAAGCCTGATGAACATCAGAATTGATAAAATACTATTATTAGATATATAACATTATCGGTTATTTGAAACTAAAAAGGAACAATGGACGAAATATCAACTGAAGATGATTATGAACACAAAACATAAAAAATAAATCATTTATTATCGTATTGAAAATCGAGTTGATACTGAGTAAGTAAAAAATGAAAGTTTAGAAATAATAGTATTAGCTGGATAATATTATTATCTACATACTGTGTCCTTGCAAAATTTCGAGATTGTCTGCCGATGGTACAATATTCTCAGTCGTTTCTGAATGATTTTCGTCGATTGGATCATCGGGTATGAGATTGAGATCAAAACCTTCGCTCCTAGGTTGCTGGTTGGCTTCATCGATTACAACATGAGACTCCATGAGACAAGCAAACAGCCGCAAGCTAGGGAAATGAGAATAATGACTGAATAATGAAAAAATAGCAGGTAAGATAAAGGTTTAATCTCGAATTTGAGCAGGAATAATATTAGTAATAATTTGGTAACAAAATAAAAGATTGATTACAGAGAATAAGAATAATATCATTATATAAATGCCTTCCCAAATTGACTCAAATATAATTAATGCAATTAATTCACTAATTTCATAATTAATTAGCCCAAGAGATATCCAAATCTAGGATGGGTGAATCCTAAGGCTGTGAATGGATATTGTTGAGGTGACATAATTTAAATTATGTCACCATCCTTTGGCCCCAAACAAACATACTGGGAAACAATAATAAGCTTCTTACCAATTGTGCTCTCTTTTAATTTCTGATTAATATCAATTCTTGAAGAGAGACGCTATTTAATTAACAAACCTCAAGTGTATAAAATTACAGCAGGCAATTATTTTTTGCCACAAATTTGCGGCTTAAAAGACACAGTCTTCTTCCCAAGATCATAACCAACCAGGAAATTTTGCTGCGCCACATTGCCGTAAAACGACTCACCTTTCTTCCCACGAAACGCCAAACACGCCACCAATTCGCTGACTCTGTAAAACAAATTGGACGCAGGTTGCACCACGTCAGCACCGACAAAATGGACCGTCAAACGAGGAACGACAGCTGTGGGGTCCAACTCGTAACAGAGGCTGAAAACTTGCGATGGATACGCAACTTTCTTCGCGCCGATGATCTGCTTTTCCACCTCCGACGACAGCTTCAAGTAGAATTCCGGTGGGAGAACCGTGATTGTCGTACCTGAGTCAATCACGATGTTTTGATCATCGCTGTTAGAGCCATGAAACGGAATTCGAACATTCCCGACGCTGATAGCTTCCAGCTTTAGGTAGTAGAAATACGGTCGATTCGGATCAGTAATCAACGGAGTTGAAACGACGCCGTCTCCGAAAACGTCTCTGTCGAAATCAATCGAACTAACGGCGTCGTATGAAGCCAAGCAGTACGAGAATTTCCAGTTGACTGATGGGCCGATTTGGCGAATGAGAGAAGCAGGCCCATTTCCAAGCCCAACTATGCCGGAGCCCAATGTTTTGACAAACAAGGCGTTGTCACGGCCACAGCCAATGATAAAGTTCGAAAACGAAGAGGTGGGCCCCAGTGTTAAAGTCTCGAATGCCAGGTCACCAACTGAGTGGGACCGATCATAGTATCCAACTCCATAATGGCAAACAGAGTCTTTACCGCCAGCAGCACAGGATGCTCCATAGAGACTAAGCGATGCGCAAGAATTGGAACGACACGGCACCGTTTTGTAGGTAGTTGATGATGCCGGGTTGAAGATGGCACCTTTCTGAGTGAAACATTTGGAGCAAGGTTCGCACTGCGTCCATATGAGGTCGCTCCCTGTATCGAGGAGCCCTAGGATTTGGACCGGTGGAGTACCGATGGAGATGTTCATCAGGTACTCGCCGTCTAAGTCTGTGATCAATCGAGACGACTGGGGAGACAAGCGGTTGGTGGATCGACGGAGAGCGTTTTGGATTCGTTGAAATCGGGTTTCGTGTGGGTTGTAAAGGGGGGAAAGAGGGGAGTCACGGTGGATTAAGTTGACGCTAAATTCGTCGCCATGGGAGTTGGTTATGAAGGTGATGCAAAGGATTGCTACTATGGCTAGTGATGGGTGAATAATGGACGCCATGGGTGTATTGAGTTTGATTATTTGGAGGAGAAATGTGTTTTATATATATAGCATAGTGATGAATGTATAGTGATGGTGAATGTATGGTTATGATTTATGAAAGGTTTTCATGCATGGATTATGGTATATTTGGGTAAGTAGGACAACTAATTTGAGTAAGTATTAAAACTAACCTTGTTTGGTTTCTGTGATTTGAAGGAGTGATTTGGATGAATATGTGTATTCAGAAGAAACCCTTGTTTTTTTGGATTTGTGATTTAAAAAATGAGTGATTTGAGGATGAAAAATGAGGGAGAAATGGCTGATTTGAAAACTCACCTATTAGTTGAGTTTTTTTTTTGATGAATTTTGTATGTATATATTTACTGTCGTCGGAAGCCAAGGAAGCTTCAAACCAAAAGGGAAACAGAGAGCTTCAAACTTGCTCTTGCTGCTGCCACTACCTCAAACAGAGGGATAAGAGAACAAAAAAGACATTACCGAACACAAACAGCCCGCCGAGAAGACAAAAGGCAAAAAGGAAAAGGAGAGTTAGCCGTTATCGAACACCAGCCGTCTCCACAAAACTAAATCTGTCTGGCTAAAACTTCTATCTGTGTACAGCCAGGAACCTACCGCCAATAACAATTTGATCATTGTTGAAGAGGGGGAGCTTGAGACGTCCCTAAAAATCCTATCGTTGCGCTCCTTCCATGTGAAACAGAAAATCGCATGGAGAAGAGCATCCATCACCACCGAGAAACTCGGCAAGCAGTTCAAACCTTTCCATCCCTTTATGAGATCCTTCACCGAAGAAGGAAGGGGACCGTGGATGGAAAGTTTTGAACTGACAAGAGTCCAAATCTCCGAGGCGAAAGCACAACTAATAAAAAGATGATCCACAGATTCAAGGTCGGACTCACAGAGAACACACCTGTTGACCAGAACCATGCCTTTCCTTTGAAGATTGTCAATGGTAGCAATTCTCCTGAAATAAATCCTCCAGCTTAAGCACGAGATCTTCGTAGGAACCATCGAATGCCAAATGACGGACGAAGGAAACTCAGTGTCTCCTTTGAATTTTGCCGCAACAAGAATGCGCCTCAGAGACGAGACCGAAAAGATTCCGTCCGGTTGTGGCGGCCAAAAAACGAAGGAAGGACCCTCGGTAATCCTCTCCGACGGGATAGAAGCGAGGTGAAGAAGAAGCTTGTGCCACTCTTCTAGAGCTCCTCCCGGAGCTGGTAACGTAAAGGGATCTGCCATCTCTGACGATCTGAAAAAGAAAAAACGTTAGCAACTGACTCTCCCGAGAATTGCGCGGCTGCCACAATTCTAGGGAAAACACTCGCTAATCTCACACCCCCAAACCAGTAGTCAAACCAAAAAGCACACGAAACCCCCCACCCGATCGATGGAACCGTGCTCCCAGAAAGTCGAGCTGTAAGGTAAAATCCATTTCCACAAAGAGAGGCCGGCTGATCGGAAATGCCAAGGAGAAATCCAAATTGAATTGCCTTCCCCACACTTCAATGAAATAAGCTTCCTCCACCAGGCTGAGCGTTCCTTTGCGAATCTCCAATGCCATTTGCTTAGTAAAGCAGTATTTAGAATACGTAAATCCTGTACCCCGAGACCTCCGAGCTTCTTAGAAGTTTTGACCAAGTTCCAGTTTATCCAGTGAATTCTGTCAACGTCAGCAACTCCCGACCAAAGAAAACGGCATTGTAAGTGCTCCATAGCCTTTATAACAACAGCGGGGGCCTTGTAAAGGGACAGATAATAAACCGGCAGAGAAGACAACACGCTTTTTAGCAGAGTCAGCCGACCACCGAAGGATAGAAAATTCGCCTTCCATGTGTCAAGCCTTTTGCTCAAACTTGCCATTACCGGATCCCATAGCTTAACAGAGGAACCTTTAATACCCAATGGGAGACCCAAGTAAACAGCAGGAAGGGAGACAGATGGGCAGCCAAAAATCTCAGCAAAAATCTGCATTCTGAACTGCACCGACCGGGATCATAGCTGACTTGTGGTAATTGATTTTTAGACCAGAGATGCATTCAAAGCATATTAGAATGGCTGTCAAAGACCTGACCTGAGTTTCTGAAGCCTCGCAGAAAATGAGGGAATCGTCCGCAAAGAAAATGTGATTGATTTGTCCCTCAGGAGTGTCCGGGTTCATATAGAAGCCGCTGATCAGTCCCATATCCTGAGCTAGTGACAACATTTTGGATAGAACTTCCATAACTGTGATGAAGAGGATTGGAGACAGAGAATCTCCCTGTCTCAGTCCTCTAGAGCTCTTAAAAAAGCCGGCCGACTCACCATTCACCAATATGGAGAACCAAGCAGAGGAGATGCAAGCTGAAATCCATGAAATCCACTGCTGACTGAAACCCATTGCCTTGATAACCTTTAATAAGCAACCCCAATTAACGTGATCAAAAGCTTTCTCAATATCCAATTTGAAAATAAGCCCAGAAAAGGAACTTCTGATTCTCGAATCGATCAATTCGTTAGCGATGAGAGCTGCATCAAGGATTTGACGCCCTCCCACGAAGGCGAACTGTTGATCGGAGATCACCTGAGAAATAGAGTTCCTGAGACGTCCGACAAGGAACTTTGAGAGGATTTTATAAATTCCTCCAACAAGGCTAATGGGGCGGAAATCACGGAAGTCCGTCACCGTGTCTTTCTTAGGAATGAAGGCAACAAAAGTACTATTCACACATCTAGGAAGGGAAGGATTAGAGACAAAATCGGCAAGGGCAAGGAGTACCTCTCCTTTGACAATCTCCCAATTCCGTTTGAAGAATTCAAGCGAGAATCCATCCGGCCCCGGTGACTTATTACCTTCGCAACTTCGAACAACATTCCACACTTCTTCCATGGAGAAAGCAGCTGTGAGAAGAATATAGTCCGCAGAGGAGATAGAGGCAAAAGAAAGCTTCTGCGGAAAAGGCCTAACAGGCAGGGGATCGGAATAGAGGTCGGAGAAAAAGGAGACAGCTGCCAGCTTAAGATTCGAATGTCCAAGAATCTCTCTCCCGTCGACCCAAATCCTATCGAATTTATTAAATCTCTTCTTGGCGTTGGCCATCCGATGGAAGAAGCGAGTGTTACGGTCTCCCAACTTTAGCCAGGATTCTTTGGCCTTTTGAGACCATTTAATTTCCTCCATCTTCCACAGACGATCCAACTCACATTTAATCGAAATCCGCTGCAGTCTATCATTCTCAGAGAGAGGAACAATGTCATCCTGAGAATCAAGAGCTTCCAGCTTCCTCAATCTAGTCTTAATCTCCTCCTCAAGGCATTTAAAGACCTCAAGATTCCAATCCTTCAGACAGAGCTTGAAAGACCTAAGTTCCTTGCTTAAGCTAAGCATATCAGCCGACCTATTATCATCCTTCAACCAAAAATCTGACAATATTGGGTTGAAAGAGGCGTGTTCCAGCCACATATTCTCGAAACGCCATGGCCGTCTAACGCTCGAACCAACTCCACAGTCAAGAATCAGAGGTCGATGATCCGAGCAGGATCTAGTTCGAACCGAAAGGGAACAATCCGGGAAGTGAGCTTCCCAATCCAGAGAAACAAAGGCACGATCGATTCTCGATTGTGTCGGAGAGGCACGAAAGTTGGACCAAGTGTATGAAGCGCCTCTCAGGGGAAGCTCTGTCAGGCCCAAATCTGCACACCAATCATTAAACCAATTCATCTCGATCCTATTTGGGGAAGAACTAGAAGAGTCGTCCCTAGAGCGGATTAAATTGAAGTCTCCGACAAAATAATGAGGCAGGTCCCACCATCTGAAGAAGAGGCTCAACTCCCCAGAAAATCCAGTTTGTGAGAATGGTCGCACGGGCCGTAAGAGTTGATGAGTGCCCAAATGAAATCATCATGTCTAGACCTTAGAATAGTAACCAAGGAGAATTCCCCAATCCATTCTCCTTCAAGGACGAAACAAGAATCCAACCAGCATGTAATAATACCCCCCGCCGAACCTGAGGAAGGCTTGAAGGCCCAATTCCAATCCAAATTCCTTGCAACACTTTTGATGAGAATACCATCACACAACTCCAGTTTAGTTTCCTGTAAACAGATGATAGAAGCTTGCATTTCCTTAATTCTTTGCTTGATCCTATAACGTTTATCCCGAAAACCCAAACCTCTAACATTCCAAGAGAGAATGTTAAACGTCATCGAGAGGAGGAGGAGGAGAATAACAACCACCACTTCTGGTGAAACATGGGCCCAAATCAACTGAATCAGAAGAAGCACCTAGTCTTCGGAGCTCTAGATCAGAACGACTGCGGCCCCCTGACTGTGATCTTCTGTTAAAGACCGCCTCACATGTCTCCACTGCAACTGAGATGGCACTATCACTACTTCCATCAATCTCAAGACCAAATAGAGAAGCCGTCTCTCGCACAGCAGAAGAAAGAAGTTCTAATTCCTGGTAGCGCGAGGGATCATAAAGAACTGAGGGCGGAGGGGTTACTGGGTCGACAATCTGAATAGAAGCTGGAGTACTATCCAGTTCTTGGGGTGCGATAAGCTCCGGGACCATGGAGGGAAGAAGGAGGGGCCGACTCAAGTCCAAAGGGGAGGAGGCGGCCTGTTTACGAAGTGCAGGGCCCGGCCCAAAAGTAACAGCCTTCGAACCACTCAAACACGTGTTAAAGGCGAATTTGAACAAAGGCAGAGTCTTCTTGTGACCAGAAGCACTAACAAACCAGAGATTATTGTTGAAATCCAACCTTAAACCGGCGAAAAGACAGGAATTAACTGACACAACTGAGTCTGCTGCAGTCCTCTGAAAAGGAGAGCATAGGGTTTTCTGTCCTATCGACAGATCCTCGAAAGACTTGTCACCGTCTGGAGGAGAGATCGACGAAAGTGCTTGCTGCTCCGGCCAGGAAAGAGGAATGGATGAAAAGAGCCAATCTCGGGGGAGTAAAAGGAGCCAAAGTGATAATCAGGTAGTGGGGAGAGGACCGACTTCCCTTTGAAATTCAAACATGACCCTTGCTGAGGAGACAACTGATGATCAGATGAAAGCAGAACGGAGTCAGGGCTGACCTGCACTAAGAAGATCTTCCCCTCGTGACCAATGGGGATTGTCTCTGGCAAGGGACCGATCTTCTTTATCTTGAGTCTGACAAAGGAGAGTGAACTGCAAACTTCAAAACTGAGATAATCGCCGCACAACATCCCAATCTGACGAAAAAGGTCTGATGACCGCAAGTGAATCGGAATGCCCCTAATCGTGACCCAGATAATCTCTTCCTCCCTCAGAACATGAGATCTCCCTGCTTCCGGGATCCATTTGTCTAGGAAGATCGGGATTCCATTGAAACACCTACGATTAGTGGCTAAGATACTTTCCACCTTATGTTTGGATTCACAAAACATCAGCCACAAATCGTCATCTAACTTTTGGATAGGAGCTTCCAAAGCAGTACCCCAGTTGGTCAATGCC
Source organism: Linum lewisii (assembly GCA_034768395.1). NCBI lineage: Eukaryota > Viridiplantae > Streptophyta > Magnoliopsida > Malpighiales > Linaceae > Linum > Linum lewisii. Next base: position 64,772,349 of record CM068298.1, read on the forward strand.
CATTGGCGGAACCTGGGCCAAGAGATCGCTGCATGCGACCGAAATCGGAAGACCAAGCATCTTTCCAAGTATTTGAGCCTATCTTGTGTCCCTTTCTCTTCAACTCTGACTCCTGGGATCCCATTCCATATGAAGTCGGAGCACCGTCCAAGAGAAGAAAGGGATGGTTCACGTACCACCGAGGTGAAAGAGTTTTTAGGGCCCAACGGTTCAGGCGGCGGCAGCGGCGGAGCTAGAACTGATGCGATCCAGGATTGGCAAAGAGAAAGCAGGGAACGCCAACCACCAAAAGAGGAAGTCGCTGGAATCAGCACAAAGAAGAGTTTGCCATTAGAGCAGAATTCCGAGATTTTTAAGATCCGCTCCTCTGCCGAAAGAAAAGAAGAAACGGAAATCGTCCGCCGTGCTGAGCCGGAGATACATCCAGAAGGGAACTTCCAATCATTCGCGGAGGCAGCTTGAAGCACACCTTCTAACCATAAGAGCAGAGCACGGTCGAAGAAGATAAAATGAGATTTTGAATCTTTCTCCACCTCCAAACGACATACCGATCGAAACCTGCCTCTCGATCCTTCAATGGAGATCCTACTGCTCCCAATCTGAAACGCTTGATAACATCGATCCGGACAGAAACCCAACCCAGAAACACTCACCCCCTAGACTCTAAACCCTCACCCTCTCTAACTCTCTCTCTCCGCTTCTCTCTCATCGTTCTTTTCTCTACTGCGAAACTAAAAAGTTCCCTATTAGTTGAGTTTTGGGTGATTTGAGAATGGTGGATTTGGAGCCAATGCTAATTTACATATATGTCCTACCTTTTTACATTATTACAACCATTGCCACTCTTTTAATTCAATATAACAAGGATAAATAGGTCATTTTGCTTCATTATAATAACACTCACCAAAATCCCAATTGATTTAAAGCAACTTCCAAACAAAGGTTTTGGCCAAACAAGCTTAATCACAAAACATCTATTTCTAAAACCACAATATTAATCAAATACACTATTTTCAAATCACAGAAACCAAACGACCCGTTACAGGATGAAATCACAAAGATTCATAAGTAATAAACAATGAGTATTTTCGTGTCTTCTGATAAACTTGTACAATAGATTCATTGTGACTAAGATAAAAAAAAAACATTTGAGATTAGTCTTATGATAATAATAAAGTATCATTCATCTTTGTTAACGCACGTTACATATATAATGACTTAAATAGAAAGTCGGTAGATATTATTGTGCTCTTCTAGCAAAGGACAAACAACAACTACATATCTTTAATTTTCCCTACTTGCACGGTATTCATCACTATTAGAAAATGATGGAGGTCGATCATTGTTGTCTTTCGACTAATAGCAAGTTATTTTAATCTTTGTTAATTTGTGTAACATTTATCATGCCTCATGCAGAAAGACGATAGAGATTGATATCATCATGTGACAAAGTACCATTTATAGTACAAGGGGCTGTTTGTTTAAGTTGGCAAAGTAGAGGAAGCAAACTGATATTTTTCTTAAATTATTATAGTAATGTAATTTGGAGATAGCACTAATTTGTGTAATCTCCACATTGCTAATTTGAAAATAGCACTATACCTCCTTTACTTTAGCAACTTAACAAATAACCTTCTATATTTTAAATCGCTTATTTTACTCTCTTTTATTTCAGCCATTTTACCTTTTGGGTCATTCCGTTCCAGTATCGTCTTCTTAACATTAAATCAAAACACATCCGCAAACCATGTTAACGGATAAATATATTGGAGGTAAGAAACAAAAAGTTGATCAATGAGGTAAATTTGTGAGGTATCACAAAGAGTATGGTGAAATACTACCAGGGTTGGTTACTTAATACATCACTAAACTTTGACCAAATAACCCGGAGGTCATTGTTCTTTAAAAAATTTCCTAGCACTCATTGAACTTTTTCGATTTAACGAAACAATCACTGTTAGCTATGGACATCCAATTTTCCATCCATCCGCCTACGTGGCGATGCCATCAAGGCAGCCACATCATCTAAATTGCCACATCATGTAAACCAAACCCCAAACCCAAACCCATACACCCACCCAAATTAACCAAACAATTACCAAACCAAAACTCTTTCCTCCTTCCTCTTCCTTCTCTTCTCCTCCACCAACTCCACCGTCACCGCCCCGCCGCCTCACCGCCGTCGCCGCCCCGCCGCCGTCGCCGCCCCGCCGTCGCCACCCAATCTGCAGAAACTCACTTCAGCCCAATCTGCAAGAACACAAACAAAGAAAGGGAAGAACTTTCCTTTCAGCTGCTGCAAAAAGGGATACGGCGGCGCCTAGAAAGGATAAAGCCATGACGAATAACAACCCAATGAACCAATTCTGTTGCCAGAAAGGTAAGGATTCTCTGTACACAATCCTAGTGGGAGCTGTGACTGCTTCAGGCGTGGACGATAGAGGATTGGAAGGAGAAGAGGACGACGGCTGTAGGGAAGGGGTTTTATTTCAGTTTAACATCCCCTCTCGAACAATGAGCACGAAGGAGGGAAGAGGAAGCAGATCTGCAGATCTGCAACCCCTCTCGAACCCAGCGATCTGGCAGATCTGCAACAACAACGGCGGCGGCGGTGAGGCAGGCAGGCGGCGGGGAATTGGGGGAGGGCAGAGTACCGCATCGACGGTGAGGCGGGCGGGGCGGCGACGGCGGGGCGGCGACGGGGGCGGGGCGGCGACGGGGCGGGGCGGCGACGGCGGGGTGGCGATGGCGGGGTGGCGACGGCGGTGAGCGGCGGGGGCGGCGGCGGTGGAGTTGGTGGAGGAGAAGAGAAGGAAGAGGAAGGAGGAAAGAGTTTTGGTTTGGTAATTGTTTGGTTAATTTGGGTGGGTGTATGAGTTTGGGTTTGGGGTTTGGTTTACATGATGTGGCAATTTAGATGATGTGGCTGCCTTGATGGCATCGCCACGTAGGCGGATGGATGGAAAATTGGATGTCCGTAGCTAACAGTGACTGTTTCGTTAAATCGAAAAAAGTTCAATGAGTGCTAGGAAATTTTTTAAAGAAACAATGACCTCCGGGTTATTTGGTCAAAGTTTAATGATGTATTAAGTAACCAACCCAATACTACTACTATGCCACTGATTATTATGGAGATTATATAACAATAAAACTCTTTTATTAAAGTAGCGTACACATGGTATGTGCACACTTATTTTGTTCAACCCAGCTTCTATCAGAAAATGTGGTCTGACATCGGGCAGGATATTAGTTCAGAATGCAGATACTGGCTGGAAACTTTAAACTTACCGCTTGGACTTCGAGACACGACGATTGTACTTTTGCCAAAGGTAACAAGCCCCAAAACATGAAAAAGCTACGACCCATCTCTCTTTTTAACGTGTTATATCATTTTGTTGCCAAAGTTTTAGCCAACAAATTGAGAAAAATTGTTGACAAGGTTATAGGGGAAGAGCAGGCGCCCTTTGTGCATGGCCACAACATTATGGACAATGTGCTTGTCTCTTTTGAAACAATCCACTCGATGCGGACGAAACAGATTGTGAAAGAGGAGTTTGCGCCCTTAAAGTTGACATATCGAAGGCGTTCGATAGAGTGGACATGCCATGTGTACGCTACTTTAATAAAAGAGTATGTGTACACATTTTCTAACGAGTACAAAGTATGTGTACACTAGTGTAAAAAATAAGTGTGCACATACTTTGTAATCGTAAGAAAATGAGTACAGATACTTATTTTTTACACTAGTGTACACATTATTTTATTAAGTAGTGTGCACATGATTTATACAAAATATGTGCACACGAGTACAAAGTATGTGTACACTAGTGTAAAAAATAAGTGTGCACGTGTACGAATAGCTAGGTGTACACATGTACATAAAAATATGTAAGATATTGTGTACACGTGTACACATGATTTATACAAAATATGTACACACGAGTATGAAGTATGTGTACACTAGTTTAAAAAATAAGTGTGCACGTGTACAAATAGGTGTACATAAAAAATGTAAGATATTGTGTACACGTGTACAATGAGTATGTGCACGTATATAAATATGTGTACACGTGTACAAAGAGTACATGCACGTGTACCAAAAGAGTATGGGCGCGTGTACACATGTAAAAAAATGTAAGTACATAACGGGTGCGTGTACAAAACGTGTATGAAAAATGTGTGCAAATGAGTACACAGTTTATATACAGAAATGTGCATGTACATATATATATATATAAAAACGTGTACACATATTAAAAACGAGTATGAAGTGTCACCGGAAAAAAAAAAATTCAGAAAAATATGCCCGATGATCGTGGTCCTGTGGCCGAAAAAAATTTCGAAGTTCTGGTGGCAATAGACTTTACAGTAACAGGAACACTTAAATTTTAAAAAATGAAAATTAAATTAAATTATTGAAAGACACTTTTACCCTTTAATTTAGACCATTACATTTAAAAATAAATTAATAATTGAGATTGGTCCTTGAACTATAAAGGAGGCCAAAATCCTTTACTGCTACCAGACTTGTCAATTTCCCGTCACCTAGAGGGAAAAAGTTAGTAAAATATAATAAAAAATATCAAAATACAAATCCTAAAGAATGTATGAACCTGGGCAGTGACCTGTATTAGTTATTATTTTCAAAAAGTAAATGTGAAAGGATAAATGGAGAGAAAATATGTGTTGGTTGGTTAGCTAAAATTAAAATTAAGAAGAACAGCGTAAAAACAACACATTTATTTTTCTATATATTATAGTAGATTAGCAAACATTAAAGTGAAATTACATTCGATTTACGGGCACAATCATGCGTTGACCAGAAATAAATTATTTAATAACTTCATAATAGTCTAGTTACGGGCACAATCTGTAGGCTTGAAGGAGAGAGTCCTCTTCTGAATATCATATCCAATTAGGAAATTCTGCTGCGCCACGTTCCCGTAAATCGATACACGGTCATTCCCATTAAAGGCCAAACACATCACCGTATCGCTGACCTGGATGAACACATTGGACGGAGACAGCTCCACGTCAGCACCCTGAAAATGCATTGCCATGTGAGGAACATCAAGACTACTACTCCCCGCCACCACGTAGCAAAGTCTCAAGTCTCCTTGTGGGTCCTCTGTTTTCTTCCCGCCGACGATCTGACTGTCCACAACTTCCGACAGTTGGGATAAGAACTCGGTAGGGAGAATCGTTAGCGTGGTCCCAGAATCAATGATGGTGTTCCTTTTCCCATCGGATGATGATGATCCGGCTTGGAATGGTATTGTCTTCTCTCCTACGCTCACACCTTCCAAGTTAAGAAAGTAGAAAGTAGGCCTTGTGGGGTCGGAAAACAATGGAGTCGAAACACCTGAAACGACAGCGTTTTCACCAAAACTCATCGTGCTGGTGGTGAGTTGATCTGCTCCTAATTGGACTAAGCAGTAGGAGAATTTATAGTCAATTGACGACCCAATTTGGGTGACAATATCACGTGGGTGGAAGAATTTTCGTCAACGATTCGTTAGGAAATTTTTTGGTGAAATGAGAGGAAACTTCAACAATCTAGAATATCTTGAAGTTATGAATTAAGACCACAAGATAAAACAACTAAGATCTAAGAGAGGAGATTGAGTGTTGCATTGAATGCAACAAAAAAATCACATTTGTAACGGGAACTGGACACAACTTTCTTATTTGTCGTAGTTAGCTAATTTTTTTTTCTCTGAGTAAATATGTAATTTGAGACCTATATGTGTGCATAATTGTTTACTAATAAATCATCAAGAAAATAGTTTTCGCAAAATCTTGAAAAGGAGTTGTTATTGGGACTTCTAATCAAAGAATTTGATGAGTTGTTATTTATTTGTTTTTGTTCATTATTTTCCTTTAATCCTCATAAAATATCCAAATAAAATGTTCATTAAAAAAAACCAAATAAAATGCATTTGTCTCTTAGCTGAAATTCTTTGAAAAAAAATTCAGGGTTGAGTGTGTATGCTAAATTAACAAGTTCCTCCTTAGATTGAAGTTTATTGAATTTGACCTCTTACAATAAAATATAGAAGTTGGCTCAATATTTGTTTGATTTAATTGGATTATGGGTTGTGGTGGTCACCATGTTTAGTGGTATTTAACAATGGGTGAGTGAAATCTAATTTTGCCAAAGTGATAGGAGCGATACAGCGCGACCAAACAAACTAGTATTTTCAGTGTTTTAACATAAATAGGCAGTTGGTAGTGAGTATCATGCATATTAGAGAAATGACCAAATTAATACTCAAAATCTTCTTAGCAGCAATTCATACATGTTGCAAATGCCAAATGCTATTTTCTTGTACACCTATAGTACTCGTGATATTCAATTCTCACATCACAAAGCCAAACATGAAAAAAGTTAAAAATTTGGTTGAAACTACTAGCAGAGAGCATTGGTCCTAAGTTACAAAAAGAATTCCTCATCTTATAGTCGTCATCTTATAGCAGAGAGCATTGCTCTCTGGATCGTCTAAAGCTACGGGAGGTATTGGTTTTCGAGCTAATATCACGCTTCAAGAGGTTTGTCGTGATATCCCTTGCTATTCTATTGATTAATATGCATATCGAATTGTTCTAGGATGTTAGATGTTGATTCGTATTTCCGCTACGTTTCTAGTTTTGCATCTAACGATTTCCTTTAGTATCCTATGGGGTGATGCCGACAGACATCAAGGAAGAAATAAGGGAACATATAAAACAGTTAGGCTATGGTATCATTCATATATGAAATAGTTGAATTAGGAATTAAGAGAACATTTGTAGACTATTTAGCAGATTAATATATATTCCAAGGTGTTGAATTAGCTGAATTTGGTTATCGTGTTTGGGTGTATAAATAAGATGAATTAGGATTTATGCTCCCACCAAAAACAAAAACAAAAAGGGATTTATGATAGAAAAAACGTTATTTGTGTCGACTTTTCTCTAATTATATGATACTTTGTAGAGTTTTCACAATATTAATACTTTTAAATAATTAATTTTCGTAATTAATAACAGGAAAAAAATTTACTAAAAATAAAATACCCCACCCTCAGTCGAGCTCGTTTACGTGTTGGTGAGTTTGTCGTGTTTCTCAAGTTTTTTAATTCTATGGACTTTAGCGAAACCAGGGGAGTCTACCCCTGGCTCGGACCTAGGATCCCTGGATCCAAATAGCTAAGCCGATTGTATTTTATGTATCGGACTAGGGTCCCCTATGCTTTATAGTTTAAGGTTAGGAGTTTAGCAATTTAAGGATGAAGAATTTAGGTCTTAACTGTTGATATGAATATGTGGATACAAACGATACATTATTTGGATGTTAATTGATGAAGTTAGGATCAGAGGACTATATTATTCTTGATTGAAAATTAAATAAAAGTGACATTATTGTAGTTGAAAGGTCTGAACACAGTACAGTTGCAAAATTTCCAAGTCCTGTTTGTTTGTCAAAATTTTCCAATGTGTATTGCGGAAATATCACGTCCGAAAGTTTCCAGTGTGTACTGTAGAAAATATCACAAACAAACAAGACTTGGAAACTGGAAAAGAAAGGGACTTAATATTGAAAACAAGGTTTAGGATTTTGGAAGATAATAGGCTAAGGCTAAGGGCCCAACACAACATACACCATTCATCCTTAATTCCTTGTAATATTTGGTTGATTGTGACTAGGGGTGCTGACGAGCCGAGCCGAGCCGAGTTTTGCCCAGTTCGAGCTCGGCTCGTGAGGTTTGAATGCTGGCTCGAGCTGGCTCGAGCTCGTGTCGAGCTTTCACATTCGTGCTCGAGCTCGGCTCGGCCAAAATTTTCTTGGCTCGAGCTCGGCTCGGCTCGGTTCAAGCTAGCTCGATAACGAGCCTACAACGAGCATCGAGCTCGATTGCAAGCTTTCGAGCTCTACTCGAGCTCGAGCTCGTTTAGGCTCGTTAACAAGCCTGAACGAGCCCGAGCTCGATTAGAGCTCGTTTGCAAGCTTTCGAGCTCGGATCGGGGGTAGCGATTAGAAAACTAACCAGTTAAATCGCAACGGCGAGTAGAGTGAAATCTCTATTGCTGCAAACGACGGCGGCAAATACTGATGAGAAGAAGTTTGAGTCGCTTCGTCCGCCGGTCTCACTTCGTCCTCAGAGTGTCGATTGTCGAAGAAGGAGTCGCTTCGTCCCCCGGTCTGGAAAGAGGCGGCCCTGCCGGCTGGTGGAGTCTCTTCGTCCACCGGCCGATGAGAAGAAGGTGGAGTCGCCGACTCGCCGGTCTCTCTTCGTCCTCAGAAGGTCAATGTCGAATGGAAATTAGGTTTTCCCTATTGGGGATATTGAAATTGGGAAATTGGGGGTTAATGTCATCTACGCATGTTTTAGTTCTAGTTTTTTTTTAAAAAAATTGTTATTTAATTGGATGGGAAATTGGTTATTTAAGAGATAGATTTACACCCCGTTTGGTATCCGAGATTCATAAAACCATGTATTTCAACGTACCATGGATGGGAAATTGTTTGTTTAAGAGATTTAAACCCGTTTGGTATCCGAGATTCCTAGGGAAGACCAGAAGAATCACCCCATACCTAACGCCCTGTTAGAGTATTTGTTATTTTTATTATAATGGGAATTGTTAGACTCGTGAAATGAATAAATTCAGACTATGAAACTGCGAATGGCTAATTAAGACAATTATAGTTTGTTAGATGGTACCTGCTGCTACTCGGATAACCGTAGTAATTCTTCTAGAGCTAATACTCAGAATCGAACTGGAATAGTAGTTTGATCTCAGAGAGAGAAAAAAATGTACAAAAAAGTTCACTAAACCCTTAACCATAAACCATAAACAATAAACCCTAAACCCTAAATACTCAATCCTAAACCTTAAATCCTAAATCCTAAACACAAAACAGTAAACCCTAAACCCTAACCCCTCAATCCTAAACCCTAAATCTAAACCCTAAACCCTAAACCCTAAAAAATTGGTCATATGATAAACGTTTTAACCGTAAACTATAAAGTATAATTCACTAAAGCATACTAATACTAAAACTATAAATTATAAATGTTTTGTGTTCTTTGTTCTTACTTCTTAGTATTACCGAACACTGAAAGAGCAGTGGTAATTAAATAAAAATAATTATATATTCTAAAATTTAAACCTACAAATACTCAATTATGTAAATCTTGCAAACTCTTTATTAAGTTAGCATATATTAATTTTACTTTATTCAATTTCATCTCTTATAAAGTATAATTCACTAAAGCATACTATGATAAACAATGATATATTACGAACTTATAAAGTATAATTCACTAAAGCATACTACAATAAACAATGTTATATTACGAACTTACTAATTTTCTGAATTATTACTTATCATTAATTTGTAGGCATACTCAAAAATCAAAATGAATATAATTGTTTACAAGATCTAGAATTTTTAAAAATAATCGAGCCAAAATCGAACCATTTCATGAGCCAAAATCGAGCCATTTCACGAGCTAATCGAGTCAGCTCGCGAACTCTGCAATCGAGCTAGCTCGCGAGCTCCAAAATCGAGCTAGCTCGCGAGCTACTTGATCGAGCCAGCTCACGAGCCATTCTCGAGCCAGCTCACGAGCCGTGTAACGAGCCAGCTCGCGAGCTGGATTGTTCGAGCCAACGAACCGAGCTAGCTCGCGAGCCAGCCGAGCCGAGCAGGCATGAGCTCGAGCTTGGCTCGTTAATAAACGAGCCGGCTCGGTTCGTTTCGAGCCGAGTCATAGGCGAGCTTTTTCCGAGCCGAACACGAGCAGCTTGGTTCATCAACAGCCCTAATTGTGACAGTGATTTCACATACACCTCATAATATATACAATAATAGGCTTCCATAATATAAACACCCCATGGGTCGGAATCAAGAGAACCATGGCTCCCAACATCTGGACGCGAATCGCCAGACACCAAAGCCCACGACGGCTAGGGTTTCGATAAGACAAAAGGCCCAAGCCGCCATTAAGAGGTGAGGACAAATACAGCACTGGCCCACCAATCAGCTTGTGACGATTCAGCTCGACTATGAAGAAGCTATAAATAGATTCTTACCTCAACAGTGACAAGGGACAACACATACCTACGTAATCATAATCATACACATACTCCTTTGGTCGTACTCTCAGCGCCCCTACGCCCAAGGAATTTTAAAAGGCCTACGGGCACACTCCGATACTTCTCTGCTTCACATATCACTATTCATACAAGTTTGCCCCTACTATATCATCCTCTTACTACTATTTGTCTGGCGCTATATGAGGTACACACCCAGCAAGAAAATCTTGTATGAGAACACCTATTTTGTTCTCACCATGAGAACACTAATCTCTACCATCCATTCTCCTAATCTAATCTAATGGCTACAAGTTCATGGGCATCTATGTAAATTTCCCTATTAATATTAATTTCCTTATTTAAATCATTTAATCTATAATAACCGATTAAAATCTAGTAAAATAATGGGTGCTGCTATAGACAGTCCGTATTTTACTTCGCGCAGTCCGTATTTTTTTAAAAACAAACTATTATACCCTTATTGTATTTTACTTCGTGCAATCCGTTTTTACTTCATACAATCCATATTTTACTTCGCGCAGTCCGTCTTTACTTCGCGCAGTCCAAGTTTTACTTTGCGCAGTCCGTTTTTACTTCGCGCAGTCCAAGTTTTACTTTGCGCAGTCCGTTCTTACTTCCCGCAATCCATATTTTACTAAGACGATCCATATTTGAATAAACTAATTATTTTTATTGTTTGAAAGTAAAATAATATATATATTCAAAACTACGACACATTTTCATATCAAAAATTAATATTCTAATAAAATAAAAAATACATTTTTCACAAAATAAATTGAATAACTATAAACCATTACATATCTTCGAAAATATCCAACAAAAAAATTAATGTTTATAGGTATTCAAGTTATTAAAATTTGGACTGTGTTAAAATCTGGACTGCATGAAGTAAAATATGGACTGCACGAAGTAAAAACACTAGTGTGGTGTAATGTGAGGGCTAAGTTTGTTTAAAACCTAGAGGGGTTACTTGTATATAATACAATAATACATAGATTTCAAATTCATTAACTTAGGACTTGGGAGTTAGTACATGGTAAGGTTATATGTCTTAATTATGAACAGTAACAACTTAACTTGGTCAAGAAACAGGAAAACATTCATATAGTTACGTTGAAATAGATTAAGAAGAAAAAAGGGTTATTATTTTTAAAATGTACTAATTTTGGCGATTTATTTTAAAAATGCACTAAGTTTCGGAAACCCCAAATCTATCCCAGACTTAACACCGTTAGTCCTACTTTGTAAAGTTTTAAACATTTTGAACCAAGTTGATAACAGAATTAATTTTTACATTTTCTGTCTTCTAGTAGTAGTAACCCAGGTTGTTCAAATTGCATTTTGGCCCCAATTAAATTCCCACTCTTTCACCTCTCCCCCAATCCCCCACCACCACCATCGCCATTGATGAACAGGCTGCTGTCTTCAACCTCGACAAACAATCGCCGCCGCCGTCGAACAAGTCCCTACAATCCTCGAACTGTTCTTCTTCCTCTTTTCGGTGCTTCTTGTACTAGCTCAACGCCGTCCTCGGAAAATCGCGATGTCGTTATTGCTCTGGAGCTCGTCGTACCTGCAATCGACTTTAGATCTGATCTTCGCCGCCGTATCCACGGGGCTTTACGAGATTCGGGTGGTCAATTGAGGATAGGATCAAGATCTCGTGCTGCCTGTGGAGGTACTTCACGGCGGCGATTCTCCCGTCGAAGAGTTGCCCCAAGTAAACCGACCCGAATCCGCCGTCGCCGATCTTCCTCTTTGGGTCGAACCAGTTCGTCGACGCCTCGAGCTCCTCGTAGCTGAAAACCGGCTGGAGCAAGGTGGAAGACCAGTGGCGGCGCTGGAACATTGCCGTCAAATCCTCCTCCGCCACAACCGACTTTAGCTGCCTGGATCTGAAGTTGTCGCTGGCGGACGTGGTGGACAGGGAAGAGCTGGACGAGGAGTTCGACGAGATGCCGAGCGGGAGGGCGGGGGAGATTGTGAGAGTGAGGTTAATAGGATGCCGAGCGGGAGGGCGGGGGATTCGGATTTTCCGGCGGGATTGTGGTCAATGGGAGCGTAATTCGGTGCTGGGGAAGTGCGTTAATAGCTCAAGGAATTGAATCGGAGTTCGGGAACATGACGATGCTGAGCGTTCAAGCAGGGGTTGCTCACGTCTGTGGAGTGAATTCGACTGGGTTCGTTGTTTGCAGAGGAGATAATTCCGCCCGCCAATTGGACATTCCGGTAACCACGACGGCGTTTGAGTATTCAGAGCTGGCGCTCGGAGCAAATCACAGTTGCGCTCTTCGGATGAATGGGTCCATTGTTTGTTGGGGAAGAGGAGTGAATGTCAGCCGCCGTCGTCGTCGTCATCGGGACCGTCTAAAGCTCTAACGAAGGGGCTATTGGCATTTGCGATAATCGGATTTAGTTTCAGGTTGAATCAGATGGAAGGTGTTATTAATAATGGGAATAGGAAGGCTATGTGGAGTTGCAGCAGCCATTGTTGCTGATGTGGTGCCATGGTAAAGATGATTTCGTTGGGTTGTGGTATTGGACATGGCGGCGGCGATGCAAGAGAGATGATCGGAGAAGAAGACTAGGTTACTGAGGGTTGGATTTAAAATGGATTAAAATTAATAGGCTCCAAAATGCAATTTGGGCAAACCTGGGGTACTATTTTTAGAAGACAGAAAACTTAAAAGTTATTTCCGTTAGCCACTTGGTTCAGAATGTTTAAAATTTTACAAATAAGGACTAACGGCGTTAAGTCTGGGATAGATTTGGGGTTTCCGAAATTTAGTGCATTTTAAAATAAATCGCCAAAGTTAGTGCATTTTAAAAATAATAACCCAAAAAAAAATTAGAGTTGTTGAGAGTTGGAAGAAACAAAGCTTAGTTTTAGTTTTAGGGTCGGTTACCTAAATAGTCACCGAACTTTGGCCAAATAACCCGGAAGTCACTAAACAAAAAAAATTGCTGCCGTGCTCACCAGACTTTGAGCCATTTTTCGAAGAGGTCACTGTTAGCTACGGACATCCATTTTTCCGTCCATCCGCCTATGTGGACTTGCCAACTCCATTGCCACGTCATTTAAAGTGCCACATCAGATGCTATCTACCCAAAATTAACCCAACCAATTACCACCTCGACCCAATTACATAATCTAACCGAAAAAACCAGATCTAGTTAGAAAACCAGATCTGAAACTCTCCTCCCTCCTCCTCCTTCTCCGAAATCGCACAACCCTCGCCGCCGCCGCCGCCGCCGGTGGTCAGATCTGAAGGAAGGAGGGGAAGAGGAAGATGAAGGAGCTGAGAGAGGGAAATATGAAGGAGCTGGAGGATGACCAGGGAGGAATCGTCTCCTCCAGTTGGAATCATCTCCTCTGGTCGGCGAAGTGGGGACGCACGGAGAGCGAGAGAGAGCCGGCGGCGGCGGAAGCTGCGTTGTCGTAGTGACACCAAGCTGACATACCTCTGCGTGGATCTGTAATCCCTGGCGGCGGCGTCGGATTTGAGCCCAGATGAGTCCAGATCTTCGAGGGATGATGGCGGCCACGACATTCACACCTCCACCACCGCCGTCGACGAAGCCAGCCTCCTCCCTTCTCGTTCTCGATCTCTTCAATCCTCTGTTTCGACTTCAGAGGAGCTCGTGCTGGGATAGTTGCGGGAGAATCCGCCAGGGATTACAGATCCACCGCCGCCGCTGGTTAGATCCGCCACCGCCGCTGCTGGTCAGATCCACCGCCGTTGGTCAGGAAGAGATGGGTGAGGAAAGAAGAAGATGGAGGAGGGAGAGAGAAGAGGAAGTATCTAACTTTTCGGTCATATCTGATTAGTTTGGGTTAATCGGATTGGGTTATTTGGTCGGATGACTAGGCATGTTGGGAAAAATTAATATGATGTGGCAAAACTTGTGTGACGAGGCAGTGGAGTTGGCGAGTCCATGTAGGCGGATGGACGGAAAAATGGATATCCGTAGCTAACAGTGACCTCTTCGAAAAATGGCTCATAGTCTGGTGAGCATGACAACAATTTTTTTTGTTTAGTGAGTTCCGGGTTATTTGGCCAAAGTTCGGTGACTATTTAGGTAACCAACCCTTTAGTTTTACCATTCCATGCACAGAACAGTAACTTTCTAAGACTTGTTCCTTCCTTCCTTCATCAAGAACAGTAACAAATGACATCACAATTATATACACAGAAAAGGGTTCATATAATGGAAAAAAACAGAAATATAATCTTGTAATTGTACCTAAAATAGAAAGGTTAATCTTGTAATTGTACCTAAAATAGAAAAGGGTTCATATTATCTGGAAAAAAACAGAAATATAATTCCTAAAACAAAAACCCTAATACTCTCTCTTCTTCGACGAGTTCCATTGATGCCGCCGAATTTGATGTCATCGCCTGGCCGGATGAAACAATCCAGGGGACCGGCTGCTGGTCGGCAACACTGCGGAGGATGGGAGAACGGCGGTGGCTGCTGACCTTGGCATTGCTACTCATTCAGTTGGAGGCAGAGGTCGTTCTTTGCAATTGAGGGGACCGGCTGTTGGTCGGCGAGGAGGAGCGGCTGGCGACGCTGCGGAGGATGGGAGTACGACGGCTGCTGACCTCGGCGCTGCTACGGAATCTGCTGGAGGCAGAGTTGTTCAAGCGGACGACGAGTCTACCCGTCAACGGCGCCGTCCGCATTCATCGGTGGCTGTTTAGCTAATTGTACGTGAGCCTTCTTCCGACGACGATTTCCAGGCGTGTATTCTATATTAAACGACATGTTCCATTTCGATTGTCCTAGTACATGTCATTGTTCCAATTCGAATTACCTGGTACATAGTATTGTCCTGTTTCGATGTAACTAGTACATAATATTGTTAAGTTTCGATTTACCTGGTACATAGTATTGTTCTGTTTCGATTTACCTGGTACATAGTATTGTTCCGGTGAAGTATTTACCTGGTACATAGCATTTCAAATCAAGATTGTCAATTTCTGGGTGCGGATGGAGGGTAGTCGTTCGCATTTAGACAGATGAGGGTATGTGGTACTTCGACTCAATATTGAAAGGTTCTGTGAATTAGGTGGTGGGATATTCTGTTAATTTCCAGCGTGTATAATTGCTGCTCTGGAAGATTAATGTTTCAAATATGATGCTGGAAGCTTAGAGGTAGTAGCATTGCTTGCACCGATATGAACTTGAATTCTGTTGAACTTGTTCTCTGAATTCTTGCCAATCTTTGTGCCAATTGTGTGAACAAACATGATCTTTGGATTGCTTTCTCTTTAGCATTATGGTTTCTAATTGAACTAGTAATGTCTCCCAACATTTTATGGCTAATTATTGATTGTGTTTTGCAGATTTTTTCCCTATTTGTGACGATAGGCATTACAGTCTGTTATTGTTAACAGACGTGACAAACAATATGAATTCCTGGACAGCAAATATCCTAGAAATTTGGAGGTCAAATGGCGCCAGTAGCAGACCGAGTGGTTCAATATGCCACATCCTACTTTCGTAACTTGTGTGGTGAGTCGGATTTTGGGGAGTACAGATGGGTTGTTCATGAGGGTGTGCGCCAAAGACAAGGAAGTCAAGATTGGGGTATTTTCCTACTTACTTGAGTGGAAGGATAAAAACTACTGTATGGCTTGATTTTGTTGCTACTTTCTAGAATTTATTTGTTTTCTGGCAAGTTTCTTGGATAGTGACCAACTTTGATAGTTTATTGGGTAGAGATTTGAGGTTGGAATATTTTGACAACTTATCTCATTAATGTGAGACAAGTGCTAGATGTTTTCTTGATTTGAGTTTGGTGAAAGCATTGGATTGCTTATGGTGTAAGTGCCTGTATGAAACAGATGCAGGTTATATATTTGTGTTCCAGTTTATTTGTTTCGGTACCTAATTGTGTTCCCATTTAAACCGTGTGGTTCATTAGATGGTACCTGAAATCTGATCTCAGGTACATAAGTGGGTACCTAATTTTGATTTCAGGTACATAAGAAAGTACCTGAAATCTGATTTCAGGAACATAATGGTGTTCCTTCTTTCACAATGCTGTACATATGCTTGTTCATGAATTTGCAGAGATTGATTCGGTGGGATATATGGTCTTCAAAGTTCGGTTAAATATTGTTATGTTTAATATTGGTGCGTAGTTTCAAATGTATGAATATGATAAATGTTGGAATATTATAATCATGGGATAGTTTGTTGTGTAATTTACTAAAATAATTTGGTTCATAAGTATTTTGGAATATGTTTGAACAATAAAATAAGTAACTCTAGCCAACATATTTAGTTTGGTTCATGCCAATGTTCCTGAACATATGTTTGTGGAAATAAATGAAAAAAGAGAAAAATCCGAACTATTTCTTCATTTGTTCCACACATTCAGCAATCAGTGTCTTCTTCTTCTTCGTCTTTTTCATCTGACGACGAATGATCTCCTGAGAAGACTTGATACGTCTAGTAGCTTTGTTGGGATTATTACGCTGCTTGAAACTAGTACTTGCTAACAAAACTTCATTTGCAGTTGGGTGAACGGTGGCATTTGTGGAGTAATGGGGAAGAATGTAAGATTAATTACCAATAATAATTAGAGGTCTGACACTTTGTGGAGATTTTAAAGAAATGACTTATTAGGAGGGGCCATGTGGGTAGGGAGTGGTGCTTTGGAACGATGCTCCAAAGTCACTGGTCTAAAAAGCATCAACATCAAACATGCATCATGATCATCAGAAGTCAATAGATTGACGACGGGCACCGAACTTGGCTCCATAGTACATAATGAAGTAGAATATGATGAGAATATCACATTAATTTTTTTAACACAACACCTAAACTTTGGAAAATAAATATTCAAACCAGAGGCATGAACATCGGTAGGAGTTTCACTGATATTGTGGTTAGGGACTGGCTCTGTCAAAGAATCTGGTACCAAACATGGAAAATAGGAACACAAGCCACTGCGTCAATATTGAAAAGGGAAAAAATGGTACAAAGTGTACCTGAAGTGAGATAATAGGTACCTAACGAACCTGAAACAAAAATGTCCGATGATGAAGGAACGGTGGCCAACAATGGGCCGGACTCCGATGATATCTTGAAACCCGAAGCATGAACAGCGGTAGTAGTTTCACCGATATTGTGGTTAGGGACCGACTCAATCAATGAATCTGGTACCAAACATGGAAAATAGGAACACAAGCCACTGCGTCAGTACTAAAAAAGGGGGGAAACGGTACATAATGTACCTGGAGTGAGATAATAGGTACCTAACGAACCTGAAGAAAGAATGTCCGATGATGATGAAACGGACCACGACAACGAGCCGGACTCCGAAGATATCTTCTCATTTGTGATCTTTTCCATTGTTGTAGCATTATGGGAAGATTAAGTATCTGATCACCATAATCGAAACGAAACACAGGGCTATCGAAGTTCGAATTCTGAAAAAAAAACCTAATAAACAAATAAAGGTTGAGGAATTAACCAATGGTGTTTCGATTTGATGTAGGTTTGCTGGTGCAGCCGTCGAATACCAACAAACGCCGCCGTCGATTACCGTTTACAACTGCCGATCATAAAAAACGCTGTCGATCAAGTCTACAGCCGCCGAAAAAAAACCCCGCCGTCGATATGTTTTTTTTAAGAAAAACCGTCGTGATGATGAGTTGCTTCAAGAAAAAGGAAGTTGAATTCTTTCCACTAACTAATTCCTTCTTTTTAGTTAGGATTAGTCTTTTAATATATTATTTTGCGATTTGCTATATACAGTCCATGTTTTACTCTGCGCAGTCCATATTTTCTCAAAAATTGACCATTATACCCTTATTTACTTCGCGCAGTCCGTTTTTACTTCGTGCAGTCCGTTTTTACTTCGCGCAGTTCAAGTTTTACTTCGCGCAGTCCAAGTTTCTTACTTCCGCGCAGTCCAGGTTTTACTTCGTGCAGTCTAGGTTTTACTTCGTGCAGTCCATATTTTACTTCATGCAGTCCAGATTTTAACACAATCAAATTTTAATAACTTGAATAACTATAAACCTTAATTTTTTTGTTGGATATTTTCGAAGATATGTAATGGTTTATAGTTATTCAATTTATTTTGTGAAAAATGTATTTTTTATTTTATTAGAATATTAGTTTTCGATATGAAAATGTGTCGTAGTTTTGAATATATATATTATTTTACTTTCAAACAATAAAAATAATTAGTTTATTCAAATATGGATCGTCTTAGTAAAATATGGATTGCGGGAAGTAAGAACGGACTGCGCAAAGTAAAACTTGGACTGCGCGAAGTAAAAACGGACTGCGCAAAGTAAAACTTGGACTGCGCGAAGTAAAGACGGACCGCGCGAAGTAAAATATAGACTGTATGAAGTAAAAACAGACTGCACGAAGTAAAATACAATAAGGGTATAATAGTCTGTTTTTTAAAAAATACGGACTGCGCGAAGTATCCTTTTTTCTTTAATTTTTCATCCCTCTTTTTTTACCCCACTCTACTACATTTTAGCTTTTAATAAAAATAACTACTATTTAATTAATTTTTAACTCTTAATCATATTAAACGAAAAAAATTAAGATGATTAATTAATAGTCCAAGTATGTTCCTATTTTATATTTTATATATGTAAACTTATTTTGGATTATTTTATTCCTTATCCCTTACACATTTTACATCAATTAGAAAATTAACTTCACTATTCAGAAAATAAAATATATGATTTATTCTTATTATTCTTACTACATTATAATTTTTAAGTAAAACTAATTGAGACACATTTTATATTTTATATACTACTTGTAAACATATGTAAGTAATCAATCACAATTTAGTGTAGTAAGTATACTTAATATCAAAAATAATATCCACTTCATTTAATGAGACCGTGAAACTTAATTCACCATAATTTAAATAAAAATATTTTATTAACACAAATTTGTCACATGTTTTAACAAAATAGCTTCTTAGAATGTTTTTGCGTTTGAACTTTTATTTTGTAACTAACAATTTAGACGTTGGGTTTAAACCAAATGATATTTTAAAACTAAATGAGCAACAAACGGGCTTAAATATAACTAATTTATTGAATGAAGATAAGATATAAAAATAAGAGAAACAATAAAATACAATTATATATCGGTATCTATATAATCTTTACTTTATAATAAAAGAGAGTAATTTTAGATTAGTTCCATTTTAGATTGTATATATATTGTATCTAAACACAGGTAAAAAACTTAGCAATGTCTACTATTGTAATTATACTTTATATATGTTATAAATATTATATCCTACATAAAAGTTAGTAAGATGTTAATAATTGAGTCAAGTGTTCTTTAACCACAATCCTACATTTTTCTAATTTATCCATGTTATAAATATTCTCTCCTTAATTGTAGCCTCTTCTACAGTCATAAGTTTTTCTTGCTATGATTGATCAATTTTTTCATAAATATCAAAATTTTAATACAAATAATTTATCTTAATCCATAATGTTTTACAATTTAATATTATAGGGATGTTATCTTACCAAAAAATAAATCATTAAATGGTAGTTGAACAGTACTTATATTGAATATAATTGGTTAGACCCTTCGTGTCTGTTTGATTTTGAATTTTTTCATACAAGTATTAGAAAAAATTCATACTAAAAAAAAGGATAATGAAATATCCAAAATTATATCAATTAATACCTTTAAACTATGTTGATATTAATTGTAGAATTAATTTTAAAAATACTTTCGATAGTAACATATTTTAATATAAATTTTGATATCAACTATCTAAATTCTAAACTTATATACCCTAAAACTTGATATTTACATCTTAAATCCTTAATTTTTTATATTTTAACCACAAAAATGTAACAGTAAAACCTAAAATCCATTAAAACTGGTGATTTCACCATAGTATCACTAATAAAATAACCATGTCGTGAATTACCATTTTCAAACGTCAATTTGCCTCTATCTAGACGAGATTGTGCCTCAATTGATGATATGTGTATTGATTTTTAAAAGAAATAAAAATGTATTTAAAATATAAAATGTTCTACAACTATGAAAATCATATTGTTGAACTTATTAGTTATTTATATTAGGATAATGAATAAATAATGATATGAAATTAAATAGCATGTGCGTTGAGGGTAAAATTATAGTTTATTCTTCGAAAATTAAATTATTTTTTTATATAGATGATAAAGTTTCTAACACTCTTCTATTGGTTCTTACGCAAAACTCTCTATCTAAATTAAAATTAAATTTATTAATAGTTAGCAGCTTTGACAACGAACTTAATTTGAATGGTCATATATGAGTGTGAGTAAATATATGTTGCAATTAAATTTCATCATACAACTACATGACAAAGCTTGGCCACCAATTTTTCCTAAAGGAGTCTACCTAAACTTATGAATATATGTTTTTCTTTCTTTTATAAAATTTATATTATACGAATAAAGAAAAAAACTATTGTGATTAAAGTTTTATAAATCATGGATAGGAGAGGTAAAATAAAAATGTATTTAAAATATAAAATGTTCTAAAACTATGAAAATCATATTGTTGAACTTATTAGTTATTTATATTAGGATAATGAATAAATAATGATATGAAATTAAATAGCATGTGCGTTGAGGGTAAATTATAGTTTATTCTTCGAAAATTAAATTATTTTTTATATAGATGATAGAGTTTCTAACACTCTTCTATTGGTTCTTACGCAAAGCTCTCTATCTAAATTAAAATTAAATTTATTAATAGTTAGCAGCTTTGACAACGAACTTAATTTGAATGGTCATATATGAGTGTGAGTAAATATATGTTGCAATTAAATTTCATCATACAACTACATGACAGAGCTTGGCCACCAATTTTTCCTAAAGGAGACTACCTAAACTTATGAATATATGTTTTTCTTTCTTTTATAAAATTTATATTATACGAATAAAGATAAAAACTATTGTGATTAAAGTTTTATAAATCGTGGATAGGAGAGGTAAATTTTCCTGACAAGAATGTTATTTTCTTCTCTCAAATTATTTATCTTTTGTCTAAGCAAAATACAAAATTATAATTCTAAAAATACACAATTATATAATTTCACAACTTACAACCCGCCAACGGGCGGGCGAAAAACAAGTGCAATATATAGCTTGAACTTAAATAGAAACTGAATCTGATATGTGATAGCAGAAATATGCGAATCAAACTATATCTTACCCCATAAAAGTATGCATCCAAATATGCAATAACGTTACTAGGACAAGCCAATCTCAACATCCTCTTCGTTCACCATGTTTGTACTCTTCAAGAAAGAAAATTGATAGTTAAAATATAAATATAATGAAAGAGTTAAAGAAATCATCTAGGTAAAGAGAAAATTAAAACTTACCTTGCTAGACCTTGTTAGACCATAATGATTTTTTAACCAATCTTGGGAGCAAAGTAGAGCCTGAATAGTCTTTTTCCCTAAAGATGCCCGACTTGGTTCAATTACTCTTCCTCCTGCACTAAATGCAGCTTCTGAAGCTACCGAATAATCGGTATTGCCATGATTTCAGTAGCCATTCGTGACAAAATCTTATAAGTCAATCGGTTCTCCTTCCACCAATCAATCACATTGAAGTCTTTAATTACTACGTTCTGCCAATGCTGCTTCAAGATAGTTATCAAGTTTAGATTTTACTGTAGTAGCAGAACTAGACACATTTCTAACAATAGAATCAAACATGTCTTGTTCAGTTAACTTCTTCTCTTTCCCACTATCGGTACTAGCTGATGCAACCGTTTCAACCATTTCACTTCGATTTTCAACCTCTCTAGCTTTATACTCCTCAACATACTCCTCAAAAAGTTCATAAAGCTTCTCACGCACCAATTGTACATGCTGAAGTAATTATCTTCACCATAAAGATCTGAAAAAGTAACTTCTACCACCCTCATTTTGTTTCTAGGATCCAACACACAAGCAAATGCAATGACCAAGTTACATTCTCCTCAATACTTGTCAAATTTTTCTTGCATGTTTTCAGCCATACCCTTCATACATTCATCACCTGCCTGCATTTTTTTCTTCAATAATACTTTGATTCTTCATAGTTCAGGAAGGAACACATTGGCAGTTGTATATGAACTCCCAGAGATAATATTGGTCACATCACTAAACACTTCAAGAAATTGGCAAACTTGAGAGACTCTTTGCCAATCTTCTTCTGATGGGAACCATTTATACCAAGGATCTCTTGCAGCATATCCAGGAAATACATCTTTGAACTCTAAAGCAACAGATATCACGTGAAAAGTTGAGTTCCAACGAGTGCAACAATCAAGAACAAGCTTCTTTCTAGACAACCGAAGTTGTTTAGCAACCTCACGAACACGACTCTCAGATATAGCAATGTGTTTGACACTTTGTCTAACATTTTCAATTACCCCCTCAATTTCCTTCAATCCAAATTGCACTAATAATAATTCCAGAGTGAGGTGGAGGAAGATCACAAAAATTAAGAATACGCTGTTGAAGTTTCCAATTTCTATCGACAAAGTGACATGTGACAATGATGACACTCGATTTGACGTGATTATCAGCCTCATTTAAGCGACATTTCCTTGCTTAAGACATGGTTTTTAGGGTAGAATAACGAATATTCAATCAATTGCCCTATCTCGTGCCATTTGTGTTACCTTGGCCCGTTTCAGGTCTATTTGACGGTTTTCTAGTGTTTTTATGTTAGCACAGGTTTTTGCCGTCAAATAAAGTAGCCAAGGACGTGTCTAAGGCGTTGGAACCTCGAGGAATTGCACCAGAATCGATCCAAGGAGCCAATCAAGTCGAAACAATTCCTGCCCTGGTTTACAAAGGAGTTTTCGCTGAAAATACCTTAGCATTTTCGGCGAAAATACATGCACAAATCCACTGATGTCAAATGAAGGGTGTTTTCGGTGAAAACACTAAGTTTTCGCCGAAAACTATTGGACCGAAATCACAGAAGGAAACAACCGGCGGGCTCCCCATTTACACTAAGATTTTCGGCGAAAATTCAAGAGGAAATCCAGCTGAATTAGGGTTAAGTATAAATACTTAACCGGCGGCCCAAAATAAAATATACTTCTTCATAATTAGAATTTCGAGGATTCTCTGAAGTTCTGGAGCTGAGAGTTTAGAGTTCGAAGAGTCGGAAAGAGATCGTGACGCCATCCCTTCCATCTCGAAGACTTGGAGCTAGGATTGCAGCTTACCGGAGATCGAAGCTTCTGCCGGAGTCGTCTTAATTAGGTTTTTCAAATCCTTTTCTGTTCTTCCTCTGGATGATGAACTCTTTCTTTGTCTTTGATTCTTTTGTGATAAACATGAGTAGCTAAACTCTTAGAGCTTAGACTAGATGAACCCTAAGTGACCCAGGGCTTTAAAGCGGTCACGGATCGGCGGTGATTAGATTCGAAGTTCAGTCAGTTTCATTTTCATGTTTGATTTGTTTTTCATTGTTCATGTTTCTTGTCTGGATTGATCACCTAGATTAGATTCTGTTAAGCTAAGGATAGAAGCGAACGCTCGCCTTACTTTAAAACATCAAATCGAACAATTAACCTTATAATTGGAGCGTGCCTTTCGTAGGAACCGGTTAGGGTTAATCCACTGCAAGAGTAACTCATAAATCGTTAGTAATTCCACCAGTTAAGTTAAGTCATTGCAAGAGGCGACCATACCCGGGCGACTAATTAATCTTGGTAGCTAGAACGGATAGAGCGAACGTTCGCCGGTCTTAAACCTAAGGGAAGGAGTTATGGTGGTGTCTTAAAATTGATTGAATGAGAATCGAAATCCGCTGATCTGTTGATTGCCAATGCTCTGGGGAACGAAGGGGGATTCCAAGTCTAAGTTCGTCTGTCATCCCTGTTTTCAACCCTAATTTCCAATCTGCTTTTAGTTCAATTTTTTTTAATTTCTCTGCATTTCTTAGAATTAGAAGTGGTGGAACTCACACCACGCACGAAGTGTTTACATCCAAGTAATTTGCCAGCTTATTTGAGTAATCGATCATAGAAGGCCCGTGGAATACGATCTGCTTAGCTTTTTAGCTTGGTAGTATTTGATATCGCTAAAACTGCTTCATCAGACAACCATGTACTCCACTGTTTGACTAGACTTCCACAAATTAGTTGTCAAACTTATCCTTTGGGCAATCTCAAGAACTTCCATTATCTTTTTCTTAAAGACCTCATATGTGCTAAAAACATCAGTTGTACTAGTTGTACGACTAATCTTCTTATACAACGGAGTAGCAGCTTTCATCATCAAAGTAAACATATCATGCTCAACCGTAGACAAAGGCTTCTCAGTAACAATAAGCCAATGGGCAATCATTTGACGCATCTTTGAGTGATCGTACCTGAAATTTTCCACTGCATTTACACTTTCTGCGTTGTTCAAAGTAGCAACTATGCTCAGTTGTTGTTGATTTTGACCAGCAAGATTTTGTGGCCTCCTTGGACATCTTTCTATGTGTCTACCCAAATGTGTCGTAGTACCAGAAGGAACCCTCTTGAATTTGGCTTTGCAATGAATACACTCCCATTTCTGTTCTGTGCCCACCATAACCTCTTTAAAATTAACCCATACAGGTGAACTTTTCTTCCTCTTCCTTGGCTCATACGGATTTTGTGCAGCTTCCTCATTGGCCGTATTTTGTTCAGGTTCCTCACTAGTTAGAATTTGACTTCCTTGTGGTTGGGTAGAAGTATTCGTTGTTGCAGTTGCATCAATACCGTCAACAACAATGGGCAAATTAGACATTGCATTAGTTGAAATTGATTCACTTGTTAAATTGTGGACGGGATTTGATGAAACTTCTTCTATAGACATCCTATAAAAATACCAAATGTAGCAAGTATGAGGAGGGCTGCAATCGAACAATAACAAGTAAAAAATTAATGAATACAGCAACCTGCAACCCTAAACTAAAACAATAAACACCATTGAAAAACCCTAAACTAAACACCATTGCAGCCATAATCGTAAATCATTTCCTTGCCAGCAAGTGTGAGGCAATCGAGAGTAGGGTAGGACGCCGAGCAGAGGAAGCGAATGTGAGGAGGTGGAAAACTTGATTGCAGCCCTAGTCACTGGAGAGGAAGACTCGGGAGAAGAGGAAGCCGACGTGAGGAGGTGGTCACTAGAGAGGAAGCCGACGAGAGTAGGGAATTGATGCTGCTGAACGGCGAAAGAACGAGAAGGAACGATGGTGACTCACCGTCCGAAGTCGCGACAGAATGGAAGGAGGACTGGTGGAAGAAATTGATTGGAATTTGAAGAAGTTGCCGACGCAACAGACTGGAGCACGAAGACGGAAGGATGACGGAAGGGGGAACGCACTAAACGGCGGTAAGCCGGCGTGTTCTCGACGGGAAGAAGGACGGCACCGTCGGCTTGTTTGGGGAAAGAGTCAATGTCGATACTCAATAGATGCAAAATTAGGGTTCAGTTCAATCTGCCTTATTTTGGGGAAGTGGAAATTGGGAAAGTGGTGGTGCTGCATTTTTGGTTTGACCAAAAAATCAAATCGGTCAAAGTTAAACCAGTGAGATTTTTGGTCAAAGTTAAACAAAAAAATTGTTGATTTTGCGATTTTAATGATTTTCTTATCGATTTATCACGATTTTGTAGTGAAATAATGATCGTTTTGTATAAGTGAAGTTGTAAAATCGTACGATTTTACGATTAAAATCACGATTTTAACTACAATGCTCAATCTATAACGTGTTATTGTCAAACCCTTCACTAACCCATATTATGTATTATCGTTAATCCTAATTCACTAAACTATATATCTTGTTATATCAACCCTAATTCATATCAACATAATCCTAAACCCTAAACCCTATACCCTAAATCATAAACTTTAAACGCTAAGCTATACCGTCAATTCATATAAACATAATCCTAAACCCTAAAACTTAAACCCTAAGCTTCAAACTCTAAACCCTACACCCTAAACCTTAACCTTTAAACACTAAGTTGTAACGTCAATTCATATCAACATAATCATAAGTTCATATACACTAAGTCTATAACGTGTTATTGTCAAACCCTTCATCAACCCATAGTATGTATTCTTGTTAACCCTAATTCATATCAACGTAATCCTAAACCATAAACCCTATACCCTAAATCCTAAGCCTTAAACGCTAAGCTATAACGTCAATTCATATCAACATAATCCTAAACCCTAAACCCTATACCCTAAATCCTAAACTTTAAACGCTAAGCTATACCATCAATTCATATCAACATAATCCTTCACCCTAAACCTTAACCTTTAAACACTAAGCTATAACCCATAGTGTTATTGCCAAACCCTTCATTAACCCATAGTATGTATTATCATAATTCACTAAACCATATAACTTGTTATATCAACCCTAATTTATTATACTTTATGTTGACCTAATTATCCTTATCTTGTTCCTACACCTATGTTATGGAACATATTCGTGAATATTCTTAACGAGCTTGTTCACGAACCTATAAACGAATCAGTTCATGAACCTATAAACGAATCAGTTCACGAACTGTTATACGAATATGTTCGTGAATAAGATTAACGAACTGTTCGCGAATAATAAATGAGCCAGTTCGCAAACTAGGCTCGTCGAGCTGCCGAACCGAACCTGTTCGCGAACAATCCGAGTCGAACCCCCTGGCTTGGATTCAGGTCGTTTACAAACGAATCTGTTCGCGAACCGGTTCACTTCAAACCGAATCGAGTCACGAACGCATTTTTCCCGAGTCGAACGCCGAGCGAATCTCGAGCGGCTCTGTTCATTAACAGCCCTAAACGTGGCCTTACATCTATCTAGCTTTAGATTATTTCGCCAACATAAATGTTTTTAGGGGTCGTTTGGTAAACATTAGAAATATTGAGACCAGCTTGGCATCACGGAAAATAATTTCTTGATACCATCAAGGAAAGATCACTTTTAATTCAACGGTTCAAAACTCAGGGGTAATTTAGAAATATTAAAATATCATCGTATACTGTCGTCGCCGCAGTCCGCCGCCGACCACCCACATGCAAGAGAAGCGGCCCATAGCTTATTTCAGTGAGAAGTTGAGTGGAGCCACACTCAATTATCCAACCTATGACAAAGAACTCTATGCCTCGGTAAGAGCCCTCAAAACTTGGCAACATTACTTGTGGCCCAAGGAGTTCATTATCCACACGGATCATTAATCCCTCAAGTATTTGAGAGCTCAACACAAGCTCAACAACAGACATGCCAGATGGATGGAGTTCATTGAATCCTTTCCCTACACCATTCACTTTAAGAAAGGTAAGGAGAATGTAGTGGCTGATTCCCTCTCCGAAGGTATGCCCTAATCTATGTCCTTAGTACTAAATTCATTGGTTTCGAACACCTTAAGGAATTCTATGCTACTGACCATGATTTCAAGGAAATTTGAGAAGCTTGTAAGTAGGGAGGATACGAAAAATTCTACAAACAGGATGGCTACCTGTTCAAGGAGTCCAAGCTGTGTCTACCTAACCATTCTTGCAGGACTGTCTTGATACTAGAAGCACATGGAGGTGGGCTCATGGGACACTTTGGAGTGGCTAAGACCGTGGCTTGCCTAAAAGAACACTTTTATTGGCCCAAGATGCGTCATGATGTGGAGAAGCTCATTGCTCAATGTTCCAAATGCCAAAGAGCTAAGTCACATCTCCAACCCTACGGTTTATACACCCCTTTACCTATTCCTGAGCATTCTTGGGTTGATTTATCTATGGATTTTGTGTTAGGATTGCCTAAAACTAGGAAGGGTAGGGATTCCATCTTTGTGGTAGTCGATAGATTTTCTAAGATGGCTCATTTCATTGCATACCACAAAGATGGTGATGCATCCTACATTGCTGACCTATTCTTTAGAGAGATAGTTAGGTTGCATGGAGTTCCCAAGTCCATAGTTTTGGATAGGGACTCAAAAATTTTAAGTTACTTTTGGAAAACTTTGTGGGCTAAGTTAGGCACTAAACTCATGTTTTCAACCACATGCCACCCACAAACCGATGGCCAAACTGAAGTAGTGAATAGATCCTTGTCTCAAATGCTTAGGGTTGTCATTAAATCCAACATAAAAACTTAGGAGGATTGCTTGCCTTACATAAAATTTTCATCCAATAGGGTTGTCCACTCCGCCACCCAATATTCACCATTTGAACTTGTTTATGGATTTAACCCTTTAACCCCCTTGGATTTATCACCACTACCTATACATGAGTTCTTAGATGCAGATGGACGCAAGACCGCTGAGTATGTTAAAAAATTACACGAGAAAGCAAAGGCCAACATTGAGAAGAGAACAGCTCAGTACATTCACAATGCAAACAAAGGAAGAAATGAGAAGATATTTGAAGTTGGTGACCAAGTGTGGATCTGATGTGACTTTGATTAGTGCATTTTAAGCTTATGAATGACCTATGAAATACCCGTGTTTATTCGTGAAATGACATGACTTATATGCTTTTATTGAAATTTTGTGCAAAGTGTCATTTTGTTGTCCGGTTGCTACTTTGGAGCCAAATTCGTGGGCTATTGGAGTTTCCTCTGTGCATTTTCAGGTTATGTCATCAAAGTACGGATGACAAGGAGCGTATAGGAGAAAACGGGAGGTCATTTGGAGTCCGGACGAGGGAGATATGAGCATTACAAGATCGAGCTTTCTGCAGAGCTGAGGAGGTGCACGCCGTGCACCACTGCACGCCGTGCACCGTGCACGGTTTGGTGCACGGGCTGTCCAGGAGGCTCCGAAACACATTCAGCTCCAAGGTGCACGCCGTGCAGCCTTGCACGCCGTGCACCCTGCACGCCGTGCATAGGTGCACGCCGTGCACTGCCCCCTGCACTATAAATACCCACGTTTTTCACTATTTTGAGCAATTCATTCATATCTCTTGAACCCCTTGTACATACCCACGAACCCTCAAACCCTAGAACACATTTTGGGAGCAATTTGAAGCCATTGGAGCTAGGATTGAAGCCAACAAACCTTGGGAGAAGTGCTTACAAGTGGAGAAGTGAAGATCATCTCAAGGATTCATCCATGGTGTTCTTGGTGACCATTCTTCCTTCTTTTCTCTTTACTCCCTTGGCCATGTGTGGCTGAGTTTCTAGGGTTCCTCTTGGATGGGTAGATTAGTTATGCTATGATAGAGAGATGATTGTATAGAACTTGCCATGATTGATCTTGGATTGTAAGAAGATGGTCTCTATGACTTGTTGTTAATTCCATTGATGGCTATGGCTTGATTGGTCTATTATTTGTAATGTAATGCATGAGAGTGCTTGGATTACATGGATTGTAGGTCTAGGGATTGAAGAGAGTGTGTTCTAGAGATTAGATCATCTCAATTCAACCATAGTTGCATGATTTCTCACTTGTGCATTTTATCGAACACTTGGTGTGCATTAGGATTTTCACTCAATTGAACTTTGATTAGTCTTTGGATGATTCTCTTAGTGTTAGAACATTGACATGAGAGTGTGGTGTCTAGCCTAGTGGTCATAGAGTCATAGGAGAGGGTTTTGTAGCTTGGCATTTCATCAAACACCTTTAATGCATCCTTAGTCACTTAGCTTGAGAGCGAGAGCCTAGGTTGAGTGGTTCTAGGATAGGGATTTAGTGCGACGAGAGTGCATTGAGTCTGTAGAAGTGAAATGCGTGGTCATTCGATTGCTTCCTCGAACATGTTTGGCTTGTTTGTGCATTTGTACCTCTTGAGCATGATGAAACTACCCACCAAGAGAACCCCCTTTGTCTTTGATTTGCA
The DNA here is from genome assembly GCA_034768395.1 of Linum lewisii. Taxonomy (NCBI): domain Eukaryota; kingdom Viridiplantae; phylum Streptophyta; class Magnoliopsida; order Malpighiales; family Linaceae; genus Linum; species Linum lewisii. The sequence goes on from CM068298.1 coordinate 64,802,285, forward strand.
CCCTTTTGTTTTGCTTTGTTTGTTTAGTTTTCTTTATGTTTTCTTTTGTTATTCTTTCAAACCAAATCTTATTTTAAATGAATAGACCGTCTACGAGGAATGTGAGTAGAGGCCATTGAGAGAACCCCGTGGAATACGACCTTGGTAAAATAAACTTTTATCAAGTTTTTGGCGCCGTTGCCGGGGACTTTCTCAATCCTTTGAAAGCATTTAGTAGTGGACCGTTCTATTCACTTCCTTCCGTTTTAGTTTTGCTTCTTTATTGTTTGTTTTTGTTAGTTGTTTTTATGGTTTTGTTATCCCGCATTGTTGTACTACTTGGTTGTGTTTGTTGTGCGTGTTTGTAGGCCCCTTATCCACCTATCTAGTTCATGGGAGCAAGGTTGCAAGTAAGATGAACTCGTGGAATGGAGGTAATGGTTATGGTATCTATCAAGGGTGGAATCCGTCTCCTAACCCATACTATGGTCATCCTACTCCATCCAACTACTACCAAGGAACTTGTGAGGGAGATAGCCAATGGTGGGGTCAAGAGCAACAAGCTTCAACACCCATGTGGAATGAGCAATGTCCCTTTCCATCTCCACCCTACCATCAAGTGTTTCCGGAGTACTATCAAGAGGAATTCACAAGTCATGAACAACATTCTCCACCGCCTTCCATGCTAGAGGAGCTCTTTAAGATGGTTAGAGAAAGCGAGCGCCCTCAAGAGGATTTCACAAGCTGTGAGCAACCCTCTCAACCTCCTTCTATGTTAGAGGAGCTCTTGAAAATGGTGAAGGAAAGTGAGCGTCCTCGAGAGGAGTTTGTAAGCTATGAGGAACCTCCTCCACCTCTTTCCACACTTGAGGAAGCTTTGAAGATTGCGGAGGATAATGCGAACCAACTCAATCATTTAGCTCAAGGCGTGACACTCATCAAGGAAGCTCTAGAGGAGGAACAACAATGTCCATCTCCCCCCACAATTGAGGAGATGTTGCAAATGGTTGAAGATAATGCGACTCGGTTGGATCGTTTAACTCAAAGTGTGAAGCTCATCTCCGACATCCTTGAACCGGAAGTGCTTGTCATGGAAGAAGAAGAAGGTGAGTCTCCCCAAGAAGAGTTCATGAGCCATGAGAAACCTCTTCCATCTCCTTTCATGCTAGAGATCTTGCAAATTGCGGAGGATAATGCAAACCGAGTTAACCGCTTATCTCAAAGCATAGAGCTCGTCACGAAGATTCTTGAGAATGAACGACATCCCAATCATTTGGAGTATTTTTATGATGATGAAGATGACACTTGTGAACCGGAAGAGCTTGACACGGAAGAAGAGTTGGTAGTGGAGGAGATTGAGGAACATGTTCTTCCCGAGGACACACCAAGTAACGATGATGTGGGGTATGAAGAACCAAGGAGACTTGAGGATGAAGACCCTTTAGAGGAGGTGAGAGATGATTTGGAGACGCTTCAAGAAGAGGTGGCACCGAGAGTGGAGCACGAAAGTGAACAAACCACCCTATTGAGGTCCCACCAAAGGTTGTGAGTACTCTTCAATCTTCTTGTTTGATCATGAAGTACTTGTGTCAAGAGACGGACACAAGCTTCATAACCTCCCCTAAAGTGATAACGGAAGAGAAGTCGTCCATGTGTGAACCGGAAGACTCCTTGAGTGGCATCACCAACTTGGAGACAATGGATCTCAATGGAGGCTCCCTACCATACTTTCTTCCTCAAGCTTCGACACTCAAAGGTAGCAAGCCACCCCAAGGTCTCAAGTGCTATACAAGCATCAATGTGCATTGGCTAGTCTACCATTCCTCCAAGATGCTACTTGGAGCTCAACTTTCATCATGGAAGAAGCTACTTGACATCAAGGAGGTACTAAGTTGGACACCATAACACAGGTATCGTCGAGCTTAAGACGGTAACCAAGCGCTTCTTGGGAGGCACCCCATGTTATCTTTACTTTTATTGCTCTTGTTTGCTCTTTTTAGTTTTTGTGTTGTTTTAGCTTTTTGAATAAGGTTTGGCAAGCATTTTGGATCACTCTTCACCAAGGATCATCATGAAACTTTTTCACCTCTATTACGTCCTATGCTCCTTTCTACCAATGCGGTAACTTCGTTCCACCTTACCCTCTCTCTCTTGATCATTGAGGACAATGCTCCTGTTAGTCGTAGGGGACTTTGAGGTTTGGTGTGATTATTTGTCGGTAGAAGTCTAAGGCTATGTTTTGATGTGTTGCATGATCTTAATTGAATGTCGAATTCCTCTATTGTAGAATTGTTCGGTTCTTGACTTTTGGTGTTTAATTGACTTCAAGTCTTCACAATGATGTTTAGATTGTTCCACTTAGAACCTATAACCGGCATGTTAGCACTAATATCAAATGAGTCTAGGCCAGAACAGAGATTTTATCACTCTTGTATGTTGGTTGATTGGTTTGATACGCGTTTTTGTACCACTCGATAGCACCGACCTAAGATGATAAAGGCACCCTATTCCATGCTTTTCATCACCCTTTTTGATCCTTCGTGATTGTGGCTTGAGATTCGACGGAGTCCAATTCAAAATCTTGTGTGGAAGTTGTAAAGAGCTAGGGATCAAGTGGCTATTTTGTGAAGATTTTTTTAAAAAAAAGAGAGAAAATGCTCAAAAGAAAAGAAAAGCTAGGCAAGCTCGGCACCTAAGTGAAGTGTCGGGTTGAGCACTAGCAAAAGGGCAAAGGCTGTGAGCTAGGCAGGTTCAACACCTAAGCGAAGTGTTGAATCGAGCACTAGTATGCAGTAAGAAAAAAAAAATGAATGAAAAAGAAAAAAGAAAAGAAAAGAAAGAAAAAGAGTTCTCAAATGTAGCCCTTGATCCTATGCCCGAGTTTGTAAAGAGCGGATCTAGAAGCGGATGAAGTCGAGTCGATAGCCACATCATAATCGCTCACCATTTTCGATCCATGTCCCGATTTCAAGTCCTTTTGATTAGAGTTGGTGTTGTCGTGGGCGGTTTTGCTGTATCCCAATCAACCACTACTTGAAGTGTGCAGAAATTGGTGAGGTTTAGACTTGTTTGGTTGATGTTCTTGCATGTGTAGGTTTAGTTTGTTCGTGGAACAGTTTAAGCTAAATTGTGATTGCTTGAATCTCAATGGACCGAACTTGTCATTTGTGAACTTGGATGTTTTCTAATTCATTTGCTTGAGGACAAGCAAAGCTTAGTCGTAGGGGAATTTGATGTGACTTTGATTAGTGCATTTTAAGCTTATGAATGACCTATGAAATACCCGTGTTTATTCGTGAAATGACATGACTTATATGCTTTTATTGAAATTTTGTGCAAAGTGTCATTTTGTTGTCCGGTTGCTACTTTGGAGCCAAATTCGTGGGCTATTGGAGTTTGCCTCTGTGCATTTTCAGGTAATGGCATCAAAGTACGGATGACAAGGAGCGTATAGGAGAAAACGGGAGGTCATTTGGAGTCCGGACGAGGGAGATATGAGCGTTACAAGATCGAGCTTTCTGCAGAGCTGAGGAGGTGCACGCCGTGCACCACTGCACGCCGTGCATGATGCACGCCGTGCACCGTGCACGGTTTGGTGCACGGGCTGTCCAGGAGGCTCCGAAACACATTCAGCTCCAAGGTGCACGCCGTGCACCCTGCACGCCGTGCATAGGTGCACGCCGTGCACTGCCCCTGCACTATAAATACCCACGTTTTTCACTCTTTTGAGCAATTCATTCATATCTCTTGAACCCCTTGTACATACCCACGAACCCTCAAACCCTAGAACACATTTTGGGAGCAATTTGAAGCCATTGGAGCTAGGATTGAAGCCAACAAACCTTGGGAGAAGTGCTTACAAGTGGAGAAGTGAAGATCATCTCAAGGATTCATCCATGGTGTTCTTGGTGACCATTCTTCCTTCTTTTCTCTTTACTCCCTTGGCCATGTGTGGCTGAGTTTCTAGGGTTCCTCTTGGATGGGTAGATTAGTTATGCTATGATAGAGAGATGATTGTATAGAACTTGCCATGATTGATCTTGGATTGTAAGAAGATGGTCTCTATGACTTGTTGTTAATTCCATTGATGGCTATGGCTTGATTGGTCTATTATTTGTAATGTAATGCATGAGAGTGCTTGGATTACATGGATTGTAGGTCTAGGGATTGAAGAGAGTGTGTTCTAAGAGATTAGATCATCTCAATTCAACCATAGTTGCATGATTTCTCACTTGTGCATTTTATCGAACACTTGGTGTGCATTAGGATTTTCACTCAATTGAACTTTGATTAGTCTTTGGATGATTCTCTTAGTGTTAGAACATTGACATGAGAGTGTGGTGTCTAGCCTAGTGGTCATAGAGTCATAGGAGAGGGTTTTGTAGCTTGGCATTTCATCAAACACCTTTAATGCATCCTTAGTCACTTAGCTTGAGAGCGAGAGCCTAGGTTGAGTGGTTCTAGGATAGGGATTTAGTGCGACGAGAGTGCATTGAGTCTATAGAAGTGAAATGCGTGGTCATTCGATTGCTTCCTCGAACATGTTTGGCTTGTTTGTGCATTTGTACCTCTTGAGCATGATGAAACTACCCACCAAGAGAACCCCCTTTGTCTTTGATTTGCACCCTTTTGTTTTGCTTTGTTTGTTTAGTTTTCTTTATGTTTTCTTTTGTTATTCTTTCAAACCAAATCTTATTTCAAATGAATAGACCGTCTACGAGGAATGTGAGTAGAGGCCATTGAGAGAACCCCGTGGAATACGACCTTGGTAAACCCGCTTTTATCAGGATCCACTTTAGGAAAGACAGGTTTCCTAAGCAAAGGAAATCCAAGTTGCTGCCTAGAGGGGATGGACCCAATACGGTTCTTTAAAGGATCAATAATAATGCTTATGTTCTTGATCTTCCTATTCATATGGAGTCAGCATCACGTTTAATGCTGCTGACTTAACTCCCTATTATGATGATATCTATGCAGATCCCGATTTGAGGACGAATCCTTCTCAAGAAAGGGAAATGATGAGCCAACCGTGCCCTGGACACGACCAGGGCTGCCCCTGACCCGGAGCCAGGTCAAATCCTTCTAGAACCAGATCAATTTGTACATGGAGTCGTGGAGAAAAGGTGGCTATGAAGAGGACGATCAGAGGTTCATCCGGAGTGGATACACGTTATTGGAGAGGCAGGCGCCAACTCCAGAGCCACAACATCAAGTCCTGATGTTGATGTTGATCCGACCCCTAGCACTGATGCAGGTTCGAGACAGCACCGGCCTAAGGCCGATGCCAGCCGAGCCGAGCGCTGATGTCGGTGCCCCGCCAAGAGCCGAAGATACCTGAAGTGCCAGAGCCTCAAGACGCCCTTAGGATGATGCTGACACCTAGCCAGGCCCCCAACGACCAAGCACAGGGCCGAGACATCCAAAGGCCTGGAGCCGATACACGCCTAGGCAAAGGGCCGAAGTTCGAGTCCGTACAAGATGCCATCAGGACAGACCATAATTTCTAGCCGTGCTTTTCAAGAATCCTTGAACACTAAGGATTCCCTATGCTTCAAGGATAAACCTCCTTCAATCCCAGTCTGATTCGGAGAAGGAATCAAGGAGGTCACCAAAGACACGGCACTCGGCGGTGCCCAGCAACCCGGCGGTGCCTAGAAATCATCCAGTGACCAGGATTCCCATCCTGATCAGGAAACCCCATGCCACAGCCTGCCATCCGTGTTTCCAAGTCCTATTAGGAGTAGGAAACACGGAGAAGACGCAGTCCCAGTCCAGAATGGACTTTTCACACCCCATCCACCTTAAACAAGGATTAGGGTTTTTGCCGGATTAGGGTTTCCCCGGATTTTCCGGTTTAGTCAGATTTTCATTATTTTAGTCTTTTAGTATTTTGTTCGGATTTTGTTTCCTACCTAGACTATTTAGGAATAGTTTAAGTTACTTTTAGTAGTTTGTTTAGGACTCTTTTTATTTCTTTATTAGTTTAGACTTAGAGTTCAAAGGCGGTATAGGAGAAGCCCTAGGCCGATCCTTGTGCTATAAAAGGAGGCCTACGACCATCATTATAAGACAACCTTTGATCAACTAAATAAATAAGATATTTCAGAACTTTTGTTCTTACTCCTTCAAGTCTTTGCTCGTTGTTGCATTGCTTAAGGTTCGGTTTATCATCTAGGGCATTCATCCCTTGGTGTGGCACCTTCGACTTGATACTTAGGGTTCCTACCTCGTTATAGCTAGCGGGTCCAAGTCATATCCAACCCCGATTTTTAAGGTTAGACTCATCGTCTTTGTTCATTAGATTATTGGTATAGAGTCACCGCCCACGGTTACGGATCAGTTCATATCAACAACGAAGACCAAACGGTACACAAGGGGAAAGCAAAAAAGCAAAAGAAGAAGGAGATCTTATTTGAGCTATCAGACATGGCATTGGAAAGGTGTCGGCGAATGATCTGGAAGGCGAAGCAAGATAAAACACCAGAGGGCGGAAAGGCAAGAGAACTGATCATTTTCGTCATTTAAAAGGAAAAAATTGAAGTAAGAGAAAGGAGGAAAGGAAGAATGGAATATTTTAAAGAGGACAGAGGGGCTAGTGAAGCGACGCCTCTTAACTGTCGGGCAGGAAATCGCGGTTATCAAGGAAATAAAAACCGCTCCGGATACACCTAACATCATCCTAGGGGGACATGTGGGGGTCATGCAAAAAAAGAGCCCCGCCTAAAAAAGACTCTCATCCTTTTCAAAATGGTGTGTGTCAGACACGCATACAACAATCATGATCCAAAAGACAAGAGTCAACCCCGTTGGGACGCCTGGCGAGCGGTAGAAACCGCCACCTAAGTCAAAAGAATTTTCGCTGCTGGCAAACCAAGGAGATGGGAAAAAAGCAGTATTTCCCAGAAAGCATCTTGGGGAAATCATCAACAGTCAGTGTTGGCAAACAGGGTGACGTCAGCACCCAGCGTTCAAGAAGGCACCATTCTCACGGCGTACAGATCATTTGTTTCCTTAGAGCATGTTATAGAAGCTTGATATGAACCGATCCACAACCATGGGCGGAGACACTATACCAATATGCTCATTAACAAAACAATCGAGTCAATCTCTGAAAACCAGGATGGAAAGGACTTTGACCCACTAGCTATAATGAGCTAGGAACCCTAGGTATCAAAAGTCGAACGGTACCACGCAGTCAAGGGGGGAAACCTTGAGTCACGATAAACCAACCTTAAGCTAAGTAACAACGAGCAAAAGTTTGAAGAAAAAAGAATAGAAGTTCTGAATGAAATTTTTATTAATCCAAGTCAGCCTTGAACCGTAGTACAAAAGCCTCATCGTCGGTCACGACCTCTCCATCACGAATCACCATGGCGTGCTTGTTAGGGAAGTCCCTCGTCATGTGTCTGCGTCCTTGTCCCTTGAAACAAATAACTCCACTAGGATGGTTAGTAATATTACTCAAATTCACAACGGGTTTGGGGTACCGTGTGTGCTCGCGCCACGGTTCACAGATTTTGAACTAGTCTCCACCCTCTTGGTAGGGTTGTTCTTTCATGAATTATGATGAGTGATCGCAGCGTCTCTCCATGTGGTTGGGGGCGTGGCTTTTCTTCCCATACCGTTCTTCAACTCTCTCTCCACTCGGATGGCCAGTGTGAACAGGTCGTCGTAGTCCATGAACCCTACGATGTTGACCTGGTTCAGAATCTCTCTCTGGAATCCCCTAGTGAACCTAGCAACTCGGGCCTCCTCATCCTCCTTCAGATCTAGACGTGTCATGATGATCTTTATTTCTTTGTGAAATTCCTTGACACTCGGTCCACCTTGCTTCAGGGCCTGTAATCGTATGTATAGGTCACGGGTGTACGGGGCCGGTACGAATCTCCTCTGCATCAATCCCTTCATCTCTCTCCATGACTCCAACGGTATCATCTCGTCCCACACACGTTGCTTCCTCAACTGTCTCCACCATAAGGCAACATAGTCAGTAAAATCTATGGTAGTAACAATTACCTTCTTGCGGTCGGTATAGTTGTGACACTCAAAGAAAGACTCCATGTCCCTCTCCCAGTTCAGGTAAAGGTCGCGTTGGATTTTCCCATAAATTTTGGGAACGTCAGCTTCAATCCACTAATGTCATCGTCCGGTTCTTGGATGTTCCTCCGAGGTCGACGGTGAGCACCACCATTCGGACCGTCTCCATGTGCACCATCACCTCCTTTCGGTACACGGTTCAGTCTCTCCATGATGGTGGCTAGGGAAGCCTCCATCCGATCCATCCGCTCATCTCCCATTTTAGATAACAATTAGGGTTAACGAAAAAAGGCTGCCCAAAATCTCTCACCTAAAAATATGAACTAAACTCACAGCACTCTGATTTTACCACTCGTCTATAATTTTCAGTAAGTACTCAAATTAGAGTTTTGAAAAATAGAACAAAAGCTCAAAATCAGTTCACACAGTTGAAGTTTCTTCGGAGCTTTCAAGTTTTAAAATTGTGATGTGTGGTACAATTAAACCTTAAACCTAGGACTGACTCTAAGGGCAAATATCCAATCCACTCTACAACTCAATTATCAACCAAAAAGCACACAACAATTTTTTTGGGTTTTTGGTTCAAAAACTACTAAGGCAATGAAAGCTATAAAATTTTCTACCCCTATTCTATAATCAAACCTACTACAAAACTTTGGTGAGATGGCCTAAACTTTGGTTGGGTCGATTCTCTTTTCTTTCGACCTCTTGAACTTTTTTTTTGTATTTATTGTTTTCTTTTCGTTGATTTTCTTTGGCCTCCAGCTTTTTCCACCTTACACTAAATTGAAACAACTAAAATAGAAAGATACACGAAAATAGAAAACAATATGAAATTTTTAGGGATTTTAAAAAAATTCTGAAAACTAAAAGATAACAGCATATGTGTTGTCTGAAGTGTTGAACTAACGCTCTGATACCAAACTGATATATATGACTGATTCGCAACCGTGGGCGGCGACCCTATACCAATATGCTCAGTAACAAAAAAATCGAGTCAATCTCTAAAAACTGGGATGGAAAAGACTTGGACCCACTAGCTCTAATGAGCTAGGAACCCTAAGTAGCAAGATTTGAACGGTACCATGCAGCAAGGGGGAAACCCTAAGTCACGTTAAACAAACCTTAAACTAAGTGTAACATCCCCGCCAAACCGGCCGGTTTGGAACTCGAGTTTGGGTTGTCGAGGCATTGGAAACAGTGTTCTTGAAGTCCATCAAAGTTAGGGACGTTCGTGTTTGAGTCGGGTTGAAGTTACAATCAAGCATGTTGTACAGTGGGAATAACATGCCATGTAGTTCTACTACACACCGTGTGTCTTCAAGGTACACGCTATGTGTTATCAAGGTACACACCGTGTGTCTTCAAGGTTCACACCGTGTGTCTTCAAGGTACACGTCATGTATCTATGATACATGGGTGTGCTTTATTTCCTGGGAACCGTGGCCGTGAATGCATTTAGAACCACACGATCGTGCAGTCGTACAACACGCCTTGTTTCTACATAAAACAAGTCATGTAGTATACAACACGCCATGTTGTTTGACGTACATGTAAAAGAATGGGTTTTGACGGATTTCTGCAACTTTTACTCTCTCTCTTTCTTCCCAAAAATCCTTTTGACGAACCAAGGTTTTCCCAACTTCAAATCTTGATTCCGGGAGCTACGGGTGTCCGATTAAGGCGTTGTTTCATCCTATGCGTTCATGGCGACGAGGAGAAAAGATCGCACTTCTCGGTTTCTGGAGTTTTGGAACGAGGTGCTGTTAGAGAGAGAAGGAAAAGATACATTTTTGGAGAAGGAGGTTTCGTTCGTCCAGGATTCTAGAAGTCGTTTAGAGCCTCGTCTTCTTGTCAGGTGAGGGTTTAGCGTTCAATAGGACAAGATGAGTAACGTGAGGAGTTATAATCTAACCTAGATGAAATTAGGGATTTCGCATGAAATTGAAGAGAGTAAAAGTGGTGAAATTGTTCTATGATTGATAGTTAATGATTGATTGTTGTAGTGCTGTGTTATGGGGTTGGGGTCAGCGATTAATAATGATGTTAATGGATCAGAGTTAGAAATGAGTGATAGCATGAAAGGGTTGGGTGATCTTGTGAAATTTTATATTCTGTCCTTGACAGTTGTTGTTGTTGTAGGAGGATGGCCTTGTCAATGTGGGGTCGTCCTATGAATGACGAACAAGAGGGTAATCTTAGACTTGCGACATGGCTACATCTATAGATCTCTTGCAGGTGGGGTGGCCGGCAAGCTAGCAGTTTACTCTTGTTGTGTATGAGATTGTGAATGGTGGATGAATGTGAATTTTGGAAAGTGGATGAGATGTGATGATGATTGATGTTGCCAATGTGTGATATTGGTAACAGTGTGATGAGCGATAAATCATGAATTGTGAATTGAGATTAGATGATTGATGTGATTGTGAAATGATAGAACTGGAAGGAGTCTGTAATGCCCCCAAATTGTCACCTCTCCTGAAATAGTGAGGTGCGGTCACGCCTCCTGGAAGAGTGACATGATATGTGTAATGATGTGTGATGTGATTTTAGCAATGAATCCTTCTTCTGCGGTTGAGGATGCGTCTTTGCGACCCCCTTCTGCGGTTGGGGGTGCATCAGTGAACCGATAGGTGTGGTACGGGATAACTCCTTGACGCCTAATAAACTCACCTAGTGAAATGAAATGATATTTCTATGTGTGTGTGTGTGTGGTGTATATGTGTGAGTGTACTTGATGTGATTGCGAGATGCCATGTGATGTGATATTTAACTGTTTGGATTTTGATCTCTGTTATGATATTGTTGATATTCTGAATCGTGAATGTTGAACTGAGAACTGCACCTATGTGATCACCTAGACTTCCTTAGGTTAATAAACTGGATAAGGTTGAGTCTGGTTCCACTGTCAGTGTTCTGTGTGCAGTTTGGAATTGCTCCTTTTGGTTAGGTTCGACGCATAGTTTAACCCAATGGGTTCACTCAGTTTCATTAGGAAACTGATCCCCCCTCTTCCCCTTTCAGGTTCTCGTGGGTTGAGTGAGTGGTGTTAGAGTTCAGGTGCTATAGTTGGGTGTCAATACCAGTGTGATGTCGGCGTTTAGGTGGCGGCAGGAAGCGAAATGATTGTTGATTTTTGAATTGTATTTTTCAAAATCAAGAATCATTTACAATCGGTACCTGTTTGCGTCTCTGGTTCAGCCGTGGCGCGTATCAGCAGTGCCAGTACTCAGTTCGGTACAGTCCTCGGTTCCAGGCGGTGTGGTACTCGGCGTGAACCTCCTCATCACCATGCATCTGGTCCGTTGCATTTTGGGGTCGTCCTCCTCATGTCCAACTAAGCTCCAGGCTTCCACGTACACAGTCACCTTGGTCTTGATGACTTCTGGTCCACAGTTTCTTCGGTGTGTCCACGGGCGTGGCGCGTGTATTGGTGGCCAAATAGTGTATCATGGTGGCACGCGTATCAAAGCTTTCCCTTGCGCCAAACTTCTAAATCACACTCGGGGGAAATTGATGGGTCCCAACCTAGTTTTTGGGCGCCCAGGACTAGCATACATCTTGACAGACATATACAGTAGACCCGAACCCTAGGGCCAATAGCCGCCTAGGGTTCCAAATGACTTACTTAGGCCACGCGGGTTTCTCGGCCCATCATGGTAAAGCACTCGGTTTCTACCTTAGAAGCAGAGTCCAACTCCCACATGGAAAGGGACTCTCCTCCCAACTCAGGGACCAAAGACTTTAAATAAGGAGAACCAGCCCTCAAATAGAGGACACACATTCAACACCAAATACACGGCTAATAAGCCCATTCAGTACCTTATGTTTGGGGTATTAACAAATCAGTACCCATCGTTTAAAAAATAACTTGCGAGTGTTGTTTGTATGAAAAAATTTAACACATCCATCCAAAATGACAATTCCATCATATTTGCCGTTAAATTGCCGCATCACTGTCTTATTTGGATCTGGACGTGTAGTGGACTACGACGATGGTCAGAGGACCTCGACTGGTGGAGAGAGAAAGAAGGGGAATAATTATTCAGGTGAGGAACAGATTGAAAAAGAGAGAGCGACGGAAATTGCAGAGGTGGTTTAGTGTGTGTGGGGACTAGGCCCAACTGACGTGGATATATCCACGACAACGTTTTAATCCAAATAGGATGTGTGATATGGCAATTTAACGGTAAAATTGGATGGAATCGCCATTTCGGATGAACGTGTTAGATTTTCATACGAAAAACACTCGCAAGTTATTTTTTAAACGGTGGGTACTGATTTGTTAATACTCCAAACGTAATGTACTGAATGGGCTTATTAGCCCCAAATACACACACAGAGATACACTTTGAGCTGTAGGCTTCGACTAGTACACTCAAGGCTATCGATCATCCAAAACCCTATGGGGTACCCCCCGGTACTTCTTTATCTCTCACTCATACGACCTTACCCCACTCACAAATACTCAAACTGTTCATTCTCTTACTACTGTTTCCTATAGACCTTGCGAGGTACATCCCGGACGTCCACTAGAGCACAGGACTAAGGCGAATAGCACATGACCCGTCATACTCTCCAGGTTTGAACCTCATTGTACGTCACGACTCTCATGAGCGGAACAAGTGTAAAGCCTTCATTCCACAAGAAGATGACGAAAAATAAAAATTGATCATGATGTATGTTGGAGAAAATGCTCATCGCAATCCTGAAACACATAGCTCAAAGGCAGAACAAGTAACAATAAAGAATATCAATCAAAGTCATAAATAATCAAATAGAATGACTGTGATCGTGGAACTTAATCCACTGCCTTTGAAGCAAGATTCCCCTCTAACTCATGTGCTTTGCAACTAAAGGTAATCACAGTATTCTTATAATTCTGTTGCACTCAGAATCGTAGGTTAGAGTTCAATCAGAACTTGAGAGGGAAGGAAGGAAAACTCTGTGGACGAAGAATAATGCTGTGTGTTATGTTATTATAGCAGAAAACAATATTCTCTCTCCAACTAACACGATTTCCGGAAAGTAGTTAAATGTGGGAGATCTTTTCTCAAGTGAGGCTAACGTGGATAGTCCTCATTTTATGAAATACTTCGTTCAAAATAATGAACTTAGCATTTCATCCTACAATCCCCCACAAATGCTACAGTTCCAACATTCATTTCATCAAGTTGCACTGACCATTTTGCTGGATTCAAGTATCTGACGATTTGAACTTAAACACATCTCAACTACTCAAAATTACATGAGTATTAGTGAAGCGAAGTCTTGAACTAATGAGCTTGACCTTCTGAATAGTGATAAAATGATCAGTGATTGAACTCTGCAAAAAGAAAGTGTAACACTCGACTTCCAATGTTATAAAGGGGAGTTTACTAGTTATGTGTATACTGAAAAAATTGTATTCTCTTTGGGGGTCATGACAACACTTACATCAGATTTTCATTCACAACAGCATCATCAAGTCCTTTAGGACCACCCTATTAAGGGCTATGAAGCTAGACATCATCAAGTCAAGTTAACCCTTATTTAGGACTATAATGCTTATGCATTATCAAGTTCATTGACCATCCTTAAGGACTATGATCAGTGGCGGAGCCACATTGGGCCAAGGGGGTGCTCTGCAACCCCTTTGGATTTTATAAAAAAACAGTTTCCTACATATAGGATGCACAAGTTCGATCCTGTGACCTCACAGGCAGCAGTAAGCATCATAAACCATCCGGCTGGACAGCAATTCTTAATTATATATGCACGCGTTTATATTTAGATAGTTAAAAAAAGCCTAAATATAAATCCTAACATTAACGACGTATATGTTCGTCGAGGAAAGTTTAAGCGTATCAGTGAACGGGTCACATGCTTGCATCACTTTCAGGCTGAGGTATTTTACACTGTCATAGATATGCAATTACAAGAGATAAACAATCGCTTCGACGAAGTGAATTGTCAGTTATTGTTATCTATGGCTTGCTTAAGTCCACAAGATTCATTCAAAGCTTTTGACAAGGACAAACTGATGCAGCTTGCCACTTTCTATCCCAACGAGTTCCCTCCAAATGCTATGAAGTTTCTCGGTCATCATTTGAATTCATACATTTGTGATCTTCCATTCGATGGCAGATTCAAAGACTTGAAAGGGGTTGACGAGTTAGCAAAAAATGGTGGAAACAAATAAGCACAAATTGTATCCATCTATTTATTTGCTTATTAAGCTGACACTTATTCTGCCTGTTGCAACAGCAAGTGTGAAGAGATCATTTTCGTCTATGAAATATATCAAGAACGAGCTTCGCAATCGAATGAACGATGAGTGGTTGAACGACGCAATGGTGACATATATTGAACAAGATTTATGTGCTAGTTTGGACAAGGAATCTGTTATACAATGTTTTCAAAATATGAAATCTCATCGTGGTTCGTTGTAATTAGTGATTATTTTAATGTACGAATCTTAAATGTTATTGTTGACTCTTTGTTTCGTTTATTGTTATCTGTTATATTGTGTGATTTCTTTTTTTTCGAACCAAGCACCCCCTTAGTTAAATTCCTGGCTCCGCCACTGACTATGATGTTTTAAAGACTTGGTCTCTATTACCCCCACATTTGCTTCATTGAGTTCTGAAGTGGTCCTCTTACCATCTTCTCAGGAACTCACACCACAACCTCACGAGTTCAGAAGTTGTTCAAATACCAACTTCTCAGGAACTCATACACTTTGCATTATGAATTCAGAAGTGGTCTGCATACCATCTTCTCATGAATTCAATAGCTCAAGCTTTTATTTTTCAACAGTACTTGAACTTCTCAACCAATTTAAGTTTCATACTAGTCTCACTTGAATGACAACACACCATGAGTCTTTCTGTGATTAAATAGGTATCCATCACAGATTCCTCATCTCACAAAGATTTGCCTCCATTTTCTTGTAGGCAGAAATTAACAAAATAGTAAATACTATTCTTTTCTTACCAGCTCTATATATGAGTGGAAATTGCACCCTCGCCTTGTCTCTTCATGAACAAAGCCATCGTGCATGCTTTTCATGTTTTATAAGGCAAGTCAAACTTTATATATATGCAACAAACGGTTAGCTTTTCCATATATATCCACAAATCAATATAGTTTAGTCCAAAGGTGCCCACTTATATAAGCGTAAATACTATATCATAACTAAGATTTTAGCACTCTCACACTTGTAAGATAGTTTCACAGATATTGTGCTCCAATGCATCAGTCAATAAAACCAACACAATCAATGGAATACGAGGACATGAACTCTGCCTGAACACATAATAATTCACCCATTGATCGAGAAGTTAAAAGTTATCTCAGTTACTTACTTGTTTAGAGGGCTAGAATGTCAACAATGTGAAATATAATCAGCTCCATTGTGGCTTTATCCCTCGGAACATTAGCAGTCCTGGAAAAAATTGCTCAAGCAAGAAACACGATTACTATGAAGCATAATGCTTTGATTGGCTTGAATTGGTGCCCCTTACTCATTGCAATGTATGATAACAGATTTATGTTCCCCTTCTCTCATGTCTTCTTCACTTGAATAACATGGCTACATCACAAGGCAAGTTTGATTGAATACAGGCAAAAACTATTCTCTATTGGAAGCAACATGAACCAAGAGTAAGAGTAGATAGTCATCCGAAATTATAGGGAACAAATGGTTTTAGAGGTATCCCCTCCAATTGGCAACAAAAGTTTGCAGTTTGGGCTTTCACAGGTCGACATTCAACAACTTCCTTGTATAGAAGAAAAGGAAAAACCAGCTTAAGAAAGTCTAACATCATACAAACTCTAGATAACCAAGTTCAAACTTAAGGAACATAATAATTAATTTGGTTCATTAACTAGCAGCATGTTTGATATTGCTTCCATCAATCAATAAAATTAAACGTTAAGTACCAGAAAGCCAAACACACATTAATAGACCAAAGTTCAGCCTTTAATAATCACTTACTGACAATGGATTCTTAAGAGATCTATGTTCAAAAAGAAAGTTTAACTTAGTCCCACTGACAAACATCTCATCATGGTTCACATATTGTGTGTTGTATGCAAACGTGTATTCTTGTAATAGATAAATAAGCACATAGGTACTTAGCTGTAAATAGTTTGGATTAGTTCCACTGGCTGCTGCTGCTAGGATTTGTGGTTTAGGGATGAACTATAGTTCATCATTCTAGACCCCATGTATAGTATTTCTCAACAGATTAACAATAGATGGATAGCTTCTTCGCAGACCAGTTAATGAGAACATAGGGTCTGGAAACCATCAGATCCGGAAAAAGGATTCCCATCTCATTCAAGCATGATCTTGAAAAACCAAAAACACCAGCACTCAAATGAATCATATGTCAATATGAAATTTCAAGATTCCACAAGGAAATAGAAAAATGACGTGAATACTTATCGAATGGGTGAATTTTCATGTGACGATGAACACGTTCTCCCTCGATCTCGCTCAAATATTTCTCTGAAACTTATACTCATGATCTCTCCATCTTCCACCCATAACAAGACCAGATTTGTATTTGATCTTTGTCTTTCAAATAACCTGAGAAGACAGATTCGCTGGTCGAAGATGTCGAACAACTTGTCGTTGTCGCGGATGCCGTCAACTAGAATGAGAGTGTTGGAGAGCATGCATATAAGAAACCTTAGAGGAAAATTTCGGTCCTGCTTCATTCTCTTGCTATCAACTTTGTCCATGTTTGATAAGATGACATATGATTTCTGAGTTCTGCAGGCTATGAGTTTCCGATTGAATTAGGGTTTATGAGCTGGATATTGCTTCAAAATTGTTGGAGAAAATGCTCATCGCAATCCTGAAACACATAGCTCAAAGGCAGATCAAATAACAATAAAGAATATCAATCAAAGTCATAAATAAGAATGACTGTGATTGTGGAACTTAATCCACTACCTTTGAAGCAAGATTCCCCTCTAACTCATGTGCTTTGCAACTAAAGGTAATCACAGTATTCCTATAATTTTGTTGCACTCAGAATCGTAGGTTAGAGTTCAATCAGAACTTGTGAGGGAAGGAAGGAAAACTCTGTGGAGGAAGAATAATGCTGTGTTCTGTTATTATAGCAGAAAACAATATTCTCTCTCCAACTAACACGATTTCTGGAAAGTAGTTAACTGTGGGAGATCTTTTCTCAAGTGAGGCTAACGTGGATAGTCCTCATTTTATGAAATACTTCGCTCGAAATAATGAACTTAGCATTTCATCCTACAATGTAGATGCGAGTGAATAAAAGTCATGACAAAAATGCACTATTTCGTCAGCAAATTTTATTTTTTTATTTTTTGTTTTTGGCTTCTTTTTACAAGAAAAATAAGAAGTGACCGTAGATGCTTCATTCCTGGTGATTTGTGAATAGAGAAAAAGTGTGATGGCTCTTCATAAAAGGTTGGTATTCACCCTTGTTATTTTGCTTGTTGCCCCATTATTAGGAAAATAAGTGAATACAAAGGGTATTCTTGTTGGTCGTCCTTTAACAAGAGATAACCTTTGATCTCATTCAATATTAAAAATGACAAAACTCTTTGTTAAGCAATTGGAAGCAATAACTCAATTTTCAATTTATTTTGGAAAGGAAGGGAAATTTTTTGTTTAAAAATGAAATGATAAATTTAAGACTTCATGATGCTTATTAAATAAATAACAATTTTTTTTAAAATAATGACAATTTTTTTAAAAGTCATGATGATTGTTACAATTATGAATTTTTTTGTAATGTTGAATGCTCAAACGTGTGATGTGTATGTCATATGCTTATTTATAATGTTTTAGAATTGAAATGCTATGATAATTATATACATGATGAATTTTTTAATTGCATAATTTATAATGTAAACATGATTTTTGTTATGATATGTTCCATATTTTCATGATGATTATGAGATAAAGATAATGGATTGATGATCTATGTACTAATTATGGGAGAAAAGTTCGTAAAATGCTAATTATGAGGGAATTCCAATGAAAATATGTCCACAAAGTTAAAAATGTATAAAATAAAATAAAAGTAAATACTCACATCATAAAGAACCACCAAAACAATCAAAGCACGAACTTTCAAATTAGTAAGACACCTTAAGTTTTATTGGCCTAGAAAACTAAGCAAAGTATATGATGGTCTATTGCTAATCCTAAAAAAATGGTTATTGGGTGGAGAGATTAGCACCACAACGCCCGATAAACCAGTACTACCAAAATCGATAAATCAATTGATGTGATTTCTATTAAATGTGCTTAATTTGTAAATTAGGACATTCATGTGTCTAGACCAGTGTCGGGACAAACACTACTAATCCTGATGATTTTTTAATAAAATGGGTTTAAAATGAGAAATGATAAAATTATTTTGAAATAGGGCTCGAGTCTCGTGATTGCCTACGTATCAAAGTCCACATAGTTCAATTTGAAAAAGTTTATTTAATTCGATTTGCAACTGGGTGGCCACGCTTTATTTTAGTATTTCGAAAGTTTCTTTTAGGTTGTGAGCAGTGAGCATTTCGTGTGACTTTAGTAGTTTTAAGTCTAACGTTACTATTATCACTTTGTATTTTTAAAAGATTATTAATTTCACTCCACCTTCCATAGAAATGTGATTTTGGGGGAAAAAAGAGGTCCATACGTCTCTAACGCTGTAAAGATTAATATTAGCAATCTTATTAAATTGCTTTTATATTATTTTAGTTTTGATAAAAAAGTTTTGATTTATGAATTTTAAAAGGTGGACTCGTAACGATAGTCCTAGCGCGTGAGGCACGTTTATTCCAAGTTTTTCTCTCAACTTGGAATCGCCTTTTCTTCGTTCAGCTTCGCCGATAGGGCTTTTTCCTTTGGTGGGTGCACTCCCGAAGGACCCTCCAGTGGAGACTGGTCGCCAGTAGGCCTCTGAGGTCCAAGATTCTCATTAGCTAGTGCATAGAGCTCTCCTTCATTTTGTGATGGAAGTGGGAGAAACTTCGAAGGTTAAACCGGTGGTGAAGACTTGGTCCGATATTATATCAGATCCGGCGAGTGACTTGAAGTTCATCAACATACCTACGAAGGTCGGAAAGGGGAGGTACTAAAAATCCATAAATCGGTGTTGGATAAGGGTTCTGAGAAGATGAAATCTATTGTGGTGGTTCAGTTTATGGGTGCGCCTCCTCCGATTCGTGTTCTTACGAATTTAGCGAATCGCCTTGGGGCTATGAAGGGCTAATTTTAGTCTCTCAGATGCAGGAGATTTTTTCCTTATTGAATTCTGATCAGTTAACTTGTGCGAATGGGTATTGGGTAGGTGGTGGCATATCCATCACACAGGGCTGATTATGAGGAGATGGGAGAGAGGGATCAAGCCTTTGGAGATTTTGACTAAGCAAACGCCGGAATGGTTAACTTTTAAGAGGGTTCCACATGATATGATTACAGTGAACGACATAAGATGGATGTCGAGTTTGATTGGGAAGCCGTTCAAGAAATTTGTGAGAGAATGGCTCGATGTCAAAGTCTGCATAATTCGCGATAAGGTAGTGCCCTGTCCAGATAGTGTTTCTATTGAGATGGAGGATGATAAAACTGTTGTAGTTCAGATTGAGCAAGTTAAAGTCAGGGAGTATAATGCTGGGGGGGGGGGGGGGGGGGGGGGAGAAAGTATGGAGTCAGTCGGCTCCTAAACAAGAAGAGAAGAAGGCTAAGGAAGTGGTTATATTGGCAAATAATAGTCCTATGCGGCAAAGGTGAATAGCGAGGAAGTGATTATATTGACAAATGGTAATCCCACTGTAGGGGGTGAGTAATGAGGGTTGTAGGGCGGAAATTGGGGGCAAAACTCCAAAATGAGTGGAGGTCCCAGCTGCAGAAAAGGTGAGGGGCAAAACTCCAAAAGGAGTGGAGGTTCCATCTGATGCCCCTTCCTCGCCAGAACCACAAAAGAGTAGTAAGAAGAAGTCAAAAAATAAGAAAAAGATAGCCCAAAAGGGTCCAAGTGCGGATATGGAGAAAGCATCTGAAGAGAAAGCTCAGTCTAACATCACTGCTGGAGGTAGGAGCAGTGTTGGCAATTATCCTGCATCTTTTTTGGAAGGGATGAGATCACCAATTGTTGTTGTCATATTCAGAAGACTGTGTAGTAACCAAATTTTGTCCGGCTTCTCGAGTTATTTTCATGTGTTAGGCCTATTTTTTATCTATCAAAATTTGGCCATATTTACTCCTATTTAAGAAAAAATGACAAAAATGATCTCTCTTGCGCTCCTTGAGTTATCTCAAAGTTATACATTATTTTAGCCTTTTATCCGTGAAAATATTTCTATAGCTATAACAAATTGTATTATAGAGCTATCTCGTTTAATATAATTATCGAGGAAGATTTGAAACTAGTCGACTCTCTAAATTTGGGCTCGAGACCAAGTTTAAGTCGTTGGGTTTTATGCCTGTTTTCAACTAATTTTAAATTGGGCTTTAGGCTTATGGCTTCGCAGACCAATGGTGCGAGTGGATTAAGACATGCATCTGAACCGTGAGATTATCTGTTATGTTCAATGGATCGCCTTCTGAATCCTTCGCCCCCAGCGTGGTATCAGACAGAGAGACCCTCTATCTCCCTTCCTGTTTATCGTTATGTCAAATGCGCTTTCCTTTATGGCTGAGAAGGAAGTTGAAAGGAACAATATTCAAGGAGTGCGCCTCAAACCAAGATGTCTGATACTAACCCACTGCCTGTTTGCCGATGACACCGTCATTTTTGGGAAAGCGTCAGAACAAGAGGTCATTCGCATTATAAATATTATTAAAGGTTATGGGAGCATCACTGGTCAAGAAATCAACAACGCCAAATCCTCCATATTCTTTAGTAAGAACACACGACAGACCTGCAACATAGTATCTCTAATCTTGCTCAATTCCAAGGCTCGGGAGATCACTCCAAGTACTTGGGGGTGCCTACGGAATGGGGGAGATCAAAGGCAGAAACTTTTAATTACCTTTTGGAGAGAATGGAGAAGCAAGGGAAGGTCTGGAAATGCCTCTTACTGTCACATGCAGGGAAGACGACCCTCCTCAAAGCCGTTGTCCAAGCCATTCCTACCTACATTATGAGCCTCTTCCTCCTCCCTAAGAAAATGATCAAGCGCATGAATTCGCTCCTTCGACGGTTCTTCTGGTCGGGGTCGATGACAAAAAGATCTATCCACTGGTGCAAGGGAGATAAATTGTGTGATTCCAGGCGCCACGGGGGTCTAGGCTTCAGAGAGTTTGGGGCTTTTAACAATGCTCTCTTAGCACTTCAGGGATGGCGCATGCTTACTTCCCCGAATGCGTTATAGGCCCAGCTCCTCAAAGGAATCTATTTTCTGACATCTGACTTCCTCTCGGCCACCAAGGGCAGACGCCCCTCTTGGATTTGGGGCAGCTTAGTGGAGGCCAAGTCCACTCTTGCGATGGGATGCATCAAAATTGTGGGAAATGGTCTTGATTGCTCAGTCTATGATGACCCATGGATTCCTGATCTTCCATCTTTCAAGATTCATGATCCGGGTCCTACTCCTCTCAAGGTGACAGATCTCTTCAATACTAACTATAGGACTTGGGACATTGGGAAACTGTACGATAAGCTCCCCCTGAAGAAGCAGAAGCAATCTTAAGGGCCCCGATAGGCCCACTCGAGCTGGATGACTTTTGGGCATGGAGCCCAGACCCCATGGGTAAATTTTCTGTCAAATCAGCTTACCACTCAACCAGAAAGGCCACGACCCAATCCCAGCACCCGTCTCATCCCAACGAAGAAGCTTACTGGAAATGGCTCTGGAATCTCTCGATCCCACCGAAAGTGGCATTTTTCTTATGGAGAGGCGCAAACAATTGCCTCTCAACCAATGCCAACCTTTTTGTCAGGAAGTGTTCTAACTCACCTATGTGCCCTTTTTGTGACTAGGAGGAGACTATCTCCCACTGTCTCTTCTTCTGCAAACATGCCCGAGAATCTTGGGATCTGATTTTGCCTTCGCTACTTCCCCCCTTGCTATTGATTTCAGGTCTTGGCTCTTCAATCTGAAGGACATGATGCCGCCTGGTTCATGGGCCGTAGTTGCAGCGGGATGCTAGAATATCTGGAAGGCGAGAAATAACTTTGTTTTCAACAACGTTACTCCTTCAGCCTCGGTTTCGGCCGCTGGTTGCAACCGTGACGTTGCCCTTTGGACCCTTGCGACTGGTCTTTCCTCACCTGGTTCCTCTCGACCAGCCCCCTCACCCCCTCCATACTCAATTCCACCGCCTAGTGTAAATCCTTTGGAGATTTATTGTGATGGGTCCTTCTTGTATGAGACCCGGACGACGGCTTATGGTATCGTCATTACCGATACGCATGGATTTGTTACTGAAGGGAAGGTTGGCCCGACTTCGGTTTCTTCCCCTGTGGCGGCTGAGGCTTGTGCTCTGTTTGAGGCGATCTCCCTTGCTCTCCCTATCCAGGGACCGGTTCGGATTTCCTCTGACTGCAAAGTTCTGGTTGATATTCTCAACGGTATTCGAACCCTTGGCCTTGGAATTGTGCTGCAACTATAGCTTCTTCAATCAAGCTATTACGCACCTCTACCAATATCTCAGTTAGGTTTATTCCCCAGGTCGGTAACAAGAAATCAGACTGGGTTGCCAAACAGATGGCTCGAGGATCTTTTCCAGATCCTAAAAATCACAAAACAACCAAAACAAGCTGCAACCACTCGATTGCAAACCAACTCAAATCAACTTTTCAAATCGAACTACGTGGACTTTGATTCCAATTTCCGGATACGTAGGCAATCACTAGACTCGAGTCCAACTTTAAAACAATTTTATCATTTTTCTCTCTAGAGGTATTTTATAAAAAAAAATTATCGGGATTAGTAATCTTTGTCCTGACACTATGCCAGACACATGAACATCCCATTTTACAAATCAAACACATTTTAATAGAAAGCACATCAAATGACTTATCGATTTTGGTAGTACCGGTTTACCAGGTGTTGTGGGGGTGCTAATCCTTCCCCACACGTAACCGTCCCCCTTACCCAGATCTCTGAACGCAGACCAAGTCCGATTTAGGTTAAAATCACCTAAATCGGGCTCCAAGTGTCCAATCCACTTTAAGTGATTAGTGGCGACTCCAACCTTTTACCAAACCCAACGAAGAGACCAACGTGAAGCCGGGGATCACGCTCCGCGGACGGAAACGTTCACGACAGACTAAAGGGGCCCTAGCAATGTACCTGAAACTTCTAAGCAAGTGGAGGGGACACCAAGGCCACAATTGGTCACCCAACTGAGCCTTATGCTTGAAGACTCTGTCATGAATGATGGTGAGGTGAGTAAATGGTCATCGAAAGAAGAGGGGTATAATGAAAAACCACAAGTACAAAGGAAAGCCACCCTTGAGGATTTTGTGCAGCCTAGTAGACCTATGAAGCAGAGTAAGGGGAAACATGTTTCAGGTATTCAGACCCATTATAAAACTAAGAATCGATGAAGTTCTGGGTTTGGAATACGAGGGGTTTCAATAAGAAGAGTAAATTTAGTGTTGTTAGTAGTTATCTTCAGTTTTATAAGATTGATGTAGTTGTTATTATTGATCATAGAGTTAATATGGATAAGACTTTGAGTATGTTTAAGGAACGATTCTCTGGTTGGTTTGTAGATTTTGCGTTTGAGGGAGGCATGGGAAAATTTTGGTTGGTCTGGAAGGGGGATGTGCCCTTAAGGATTGTAGACTGTTCTAGTCACTACATCCACTTTAAAGTTGAGTTGCATAGAACTTTTTTTGGGACAATAGTGTATGGTGCTAATGACTGTGTTGAAATGAGAAGAACTTATAATGTTATTCGTTCTTTGAAGGTGTAGAATGAGCCCTGGTTTGTAGCAGGAGATTTCTTGCTTTCCTGGCGCTGAATGAAGCCTGCCCTTTGACTTCTTCTTTTGAAAGCATGGAGGATTTTAGGATTTGTGTGGATGATTGTGAATTACTTGATCACACTTCCTCGAGACCTCATTTTACATGGATCAAGAACAAAAGTGATGGTTGGTTTCGAGAAAACTGGATAGAGTGTTGGTTAATGTGAAATGGCAGATTGCCTATCTCACAAGTAAGCTGGAAGTAATCCCTACATTAGATTCTGACCATTGTGCTCTTTTCTTAAACAATGATAGCAGTACCGTGACTTAGTATAGAGCAATTATGGAGACTGTGTGGAAGAAAAGAGTTCAGGGAAATAAATTATATATACTTTATGATAAGATGAGACAACTAAAGGGTAAGCTGAAAGAGTTGAATATTATATTTTATTTGATATTCAGAAAAGGTTAGGCTGCAATAGAGGGAGGTGATCAACCTTAAGAGTAGACTTTATAATTCCACTTCCGGTGACGAGTTGCAAGAGTTGAAGCAGGCTATCTTAGACTATGAGCAGCTGAAGAAGGATGAGGAGAGTATCCTGCAGCAGAAAGCAAGAGTTAACAGGGTGCAGTTGGGTGACCAGAATTCAGCTTTCTTTTTCAATTATGTTAAAGCTCGAAATGCCACTAACACAATCAGGCAGTTGAAAAACACTGAGGTGGATATGGTGGATGGTGTTCCTGTCATTTCAAAGGTAGTTGTGGAGTTCTATAAGAAACTTTTGGGAGAAAGAACTGAGGTAACTACTTGCAATCTTGAATCCTTGGTTAAATTCTGGTTAGATGAGATGCAATATGATGATCTGTGTATGCTGGTGACCCCTTCTGAAATCAAGAATGCCTTATTTGATATCCCTAACAACGAAAGGCCAGGCCCTAATGGGTTTAATGTTTTGTTCTTTAAAGATAGTTGGACCATGGTTGGGGATGATGTTACAGCTGTGTCTTGGATTTTTTTCAATAAATCTTACATGCCTAAGTATGTAAATTCTGCTGCTTTAACCTTGCTCCCTAAGAAGAACAATGCGGATGAGATGAGGCATTATATACCTATTTCGCTTTGTAATATGTCTATAAGATTGCTTCAAAGGTTATCTCTAATAGGTTGGCAGTAGTACTTCCCTCTTTAATCAACATGAATCAAACTGGTTTCATCAAAGGTAGAAGCATAGGGGATGGGATCCATATGGCTCATGAGTTGCTTAGTACTTATAAGTTGAAGAGTGTCTCTCTCAGGTGTGCTATTCCGATCGATTTGATGAAATCTTTTGATTCATTGAGTGGTCCTTTATTTTAGCTGTGTTGAAAGCAATGAGCTTCCCTAAAGTGTTTCTCTTGGATTCATGCTTGCTTTGAGAGCTCAATGATCTCAGTGAATGTTAATGGTACCCTGAGTGGTTATTTCAAGGCAAGAAGCAGGTTCCGGCAAGGTGATCCAATCTCACCATTTCTTTTTGTTCTTTCAATCGAAGGTTTGAGCTGTATTTTTGACAGGATAGTTAGAGAGGGGAAGTTCCAAATTCATCTACAATGCAAAGGTGTCCTTCTGACCCATCTGAGCTTTGCTGATGACTTGCTAGTCTTTACGAAGGCTAACTGTGCTGCTGTAAAGGTTATTACTTATGCTTTGGAAGAGTTTAGGAAGATTTCTGGTCTTCAGTTCAATCTTGAGAAGTGCCAAATTTACTTGGCTGGTGTGAATGATACTATTGCAGGGGATATAATTAGCAGTTCTGGCTTTTGTAGTGGGAACTCCTGTTTAGATATTTAGGAGTGCCAATGACCTATAGGAAGTTGAGACGAAGTGACTGTAAAATGCTGCTTGAGAATATTACTAGTAGGATTACTGATTGGAAAGCCAAGAAGCTTTCCTATGCAGGGAGGGTCCAACTTATAAACTCTGTCGTAAGGACACGCTTCAGTATTGGATGGCCGCATTCATCCTGCCCTCTGGTCTCATTAAGGATGTGGAAAAACATTGCAATCAGTTTCTTCGGGGGTAAGGGTGGCAGTAGTAAAGCAAAAGCTTCTTGGAGTTCAGTTTTTAAGGAAGAGGGGGCATTGACATAAAGGATCTGCGAAGTTGGAATGTGGCAAATAATGTTAGGCATTTCCGGCAGATTTTGTTGGAAGCTGGGTCGATTTGGGTAGCCTGGTTGAAGTATTATAGAATTAAACGTCGTAGCTTCTGGTAGATTACTTCTACTGCAAGATCTTGGCACTAGAAGAGGTTGCTTAAGCTCAGGGACGTGGTAAGAGCTCACATTACAGTGGATGCCGAGGGGGAGCACTAGTGGGACTAGTCACATTATCCCTCGTTATTCCTTCCTTGCATGGTTAATTGTGACTAACAGGATTACCACGAGGATAAAGTTAGGATTTGGGACCCTCTTGTTGATGTTATGTGTGTGTTTTGTCAAGAGGAAAAAGAATGCAGGAATCATTTATTTGCCTGTTGTAGTTACGCTATGGTGGTTAAAGACCGTTTCTTCCTGGAGATGGCAGATTGCTCCTTTGATGAGATGACAAATAGAGTGTGTGGGATGGGAATAATGATCGTGAAAAAGCGAAGAAACTCCTTTGGCGTATCATGATTTCGAGCATATGGAAAGAGAGGTGCAACAGGATTTTTGGAGATGATGCATGCAAGCCCGCAACTGATATTATAGCCTTCATTCGAGATGAAATACTTACTTATGGTATAGGACACAGAAAGAGTAGTAGTATAGGTTGGTTTACTTTTCTCTTAGTTCTCCTTTGTACTGATATTCCCTATTTTTTATGAAATAAAAAGCTCATTCATAAAAAATAGGTGGACTCGTGTCTTTCGATTGCCTACGTACCCAATAATATTGGGATCAAAGTTCACATAGTTGAAAAACGTGAATTGATTTGATTTTGCTAAGTTGATTTTCGCTTGGATAAGTTTTTTAGAGCAAGAGATTTTTCACGTGCCACCACTAGTGTCGAGGCTAACGTTACTAACTCCAGCAAAGAGAATGATTAAATTTTTACTTGGGGAATTTCACGAGTTTTACTAGGGTAAAACTTGCGTTACTAATTCCCTTGAATTAAAATGGTTTAGAGAGATTCATTTTGTGACAGACAATTGGCACGAGTGTGAAACGGTCATTACTAGTCCCTTTAATTTTGGAGAATTTTAGTATATGATTTATTTTAATTTGGAAAACATTGTCACTAGTCCCAAAAAAAGATCATCGAGAAAATATTTTCACCAACTTCCTAGACACGCCAAAAACAAGTCTTTTACTATACCCATGCGCAAAAAGAATGACGTGTGTGCGTCTCAGGTCACGACGATCAGATAGCAACCAAAAGAAGGGTATGTCAAGCGATTCCTTAACTATAACAAGTCCACCCTCTAGTATAAGCTTAACATTGGACTGGGGGCAACTGATAGGCCCGACAGGCGATTCCTCATCTCTAAATAGTCCACTCCCTAGCCTAAGCTAGGAAATGGACTTGGTGGCAATTAATGGGTCCAATGGAGTGACGCGTGGATGGGCCCACTGATCTGTATGGGCTCTAGCGAACCTTGGCCACGACGATCGCGACTACGAATCAACGGTCCAAGCGATTCGTTGACCTCCTTACTAAGATGGGTCACCTCAAGCGGCGCCCTAATAAAGGCTTAAAAAGGGGGCCACACAGAAACCCTAGTTGTCTAAGGTTTCCACAACGGTTTAGGCGACGTGGCATCATCCCAACAACTCTGACGGACGATCCATATCGCCTCCAATAGCATATCCAATCAGAGAGGGACATGTCATCAAGCGTCATGACTATAAATACTACAATGACCCCCTCTGCAGATGGACTAACATTTCGACAGGGAAATATTCCCTTGGTATGTGATTCATTTCACATCCAAATTCCTATTTAATCCTCGGTGAATCGCTAAATAACTTATTACTACCCCCTCTCATTCTCTCTTACGAGGTATCCTGGAGCCCACACTCGACGACTAGACTACATCTTCTTATTGGGTCAGGCGATCAGGCTAGAACAACTACATTTGTATCCCCAACAACTAAACTTACATGGATGTGTTTATGTTTCATTAGATAATCAAAGAATCTAATGAAAGAAACCAAAAATATAGTTTGATTCTCTAGATACATGCTCTCTGAAAGCTTTTACTGATCACACACATGGTGTATAATCTACTTTTTGATCATTCATTCTACCATGGATTCATTTTGCTAGGAAATCGACATTGTATAACATCAAGAAAAGGTGAGCACTTGCTTCGTGGAATAAGAAATCATAGATCGAGAAGTTATGTGTGAACCAAATGAAAACCATACGTAGAAGTGAATAAGAACTAAGAAAACCAAATGGAACAAATGTCACCCACCCAATATTGATTGAATCATGTGAAAAAGTTACCAAAATTGCATTAGGTGAAAACATTGTTTTTGTTATGGGTGTCATTTGTCCTGATGTTTAGGGGACTAATATATTAATTGAGTTTTGAGTATTTTGGTATAAGTCAAGTATTTTGAGTTACGAGTATCTTAACTTTTTAATTTCTGTTTCTAACACCAAATTCTTACGAATTATGAATATCCTAAATTTGAACGAATCAAAATTGAGTTCAGGTAATCCTAAAGATGTACAGATTCACTTCCAACTATAGAGGTCATTCTGAATCTTGGGACCTGGTTCCAACTATAGCAGAATAGTAGAGATTGATGTCGCATGGAGTCAAATCCTCCTCCTTTTGCTGCCAAATCCTCTTCCTCCTCCTTCCTCGTCTCCGTCGTCTTGACTACATACGACCAGAACTCGTTCAAGTTCTCGCCGATCAAGGAGTCAATCATCTCTCGCGAAATGACCCGCCGCTACATGACCGATATGCTCACCTACGCCGACGCTGGATTGACTGTCGAGGCCCTAAACCTAGGCCTCTCCGTAGGAAATAAAAAACCTACCCACATCATCAAAATCAAGAAACGAGACTCATCAAATCAAAGGGCAAATTAAAAAAAAAAATCCTGTGAAGACTGTTGTGTTAGGTTGAGACTCTGGAAATCATTGAGAGCACCTACATAGAAGATCTGAATCATTGACGAAGCTTCGACTAGAGTAATTAGAGGGAGATCAGAAGAAAGCTCCGACTAGAGTAATCAGTGGGAGATAGTTGACAGATGGGGAAGTAGAAGGTTAGGTTAGGTTAGGTTTGTGAGTTTTGGGTTAGGTTGGATGAGTTGAGTCGGGATGAATTAGATGACATGGCAAGGGGGTGAGGTGGAAAAAAGACTGAGTTGACATTGTTGATATCTGTACTTAAAGAAAAATTTAGATGAAGACTTAACTTGTTATGAAAGTGATGGAAACTATGAACTATGAAGTAGAGAGAAAACACAAGAGAGAAAGAGAGGAGATTTGCTTCTTATTATTCATACCAATAGATACAATGATGTGCTCTATTTATAGGCACATAATACATAACTCCTATAGGCTAATGTAATTACACATGAATAGAGAGAATAATTAGTCATGAATGGGCTCATATAATTACACATGAATGGGGAGAAGAATGGGTCATGGAAGACATTGATTCTTATGATCAATGTTAAGGAAGCATCCTATGTGAAGGTAGCATCCTAGATAGCATCATCTTATGTGAAGGTAGCATCCTATGTGAATCATGGACATTCACTACAATATTATTCATAACACTCCCCCTTGAATGTCCAATGGTTAATGATATGCCCCTTACAACTTTACAAGAGAAAAATCAATAGAAGGACAATACATCTATAGGGATATAATATATAGGGATATAATATATTGTTCGTATAATACGCTATCACATACTGCCTCATTAAAAATCTTACCAGGAAAACCAATGGGAAAAACCATGGTTAAGGGAAAAAGAGTGCAGTGCGTATTAACTTCCCCTCATGATAGGATGACTCAAAATCGTTCAATCTTTGAACTTCAGTTTTATGAATGATCTTGATGTATGAAGTAACTTTGTGAACAATATGCTAGATTGTTTTTTTTTTTGGGAAAGAGATGCTTGATCATTAAAAATCAAACCGTCCCAGCAAAAAGGCTCGGGACAGCAACCATACATGGAGTTTTCCTTACACAAAACGAGAAAGATAACAAAAGGAGAAGGAAACTACAGGTTTACTATCCAATTGGGCAACAGGGTTCCCAATCTAGCCTTGTTTCCAATGTCGTGAGCTTTTGAAACATAGGTTCTTCGGCACAAATGGATCGATACTCCAAGCAGCCTGTTGAGTAGCATCTGCGTGTCGGCGATAATAGCCCCGATCTCCCACGTCCACTCGTCAGTGTGGGACTTTACCGCGTTGAACACCTCCTGACAATTCGTCAGAATGCTCACTCTTCTACCTGTACCGCTTACCATCTGGACCGCCATTAACAGGGCATAAGCTTCCGCAACATTCGAGGAACGACAAAAGAAAGAACCCGCTCGACCATCGATAGCGTGACCTAAGAGTCAAAAAGGATGACTCCTAACCCTGCCTTTTGGATGTCTTCCTTGAAAGAACCATCACATTGAACAAACCAATGTCTGTTCATTGGCAGTGGACCACTTTCCTCTTGTAACGTACC
This sequence comes from Linum lewisii, assembly GCA_034768395.1. Taxonomy (NCBI): domain Eukaryota; kingdom Viridiplantae; phylum Streptophyta; class Magnoliopsida; order Malpighiales; family Linaceae; genus Linum; species Linum lewisii. Next base: position 64,832,865 of record CM068298.1, read on the forward strand.
TGAGTCGGGTGTCGGCTGGGGTGTCAGTTGATCCAGAGATTGCCAGAGGGTAACTTCTTCCTCCCATCTCCTCTTCATGCCCTTGCAGTCCAACCTCTCATTCTTGAAAACGTCATCATTTCTCTGCTTCCAAATAGTCCACACGCACTAATTAATTGCAGGATTTGCAGCTTGTTACAGCTCTGCCGCAGCCCCCTTAGCCATTGTTGGAAACACTGTTCTTCCATCCATCTGTTTCCTTGGGTGCACACTTCCTCCCAGATTGTGCCCAGCTTCCTGCAGCGAAACAGCATATGCTCTGTAGTTTCCTCATGATCTGAGCATCGATCACAGGATCCGTTCTCACTACAGTGTCTCCTGAATAAGTTTTTTTTCGTGGGGAGGATGTTGTTACACCCCTTCCACAGGAATAATTTCACCTTCGATGGGAGCCCCAAGTTCCACAGCCACTTCCACTCTTCTTCACTCATTTGACCCCCTATGGCTGTCGTGTGGCTGTGTCCGTTCTTCATCAGCCAGTAGCATGATTTCACCGAAAACTTTCCTCTTTTATCATTGTGCCAGATCCACTTATCTTCATAGCTCGGAGGACCCACGGGGATTTTTAGGATCTCCTTAACTGTCTCCTCTAGGAAGATAGCCTCCAGTATTTCCACTTTCCAACATCTCCTTTCGTGGTCAATGCAGTCGGCGACCTTGCAATTCAGGTTATCCGGAGGGTGGCATCTATAGTCGTTGCTACTTGGGAACCACGCGTCATCCAGCCAAGTGGTCTCCCCGTTTCCAATGTTCCTCCTTAGACCCTTTAAAAGAGCTTCCCTTCCTTTCAAAATACTTGACCACACCCACGAGGGCCGTTGTTTCTTCCTGACCGTAATGAAATCCTCTTGCGAGAAATACAGGGCTTTGAGCACCCGTACCCACAAGGCATCCGGAGACCTAATAATCTTCCAGGCGAGCTTTGCCAAGAAAGCCAGATTAAACTCTTTAAAACTTCTAAAAATCAGGCCGCCACTCCTCTTGGAACACTCTAGCTTGTCAATCGAAACACCAATGTATTGTCCTTCATCTAGCACCTCCCGCCCACTAGAAGCGCGCTACAATAGAGTCCATCCTTTTCAAGAGATTATCTGGCAGGAGGAAGACGGAGAACACGTAGTTCAGAATAGCTTGTAAGATAGCCTTTACCATTACCTCTCTGCCACCGGCCGAGAGCAGCGAGCTCTTCCAACCCTCCGCTTTGGCTGTGAGCCTGTCGATTAGGAACTTATACGTTTCACCTTTTGACCTCCCCCATTCCGCCGGTAATCCTAGGTAGTTCCCCATCGAGATCGAAGGGTCCACCTCAAACACTGCTGCAATTACTGTCTTCCTCTCGTCCGGTGTGTTTTTCGAGAACATGATCGATGATTTTTCCTTATTAATGGCTTGTCCCGATATAGCGCAGTATTGCTCAATAATCATTCTAACATTCCTCGCCTCAGCCAAATCCGCTCTCCCTACGACCACCGTGTGTCCGCGAACATCATGTGCGTGAGGATTGGGCACCGGTGGTTCAGGTGGAGACCGTATATTCTCTTCTGCCCCACCGCCTTGTCCAGCAGGAAAGTTAATGCATTGGAGATGATAATAAACAGAAACGGAGACAGGGGATCACCCTGCCTCAGTCCCTCGTCGGCCGAAACGATGATCCGCTCTGCCCGTTGACCAAAACGGTGAAGCTAACTGATGATACTCGATTTAACGTGATTATCATCCTCATTTAAGCGACATTTCCTTGCTTAAGACATGGTTTTTAGGGTAGAATAGCGAATATTCAATCAATTGCCCTATCTCGTGCCATTTGTGTTACTTTGGCCCGTTTCGGGTCTATTTGATGGTTTTCTAGTGTTTTTATGTTAGCACAGGTTTTTGCCGTCAAATAAAGTATCCAAGGACGTGTCTAAGGCATTGGAACCTCGAGGAATCGCACCGGAATCGATCCAAGGAGTCAATCAAACTGAACCAAATCCTGCTCCCATTTACAAAGGAATTTTCGGCGAAAATATCTAGGATTTTCGGCGAAAATCATTGAACAAATCGGCAGTGCATTCAACAAGGTATTTTCGGCGAAAACACCAAGTTTTCGCCGAGAACAATCGGTCCGAAAAACACAGGAGAAATAGCCGGCAGTCATCCCCTTTTGTAAAGGAATTTTCGGCGAAAATTCCTTTATATTTTCGCCGAAAATCTCAGTTCAAATCCGGCGGTATTAGGGTTAAGTATTTATACTTAACCGGCGGCCCAAAATCAGATATACTTTTTCAGAGATACTTTTTCAGAGAACTTTTTCAGAAATCATAATACCAAATACTTCGAGGATTCTCAAGAGTTCAAGAAGGAGAGTTTAGAGTTCGAAGAGCCGGAAAGAGATCGTGACGCCATCCCTTCCATCTCGAAGACTCGGAGCTAGGATTGCAACTTACCGGAGATCGAAGCTTCTGCCGAAGTCGTCTTAATTAGGTTTTTCAGATCCTTTTCTGTTCTTCCTCTGCCAAGATGAACTCTTTCGTTGTCTTTGATTCTTTTGTGAAAAACATGAGTAGCTAAACTCGTAGAGCTTAGACTAGATGAACCCTAAGTGACCCAGGGCTTTAAAGCGGTCACGGATCGGCGGTGATTAGATTCGAAGTTCAATCAGTTTCTCTTTCATGTTTGATTTGTTCTTCATTGTTCATGTTTCTTGTCTGGATTGATCACCTAGATTAGATTCTTGTTAAGTTAAGGATAGAAACTAACGCTCGCCTTACTTTAAAACATCAAATTGAACAATTAACCTTATAATTGGAGTGTGCCTTTCGTAGGAACCGGTTAGGGTTAATCCACTGCAAGAGTAACTCATAAATCGTTAGAAATTCCACCAGTTAAGTTAAGTCGTTGCAAGAGGAGACCATACCTGGGCGACTAATTAATCTTGGTAGCTAGAACGGATAGAGCGAACGTTCGCCAGTCTTAAACCTAAGGGTCAGGAGTTATGGTGGTGTCTTAGAATTGATCGAATGAGAATCGAAATCCGCTGATCTGTTGATTGCCAATGCTCTGGGGAACGAAGGGGGATTCCAAGTCTAAGTTCGTCTGTCATCTCTGTTTTCAACCCTAATTTCCAACCTGTTCTTAGTTTCAATTTTTAATTCCCTTGCATTTTCATAGATTAGAAGTCGTGGAACTCACACCACGCACTAAGTGTTTAAACCTGAGTAATTTGCCAGCTTATTTGAGTAATCGATCATTAGAAGGCCCGTGGAATACGATCTACCCTAGCTTTTGTTAACTCTGGTAGTATTTGATATCGCTAAAACTGCAATTCATCAAATTGGCGCCGTTGCCGGGGACTTCTTTTGATTGTTCGAAAGAAGAACTGGCATTTTATTCTTCTATTCTCCATCTTTCATCTTTCCATCCACGTCGAATTTTACACTGGTTTTTGTTTGTTTTTGTTATTTGTAGGTTGATCACAGGTGTATGCATCACCGCCCTCTCACGCGTCTCCAAAGCGCCAAGAACGACGAGGCTAAGAGTATAGAGAGACCAGCAGTTCTGCTCCACCTCGACAATCACAGATTCCGAAGAGAGGCAGAACCAATCCACTTCCATCCGTCACTCCGATTAAGATCGAGGAACTGAATGATAGTTCCTCATATTCATCTTCACCGTCATCTTCATCTGCTTCATACACCGAATCACTTTCACCTCCTCCATCTCCTACCATGGACAATCAGTTACCACCACCACCACCAGTTGTGTAGAAGAGTCTAGCAGACTACAACAAACCGAGCGCGACTGGCGTTCGATCTTCCATTGCTGTGCCACGCATTGAAGGAGATCCTGACTATGAGATCAAGATTCCATTCTTGACTATGATCTCTAGGGATCTACAATTTGAAGGCAGACCGCTAGACAATCCATGCACATATCTGGCGGATTTCCTTGATCTCTGCAGCACTTTCAAGAACGGAAACCTCGACAAGAACACTCTTTGCTTGAGAGCTTTCATGTTCTCTCTGAAAGGCGCTGCCAAGAGATGGCTTACTGGCAAACCACCTGGCTACTATACTGATTGGGATACTCTAGCTCAGGACTTCGTTGAAGAATACTTCCCTCCTGCAAGAACAACAGCTATCAAGGACAGCATCGCCAGATTCTCCCAGAAAGAAGGAGAAAGCTTATACGATACTTGGTATCGATTCCAAGAACTTCTCTACAACTGTCCTCATCATGGATTCGAGCAAAGGCAGTTAGCTGAAATCTTTGCTCGAGGTCTTCGAGAAGAATCTGCCAAGTGGGTCAATTCTCTAGCTGAAGGGGATTGCACTACACTCACACCTGAAGCTGCTCTTCTTCATTTTGCAAACTGTGCCTCCAAGTCAAGGAACTGGGAGCGACAATCAGAAGGATCAAGGAGCAAGCTCGATCTCGAAGCTACTATCAAGGCAGAAGTAGAGAAGCATCTGAAGAAGTCTACCACACCAATCAAACCACCGGCAGCCTCTGTCTATGTTGCGATTACGAGTGGTGTGGAGCTTGTGCGCATAATGGAGGCCGATGCTAGAACTTTGGTAAGACAGAAGTCTGGTCCGCCGAAGAAGTCAATTTTGTTCAACAAGGCTTCAACAACAATCAGAACGGTTATGTTGGCTACCAGAACTTCAGGCAGCAAGGGAACTATCAAGACAAACCTCCCTACAATAATGGCGCCAACCACAACCAGAACCAGAATAACCGCCCAGCTGGTCCAGCTCAGGATCAAAAGCCTAACCATCCGCCGGCAGGTGTCTATCAGCCGCCGCACCGCAATCCGGGTAACTATGGAACTGCTCCTGGCAATCGCCAGAATCAATACCTGAACAATACCTACACAGAGCAGCAGTACCAGAAAGAAAACAACGTCAGTGACCTGGACAAGAAGCTTAGTCAGATCATCACCAGACTCGATGATCATGACAGTCAGTTCAAAGCTCAAGCTCTTCTCAATCAAGAACAGATAGCAGCTGGTGAAAGAATTGAGCAGGCTGTGAACAACATCTCGAGCATGCTAGCATCTGGTCGACCATTTGGCCAACTTCCGAGCCAGACAGAGCCGAATCCGAGAAAGGAGCAAGCTAAGATGGTATCTGTTAAAAAGTTTACAAGTTTATCTGCTGACGCTTGTTCTATTTTACGCAGGATCACTGAATCTCCAGAGAAGAAGGAAGAACAGAAACCGACGCCTAAGGAGGATGATCCCCCTCTTGCTCCGTACTACGTGAAGCCTCCTTTTCCAAAAGCATTGCTGCCAAATGCAAGGATCGAGACTGGCATGAAGGGGAATAAAGAAGGATATCCTGATGCTCGTATCAAGAAGCCTTCCTCTCCATATCCAGCTAAGTGTTCTGATCCTGGTTCTTTCACTTTACCTCTTGTCATTAATGATGTTGAGATAGAGCATTGTTTGGTTGATCTTGGCGCGTCTGTTAATGTTATGCCTATGAGTCTGTATGAGAAACTGAATCTAGAAGAACTTGAACCGCCTAGCGTACAACTTGTCTTTGCTGATAGATCATTGAAAACCCCTAGGGGAGAGATAAAAGACGTTGTTACTAAATGTGGTCCTTTCACTTTCTTAGCTGACTATGTTATCATTGACACTAGTAAGGATGATTCTACTATTCTCATAGGACGACCTTTCATGGCTACCACTGGAATGCAAATTAATGTGCCAAATGGTTCTTTAACTTTGAGGGTTGGTAAAGACACTATAACGTTCCGCCTTAAAGACGGAATGAACTACACCCCTTTAAATAAGAATCTCATTGCCTAGCTGTTGAAACTGTGGAGTTGACTCCGGTCAACTCTGTTACTGATGTCTCTTCTAGTGTTTCTAGATCAGTTGTTATTGCAGATGTTGAACAGGTTATGAAGTAGAAGCCCAAATCTGCTGTTCAGAAGCCGTCAAAGAAGAAGGAACTGAAAGCCTCTTCTTCACCGCCGAGCAAAGAACCTGGTAGATCCCGGGGGAAAAACAAGAAGACGAAGACTCAGATGGTCTGGAGACCAGTTGTGCCGCCACCGTCTACCGAGCCAGCTGCACTGCCAATTCATTCTGAGATACCGGCGCCAGAACAAGTATGGAAGGAGAAGCCAAAAGCATCCCCTAGGGAAATACCTACGATCACCGATCCTGGTGATACAAAGCCGGAGTTTAAAGAGAAAATGAAGCCAACAGTCCTCATTCCTTCCATCGTAACACTCATGAAGGATGAACTCTCAAGAGAACTATTCAGGCCATTCAAGGTTACTGATCACCTTCCCGATGGACGCACCAAGCTTGTACATGCTAACGGGAAGAAATTCACGCTTGACGGAGGTACCCCGAAGCTCTACTTCATGAACTTCGATGCTAGCGTTAAGGAGATCCTGAGTTGGGATGTCTCCTAATATCGTCCAGGTATCGTCCAGCTCAAGGACGTTAATAAAAGAGCGCTTCGTGGGAGGCAACCCACGGCTGGAGTCAGTTTTTCATTTGTGTCAACCTTAGTATTTTAGAGTCGGTTCGGGGGAGCCAAAAGTGTCATTTTGTTTGTTTTCTTATTTTTCGTGTGTATTCTGTGTGTCGTAGTGTCGTTCGCAAGTCGTTTGAGGTTGTTCCGATTTTTTTGGATTTAACTGTGATTTTCTGAAGATTGTCGGGTTTGCGAAAATATTTTCAATCTTACAGGTCAAAATTTTCGGCGAAAATACACCCTATTTTCGGCGAAAATTCCCTTTAAAATTCCACTGTGTTTCCAGACGATTTTTGTTAACATTTTCGGCGAAAACTATTCAAAGTTTTCGGCAAAAATCCTTTTGAAAATCGGCAGTGATTTTAAGTGATATTTTCGGCAAAAATTCCTTCATATTTTCGCCGAAAACTCAGGGCAAAAACCTTCGGACCCATCCCTTTTAATTCCCGGTCGTGTCTCCCTCTCTCCTCACTTTCCAATTTCGAAAATTTTAAAACACCTCCCCCAGTTGAACAAACGTCGCCGCCGCCGTGCCGCGCCGCCGCCGCACGTCTCCCCTTCCATTTCCGATCAACCCGAGCCCTAGAACAGTCGAATATGAGCTCTAGGCTCCCGTTCAACCAAAACCTAAAATTTTCGGTTTTCTCCGATTTCTCTTTCTTCGTTCGTTTTCAGCATCCATGGCTTCAAGGTAAGTTGTAGAACTTTTCATTACGAATCTTTTGACATGTTGAATGCTGATTTTCGTCGGGGTTGACTTTCAGTTGACTTTTCAGTTTACCTCGATTTGTGTGCCGACTGATTTCGTGTGAACTAGGTTAGCTGAACTCGTTGGACTGATCTAGCATGATTAGGGGGTATTGTGCTTAATTTCCATATCAATTGATCATGTGTTGCTTTGCATAAGACCTATTCTTTGTCATGTTGACTTTTGAGAAATGTCGGTTTGACTTTGACTTATCTATGATCCTTTGGCTGCCTTATGTGCTCGTTTACGTTCATATTATTGTGTTTGCCTTCTAAGATCATATTATGCCGTCATTTCTCGCTTCGTGCTAATGTTGCCATGATTAGGGTTCAATGTTCTATCATGTTGACTTTTTAAATGTCAGTTTGACTTCTGAACTCTGATTGTGATGATTCTATTCTGGCTGTCACTAAGCATGTATTCTAATTAGTTGTGATTACCGGTTAATCTGCTTTGCTTACCCCCACTCGGTTTTCCTCATTTCTTTGTGAAATTGAGTTTTTCTACTAAGTGTGGGGTAGGGTTTTAGTTTGACAAATCTGATTTGTTTTCTTGCTTAGGAACGTTACTTACGAGCGCAAGACCAAGCAGAGACTTGACACCGCCTCCAGCTCCCGAGTCCCCGCTCCCGTCACACCTGCCGTCCAGGGCCCTCCACCAGCCTTCCCTGGCCGTGTTGGGTACCACCGCACCGTTGCTTGCCTACCCCAGTACTACTTCGAGTGCTACTAGCGGCTCGAGGATATTCCTGGAGCTAATGTTCGCCCCCTTTCCATGGAGTCGCTCTTCGATCACGATGAGGACTGGTACCGGAACGTGCTCGATGCACTGACCCATGCCGCTTGCTGGAGCTGACCACGCTAGCCGCCGACTTTCCAGACATCGCCCTATAGGAGTTTTGGGCGACGTTCGATCTGGACGAGCACAAGAAGGTCGTCACCTTCTATCTGGGCGGGGTGCACAGGGAACTCACATATGATGAGTTTGCAGCTCGTCTCGGTATTCCCCCTGAGCACTACCATGGTCATCACCTCGGCTGGGAGGACGACGATGACGACGGAGAGGAGTACCATGCACTTTGGAGCCACATGACCGGAGTACCCGGCGATCGCCTCACGAAGCATAATTCAGTTAAGTCTCTCTCTCACCCTCTCTTTAAATTCATTCACATGGTTTGGCGTCGTTCCATTTTGTATGCTCCAGAGAAGGACCGCCACCATATCAGCCGAGACGAGCTTCTTCTTCTTCGCGCCATCCGGGAGGGATATCCTCTTCATCCCGGATGGGTGCTTGCAAGCCTACTCCGCAAGAAGACTTAGAGATCAGGTCGTCCCCGCTCACTCCTGGGAGGCAACTTTGTAGGCCGACTCATCATCTCCTTCGGTCCTCAGCCAAGAATATGGGCCGAACATCCCACGCCGTAGAGTACGCACCGTTGGAGGCGATTTGGCGGTCGTGTACAACCTCGAACTGGACCTCAGCTCCCAGGTAGCAGCAGATCCTCCTCTCAAAGACGAGGATGAGTCGGAGGACGAAGATGATTCTGAGGAGCCTCAGCCTCAGTACGAGCCAAAATTTCATGATCATACACCCTCGCCACACCATCAGGCAGGGTATGCACATCAGTCGCCGCCACCCATTCCAGATCCAAACCAGGCGCCTTACCCACAGCCCTGACACCATCCCGCGGATGTTGGAGAGCTATATGAGCGATGCAGGAGTGGCGCATCACCGACAACGCCACTCAAGAGGCGAGATGGACTATTATGCAGCAACATATGCACCGCTCCGACGAGCGGTATGAGGCACAGCTGGCGTGGCAACGCCAGCTCGGCGACTTCCTCCACTTTCCACCCCTCGACGCCCCTGACCAGCCATGATCAGGTGGTGTCCTTTTCCTTGTCCTTTCTTTTTATTTCTTCTTTTCGGATTTCGATCCGACTTTTTTCTGTGTGGATCCGGGACACTTGTCCCGGTTTCCTTTTTATGTTTCATTTGTTTTTGTTTTGTAGGCAGTTGAGAGATTCCCTTTGCTTCATTTCGGTAGATTGCCTCTGCTCCGAGGATCCGTGCTCATCCCCTACGCCAACCATCTCGGTCCAGGTTCTTCTACTTCCCTCTGAACTCTAGAATTAGTCATGTGAGGACACAGTCCGATTTAAGTGTGGGGTAGGATGCTAGAGAACCTTGCATGAACTTGATTGCCCTTGATCGTGTTTTGTGTATGCCTCGTGATTCCTGTTCAGTCTCTCTAGCATTAGAATGGCTCAGTTCTTGATTTTTGATGTTAAGTTATTGTTCAATCCTTCATAATGATGCTTAGACTGCTTAACCTAGAACTTGAGAACCGACGTGTGTACTTTGATGCTAAATTGCCTGGTCAAAACATAATTTTAAAATCACACTTGTAGTTTGTAGCCTTGATTGCATGAAAATGACCGAATCCGACTAGCAAACCAACTGTGAGCTTTTGATCCATTGCACGTAACTTGCAATTTGAATTCCTTTTGAGTGGTTTTCTGTTTGCTTGAATGAGTTAGAATTTGCATGAGGCCTACTCGAGACCACACGATGACACGAGTTCTAGAATGATAGGGGCACCTAGATTCAGCTACTAAGCCAGATAGCCTACCAAACGTTAAATCCATTAGGTTTAAACCCTTGAGCTTGGCCTGTTCTTTCGGTTCGATAATACATTACAGCCATTTCCCATTCTTTCATTCCCCGTTGATCCCCTGTGGTTGTAGTTCTAGATTGACCTACCGGAAGTTGGTTTGTGGTAACCTGCCTATAGCCATTAAACAGGTGGTCTTAGCTAATATGTCCAACGTGTAAACCCCTTTAGCAACTAAAAGAAAGAATCGGCACAAAAGAAGAAAAAATCGAGTAAGAAAAGAAGAAGAAAATTCGAAAAAAATGAAAGAACGAAAAAAATCAGAAAAGTTTCAAAGTATAGTTCAAATAAACATTCTTCTCCCTACATATGGAAGAACGAAGTCAAAAGAAAAGTCAGAAAAAGAAAAAAAAATGTGTATGTAAAAGAAAATAAGTGCTAGGTTGCTTGAGGGTATCATAGGACGAGTGTTCACTATTCCACCCGTGTCTGGTTAGACAGTAGGAAACCATTGACTAGATTCGAGGGAAGTTAGTCGAAAGCTACACCGCACCAAAGCCATCATCATACATTCCCGTCATCCATCTCATTATAAACCCTTGTAGTGTAGAATTCATTACGGTCCTAGCAGGAAAGTCCTTCTTGACTAGATACTCGTGTTGTCACAGTGGTGGAGATGTGGTCGAAGTGCAAACTTATGACAGAATTCAGTAACAGAAAATGATTGAGAGCAGAAACACGTCCTTAAACACAGAGAGTGAGAGTTCCCATTGTACTATATTTTCCCTGTGTGAGGAGTCTGGTCGGTCATGTCAAATTCGTGCATAATTGGTTACGATTACTTGTCGTGTGCAGTTTACTAGTGAGACCAGGTTGTTTGGCTGATCTGTATGCATGTCAGGTTTCTTGTTCTAGGAATTATCTGTCTAATAATTCATTGTGTTTAATTGAGCTCCAATTTAATCGATCTTATCATTTGTGAACATGAGCGCCTCTATTCAGTTTGCTTGAGGACAAGCAAAAGCTTAAGTGTGGGGTATTTTGATGACACTCGATTTAACGTGATTATCAGCCTCATTTAAGCGACATTTCCTTGCTTAAGACATGGTTTTTAGGTAGATGATGACACTCGATTTGACGTGATTATCAGCCTCATTTAAGCGACATTTTCTTGCTTGAAACGTGGTTTTAGGGGTAAAATAGCGAATATTCACTCAACTACCCTATTTCCTACCGATTTGGTTACTTTGGCCCTTTTTGGGTCTATTTGATGGTTTTCTAGTGTTTTTGTGAAAGCACAGTTTTTTGCCATCATTTATGTAGCCACAGACGTGTTCAAGACCTCAGGAGTGAACCAACAAATCAAACCAGAGTCAGAACCGAAGATCCAACTGCCCAGCACAATGTTTTCGCCGAAAACACTATGAAGTTTTCGGCGAAAATACCTTCAGAAACCCACAGGCGGAATGAGCTTAATTACACTGAAGTTTTCGGAGAAAATACTATAAAGTTTTTCGACGAAAAGTTATGAAGAAATCAACCGACGGAAGCAGCAATTTACAAAGGAATTTTTAGCGAAAATTCCCTTAGATTTTCGGCGAAAATTCCTTCACAAATCCGGCGACTTAGGGTTTAAGTATAAATACTTAAACTGGCGGCCCAAAGAGAAAAATCAATCATTATTCATATTTTCACAAATCAGACTTTTGAGAGTCAGCCGACTCTAGGGTCGATAGATAGAGTTTAGAGAGTTCGAAGATCCGTGGAGAGATCGTGACGTCATCCTTCCACCTCGGAGAGCTCGGAGCTTAAAGTTGAAGATCCAGGAGATTGAAGCTTCGCCGGAGTCGTCAGAATTAGGTTTTTCAGTTCTTAGCTGTTCTTCCTCTGTATGATGATTTCCTTTGTTGCCTTTGATTCTTCTGTTATCGTTATGAGTAGCTGAACTTGTAGAGCTTAGATTAGATGAACCCTAAGTGACCCATGGCTTTAAAGCGGTCACGGATCGGCGGTAATTAGATTCGAAGTTCAATCAGTTTCTCTTTGCATGGTTGTTTTGTTCTTGATTGTTTATGTTTCTTCTCTGGTTGATCGCCTAGATTAGGTTTTTGCAAGCTAGGGTTAGTCGCCAGACATCTCCCTGCTTTGGCGCATAAACTTGTCTTCCTTGATCACCTAGTTTAAATTCTTGTTAAGTTGAGGATAGAAGCGAACGCTTGCCTCTCTTTAAAACATCAATTCAACCAGTTAACCTTATAATTGGAGTGTGCCTTTCGTAGGAACCGGTTAGGGTTAATCCACTGCAAGAGTAACTCATAAATCGTTAGTAATTGCACCAGTTAAGTTAAGTCGTTGCAAGAGGCGACCATACCCGGGCGACTAATTAATCTTGGTAGCTAGATCGGATAGAGCGAACGTTCGCCAGTCTTAAACCTAAGGGTCAGGAGTTATGGTGGTGTTTAGAAACCGATTGAATTAGAATTGAAAACCGCTGATCTGTTGATTGCTGTTGCCTTGGTGATCTAAGGGGGATTCGAAATCTAAGCTCGTCTATCTTCCTGTTAGTCAACCTTTTTACTTTTCCTGCTTATAATTTCCTTGTTTGATTAGATTAGAAGTCGTGGAACTCACACCACGCGCAACTTGTTTAAACCTGAATAAATTGCCAGATTCTTTGAGTAGTCGATTAGAAGAAACCCTGTGGAATACGATCTACCCTAGCTTTTGTTAGCTTTGGTTGTTATTTGATACCGCTAAAACTGCAGCTATCAAATTGGCGCCATTGTCGGGGACTCTTCTAATTGTTTGAAAGAAGAGTTGGCAAATTATTCTTCTACCTTTCCGCCTTACCATTTATTTTTCCTCCATATTTCCATGATCTACCTGGGTAGTGCTTCTTAGTTTTGATTATGCAGGATAACAGGTGGGATGACCAGTACCAAGAGTGGTACATCAATGAAGCACCATATCTCGAAGATTATCGAGAAATTCTATATCAACAACAACAACAAACGGCGAGATTTGACTCCCTCTTAGATAAGATCTCTTCAATGCTACAAGGTTACCAAGAGATACACAACAAGAGCATCAAAGTGGCGCTAGAGATAACCAAGAGATCCTTCTACAAGCTCATGAACATCAACAATGCTCGTCGAGAACCCAATCTGCCTTGGATAATATCTCTTCAATGCTACAAGCTCATCTCGCGATGGACATCAAGCTCGAGCAACCAAAGCAGTTAATGACAGAAGACGCTCAGGAGATGTTCGAAGAAGAAGATGAGCCCGTCCATGACTATTATGAGCTAGAAGCATGTGATGAAGAATCCTTGGCGGTGGTGGTTGATGAAGACATAGAGCCAACCCATCCTGAAGTTGAAGCCGAAGAGGAGCACATAGAGATTGAGGAGATACCCTCACCTACACTTCTGCCGAGTCAACCTGTAGATCAAGCCAGAGACGAGCACGTGGAAAGCAACAAGGTCATGGATTTAGAAGTTTACATACTCGATCCCAAGAGACCTCTGGATGATCATCAGGTAGAAAATATGGAGCTCATTGACCATGCCACGCCGTACTACCTCTTTCCTCCTCCAGTAGGAGAATTCGAAAAGAACTGGTCATCCAACCAAGACCGCGATCTACTGGAGCACTATCGGCTGCATCACCCTTCTGGAGTGCTACATGGCACTCAACCGCTGGCCTTGAAGAAGACGATTGACTTCAAGGAACTCCTAATTTGGGGTCCCTAACAGGTACCGTCCGGCTCAAGGACGTTAAAAGAGAGCGCTTCGTGGGAGGCAACCGACGACTGGAGTCCGTTTTTTAATTTTTTAGTCACTCTTTTCGTCGTTCGAGTCGGTTCGGGGGAGCCAAAGTGTCAGTTTAATTTCCTTTCATTTTGATTTGTTTTCGGTTCGGTTTAAAAAAAAAGTCCTTTTAAAATAGGTTTTCGGCGAGAATTAAAAGTTCTAGCCGAAAACACTTTGAATTAGCAAACAGTGAGCGTCTCTTAATTTTTTGCCTGTTTTTCAATGAAGTTTTCGGCGAAAATTTCCATAATTTTCGCCGAAAATTTGTGTCTGTTTTGAAAATCAGTTTCCTTTTTCGGTCCGATTCTAACGCATACTTGATCGTCCAAATCGGAGCTCTGTAGCTCCGGTTACCCCCGAAACAAGTTTTTCACATTTTTGGCCAACTTCGTCGCTTTCCGTCCATTTTCTTGAGTCTTGTCTAAAAGGTTAGTTGTTGGGTTTTCGATTTCGAATCTTTTGACATGCTGATTATTGAATTTCGGCGAGTTTAATTTCGGTCTACCTTGTTTTGCGTACCTACTGTTTCGGTGTGATTTTTTCTGAATGTTTGAGCTTAGATGATCTAGATTGCTCTAGGAGTGTCGTGCCGTGAATTTGGAGAAAAAAAAGAGTCAAAATATTTTCAAAATTCCCCTAACCGTCTTTGTTTGACTTTTATTCTGTGTGGATCCAGGACACTTGTCCCGGTATCGTTTTGATCTTTTTGTTGTTTTTGTTTTTGTAGGAACTTGAGTAGCTACTCCACTCCACTCCGGACTCTCCGTGCTCATCCACTACACCGACCATCACCTTTCAAGTTCTTCGTATCTCTCTACTCTAGATTAGTTCTGTGAGGACACATAACCGTTTAAGTGTGGGGTAGGAGTCTAGGATTATGCATGATCTTGCTTGCTATCTATGATTCTGTGGTTCAAATTTGAAATTTCTCTAGCATAGAATTGCTTAATTCTTGACTTTTGATGTTAAATTGACTTCAATTTTGAACAATGACGTCTAGACTGTTCCACTTAGAACCTGTAACCTACGTGTCAAAACTGATATTAAATGAGTCTAGGTCAGAACAGATCATAAATCACTTCTGTAGTTGAAACTTGAATTAATTGAATTAATTGGTTTGTTAATAACAAAGCTCGATAACACCGTTCTAAGATGATAAATGCTAGCTTCTCCCATGTTTTCACTCCATATTTGTTCACCTGTGAATGTGGCTAGAGATTAGACGAAAATCAATTCAAAATCTAATGTATAAAGTTATAACTAGCTAGGATCAAGTGGCTAAATGGTTAAATCAAGTAATTAAGTTGTGCAATTCAATGTAAAGTTCTTTAAAGTGCTGAAAATAAAGCTAGGCAAGTCCGACACCTAAGTGAAGTGTTCAGGTTGAGCACTAGCAAAGGCACAAATACTGTGAGCTAGGCAGGTCCAACACCTAAGTGAAGTGTTTGGTATCGAGCACTAGTATGCAGTAATAAATTAAAGGAAGAAGTTTGAAACTTGAAATAAATTGTTGTTTAAATCGGTCCTAGCTAGAACATGTAACGTACAGATCTAGAAACGGATGAAGTCGAGTCGATAGCCACGTCACTTTTCCTATCTCCGCGTCCACATCATGGCTAGAGCTTAAAGTCTTTTTGATTAGAATTGGTGTTATCGTAGTCGGTTAACTATGATTAATTGATTCACCAAGAAACGAGCTTTGTTTAAACTACTACTTGAAGTGTGCAGAAATTAGTGAGATCGAAAACTTGTTTGGTTGATGTTCTTGCATGTGTAGGTCACTTTTTCTACGTGGAACAGTCTAAACCAAATTATTAGAATTGAATCTCGGTTTAATCTCGTGTCATTTGTGAATTTGAGTGTGTTCTAGTTCAGTTTGCTTGAGGACAAGCAAAAGCTTAAGTGTGGGGTATTTTGATGACACTCGATTTGACGTGATTATCAGCCTCATTTCAGCGACATTTTCTTGCTTGAAACGTGGTTTTAGGGGTAAAATAGCGAATATTCACTCAACTACCCTATTTCCTACCGATTTGGTTACTTTGGCCCTTTTTGGGTCTATTTGATGGTTTCTAGTGTTTTTGTGAAAGCACAGGTCTTTGCCATCATTTATGTAGCCATGGACGTGTTCAAGACCTCAAGGAGTGAACCGAATCGAACCAGAAATCAAACCAGAGTCAGAACCGAAGATCCAACTGCCCAGCACAATGTTTTCGCCGAAAACACTATGAAGTTTTCGGCGAAAATACCTTCAGAAACCCACAGGCAGAATGAGCTGAATTACACTGAAGTTTTCGGCGAAAATACTATAAAGTTGTCGCCGAAACGTTATGAAGAAATCAGCCGACGGAAGCAGCAATTTACAAAGGAATTTTCGGCGAAAATTCCCTTAGGTTTTCGGTGAAAATTCCTTCACAAATCCGGCGACTTAGGGTTTGAGTATAAATACTTAAACCGGCGGCCAAAGAGAAAAATCAATCATTATTCATATTTTCACAAATCAGACTTTTGAGAGTCAGCCGACTCTAGGGTCGATAGATAGAGTTTAGAGAGTTCGAAGATCCGTGGAGAGATCGTGACGTCATCCTTCCACCTCGGAGAGCTCGGAGCTTAAAGTTGAAGATCCAGGAGATTGAAGCTTCGCCGGAGTCGTCAGAATTAGGTTTTTCAGTTCTTAGTGTTCTTCCTCTGTATGATGATTTACTTTGTTGCCTTTTATTCTTCTGTTATCGTTATGAGTAGCTGAACTTGTAGAGTTTAGATTAGATGAACCCTAAGTGACCCAGGGCTTTAAAGCGGTCACGGATCGGCGGTAATTAGATTCGAAGTTCAATCAGTTTCTCTTTGCATGGTTGTTTTGTTCTTGATTGTTTATGTTTCTTCTCTGGTTGATCGCCTAGATTAGGTTTTTGCAAGCTAGGGTTAGTCGCCAGACATCTCCCTGCTTTGGCGCATAAACTTGTCTTCCTTGATCACCTAGTTTAGATTCTTGTTAAGTTGAGGATAAAAGCGAACGCTCGCCTCTCTTTAAAACATCAATTCAACCAGTTAACCTTATAATTGGAGTGTGCCTTTCGTAGGAACCGGTTAGGGTTAATCCACTGCAAGAGTAACTCATAAATCGTTAGTAATTGCACCAGTTAAGTTAAGTCGTTGCAAGAGGCGACCATACTCGGGCGACTAATTAAACCTGAATAAATTGCCAGCTTCTTTGAGTAGTCGATTGGAAGAAACCATGTGGAATACGATCTACCCTAGCTTTTGTTAGCTTTGGTAGTTATTTGATACCGCTAAAACTGCAGCTATTAGTAGAATAGCGAATATTCAATCAAATGCCCTATCTCGTGCCATTTGTGTTACTTTGGCCCGTTTCGGGTCTATTTGATGGTTTTCTAGTGTTTTTATGTTAGCACAGGTTTTTGCCGTGAAATAAAGTAGCCAAGGACGTGTCTAAGGCATTGGAACCTCGAGGAATCGCACCAGAATCGATCCAAGGAGTCAATCAAACCGAACCAAATCCTGCTCCCATTTACAAAGGAATTTTCGGCGAAAATATCTAGGATTTTCGGCGAAAATCATTGAACAAATTGGTAGTGCATTCAACAAGGTATTTTCGGCGAAAATACCAAGTTTTCGCCGAGAACAATCAGTCCGAAAAACACAGGAGAAACAGCCGGCGGTCATCCCCTTTTGTAAAGGAATTTTCGGCGAAAATTCCTTCATATTTTCGCCGAAAATCTCAGTTAAAATTCGGCGGTATTAGGGTTAAGTATTTATACTTAACCGGCGGCCCAAAATCAGATATACTTTTTCAGAGATACTTTTTCAGAAATCATAATACCAAATACTTCGAGGATTCTCAAGAGTTCGAGAAGGAGAGTTTAGCGTTCGAAGAGCCGGAAAGAGATCGTGACGCCATCCCTTCCATCTCGAAGACTCGGAGCTAGGATTGCAGCTTACCGGAGATCGAAGCTTCTGCCGGAGTCGTCTTAATTAGGTTTTTCAGATCCTTTTCTGTTCTTCCTCTGCTAAGATGAACTCTTTCTTTGTCTTTGATTCTTTTGTGAAAAACATGAGTAGCTAAACTCGTAGAGCTTAGACTAGATGAACCCTAAGTGACCCAGGGCTTTAAAGCGGTCACGGATCGGTGGTGATTAGATTCGAAGTTCAATCAGTTTCTCTTTCATGTTTGATTTGTTCTTCATTGTTCATGTTTCTTGTCTGGATTGATCACCTAGATTAGATTCTTGTTAAGTTAAGGATAGAAGCAAACACTCGCCTTACTTTAAAACATCAAATCGAATAATTAACCTTATAATTGGAGTGTGCCTTTCGTAGGAACCGGTTAGGGTTAATCCACTGCAAGAGTAACTCATAAATCGTTAGTAATTCCACCAGTTAAGTTAAGTCGTTGCAAGAGGCGACCATACCTGGGCCACTAATTAATCTTGGTAGCTAGAACGGATAGAGCGAACGTTCGCCGGTCTTAAACCTAAGGGTCAGGAGTTATGGTGTTGTCTTAGAATTGATCGAATGAGAATCGAAATCCGCTGATCTGTTGATTGCCAATGCTCTGGGGAACGAAGAGGGATTCCAAGTCTAAGTTCGTCTGTCATCTCTGTTTTCAACCCTAATTTCCAACCTGTTCTTAGTTTCAATTTTTAATTCCCTTGCATTTTCATAGATTAGAAGTCGTGGAACTCACACCACGCACTAAGTGTTTAAACCTGAGTAATTTGCCAGCTTATTTGAGTAATTGATCATTAGAAGGCCCGTGGAATACGATCTACCCTAGCTTTTGTTAGCTCTGGTAGTATTTGATATCGCTAAAACTGCAATTCATCACAAACCGTACTGACAATCTCCCTCACCCATGTCAGCCAATTCTCTCCGAAACCCATGAGCTCCATGATTGTAAGAAGAAAATTCCAATCGACCCTATCGTATGCTGCATATCCACCTTCATCACGAAATCATACTTTCTCCCCCTCCTTCTATTTTTCATACGGTGGAGGATCTCATGAACAACAATGATGCTATCTTGTATTGACCTCTCCCCGGAGAAAGCGGATTGAAGCTCCGAGACCATCTTTGGCAGCAGCGGTTTTAGCCTATTCGTGAGAATTTTCGACAGTACCTTAGCCCTGAAGTTTGTGACACTTATTGGCCTGAACTGGGTAAAGTCCACCGGCTTTTTAACTTTAGGGACGAGGGCCAGGTTTGTTCTATTCCATTCCGAAGGGAACTTTCCATTACAGAAGAAGCTCTGAATCTCAGGGATGAGGTCCTCCTTCACCAGTGGCCAGTAATTCTGAAAAAAAACTCCCCGGGTATCCGTCGTGGCCTGTGATTTCGATCGGCCTGTCTGAAACACAGCCGTCTTGATCTCTGTTTCAGTAACCCTTCTATCCAATTTCTCTCTCATCGCCGCATCAATGACCATCAGATAACTGTTCAGAATAGAAAAATCCACGACGTTTTTCTCAGCACTAAACAGTCCTTTGTAAAAACTCGTGATATGCTAGCCTAGCTCACCGGAGTCCTCAATCCATTCCCCGTCGTTCCCTCTGAGGCCTAAGATTGTGTTCCTCTTTCGACGTTGT
Source organism: Linum lewisii (assembly GCA_034768395.1). Lineage (NCBI taxonomy): Eukaryota > Viridiplantae > Streptophyta > Magnoliopsida > Malpighiales > Linaceae > Linum > Linum lewisii. Next base: position 64,852,159 of record CM068298.1, read on the forward strand.
ATCGTAGAGGCATGAAAGAACCTCGTATTCTTGTCTCCGAGCCGTAACCACTGTACTCTCGCCCTTTGCGACCAATAACTTTCCTCAATTTTCCAACACACCTTCAGGCTATCTCGCAACTTCTTTTGCTCTGTCTGGCGCGATTCAGTTGTCTCAAGATTCTCCAGCCTCTGAAGTTTGCTTAGAATATGATTTGTCTTTTCCTTATTCACCCCGACCGTCTCCCTTTTCCAAGTTGTGAGCTTTTTACTCAAATCCTTGAGGTTTTTGTTTGAGCTATCCTCCCTCTTCCAATTCTGCTCCACACAGTTCTGATAGTCCTCTGCCTCCCTCCACCCGTTCTCATAGTAGAACCGTCTCTGCCTCGTTCTGCTTATGTCTGTATCATACGCCAAGACTATCGGACAATGATCAGATTCCGCCCTCGTCTTGTGTTTGATATGGCACTGGAGATAAAGCGTTGACCACCCATAGTTACAAAGCCCCTGATCAATTCTCTGTTTGACCTCCGCTCCGCCCAAGTGGTTGTTGCTCCACGTAAAGTTAGCCCCCACGAAAGGAATGTCCATTAGCCTGGTTTCTGTTATGAATGTATTGAACTCCTCCATTGACCTTGCATTAGGAGGCCGGTTTCCTTCCTTCTCATCGGGTCTGCGAATAGCGTTAAAATCCCCTATCAAACAACAGGGGATGTCTTGCTCTCTTCCGAAGCTTAATTTCACTCCAAACCTCCTTCATATCCCTGCTGTCAGGGGCTCCGTACACACCGGTTATAAACACCCCTCCATCGATATCCAGTTTCATGTCAATGTAATTCTTCGACGCCCTCAGCACCGTTACACTTACATCGCTACGCCACCAAATTTCCAGGCCCCCCGAAAGGCCTATCGGATCCACGTAAAAACTATGAGTCATCCTCATTCGAGCACGAATGTTCTCGAAATAATTCCTACTTTGCTTGGTTTCCATAAGGAAAACCAACTCCGGACAAATTCTGCCAAGAAGCTCTTGCAGATACAGAATTGTAGAGGGTTGTCCCAAACCTCTACAGTTCCAACTGAGAATCATTCCTCTGTTGGTGGCAATCGGCTTGCCACCTCCGCCTTCTTTCCGTGATCCTCCTGGCTGCGCTCCTCCTCCTTTCTTGCCTTTCGCGTTTGCCTCTTCTTAACCACCCGTGTCTTTCTTTTTTCCATGACCATTCCACCACTTCCAGCCTGATACTCTTGGATTAGCATTTTGAGGTGATCTGATTGTGGCTGAGCTCTCTTCTTTAGCGCTTGTTGCAGTTCCCACATCTCCTTTTGGGATTGCGCCTTCCTCTTCAAGCATAGGTTTTGCCAGCACTCCTCATCCGGTACCGGTTCCGACATGGGGGGAGTCCATAGAGAGGGGGGCGTACTCAAGGAGGGGGACTTCCTTACCGGGAAACTCGGTGGGTTGCTGGGGGATGCCACCTCACCCCGTGCCACAATGTTTGCTAGGGCCTCATAGATCTGGGGGATATTCAGGCTTCGAAGATGTTGGAAAAGGTATATTGTCGGTGTAGAGAGGATCTCGTCCGGGCTCAAGTTTGAGTAGAATAGGGCCATACTTTGTATAATACGCACATTGTTGGGCTGATGTAACTCCTGTGGGCCTAGGTTTAGGATTTTCTCATGGATGAAGCCTTGGCCGCTCATGACTGATTGTACCTGCGGCGCCGTTTGTGAAGACTGAACCCAAACCCTAGCTGCCCCCTCTGTCCCCTGCTGCTGCGAGGACAGGCTGTGCCAGCTGTTCTAAACTTTTTCCCCGGTCCGTACTCCTCGGGGCTTGGGTCAACGTCCCCCTCGCCGGTACCGACGTTGCCGTCTCCTTGCCGGAGTGAACAGAACCTTTGTATGAGTTCCCCCCCCCCCTCTTTTAGCCCCTCCGATTGCTTCTTTCCTTTTATCTCCTTTTCGCGGGGTCTCTAACCTCATCCAGCTTCCGTAGCGCCTCTGACCGCCGTCGATCACGTTTGCCATTTCACCCTTCCTCTCACAAAAGGATATCGTGTGACCCATTATCCCGCAGATGTAGCAAAAATCTGGTATGTTTTCGTAGACGAAGGAGATCCGGTCGGTGTGTCGCCTTCTCCAGGACAAAGGAACCCTGTTGGTAAAGGTTTATCGATGTAAACGGCCATCCAAACTCGGACATAGTCACACCATCCCTCTTCCTCGACCTCATCTGGATCGAGGTCCTTGAAATATTTGAACAAACCTGCTATGTGGTTCAGATTCTCTTTACACCTCATCTCCATAGGGAGACCATGGATCCGTACCCACGCCATCGTAGCATCAATAACGACCTTTTCGGGACTTCTATAGTCACCCTAGCTGCGCATTACCAGGTGTGATTGCATTATATGCCCAGGGCTTTTCCTTTGAATCTGCATCTTGTCCTCCTCGTCGAAGAACGTGAAGAGGAACATGTTCGTACCTAACCCTCTGACTCTAACATCCCCCTCCATCTTCCAGACGCGTTGGGCGTTGTTCTTGACAGAGGAGATTGAGCATGGCCTACTACTTATGAAACGCCCCACTAGTGACTTGCTTGCAACTTCTTCTCTTCGACCCGGATCCTTCGCCAGTCTCAGCATCGGTTCCTCACAGGACAGCATTGCCGTTTTCGCCAGGAGGTTGCTCATCGCTTCTTCTGGTTCCATTTTGCACCGTGGGCCAAGGGACCAGAGAATGTGTTGTAGGAGAAAGAGTAAGGGGAGTTTTAGGGAGAGAGAAGAGTAAGGAGAGATTTCTGAGGCTCCTTTCCTTGTTTCCTTTCCCTCAGTTCCTTTACTCCTCGTTTTTAGGCTCGCCACAGTTAATGTCCCTTCACCTACCTTTCCTTCAACGGTCGTTCTTAGGCTTGCCATAGTTATTGTCCCTCCACCAACCTTTCCTTCAACGGTCATCACTCGCATTGAATGCTTCACACAGGGGAGAGGGAAACGCTCCACTCAGGGGAGAGAAAAGAGTCTCACTATTAAGCAAGTTTGCTAGATTGTCACTTGATCATAATTTTCACTAGTTATTCCACTAGTATCTAGAAATTTGTGTTGGAAAAATAACTTCGTCAAACACATATTCTTTTAGCTTTTCTAATGCGATCCTCTTACAACTTGAGGATATATGTACTCATTATGCATATCTATATGATCATGCCTGTAAATGATGATGTTGCTTTATAGTTTGTTTCACAAACACCAAATAGTTATATTGCCAAGTGAACTCAATTTATAATTGACCAACACAAAGATCGTATCGATATTTAAAGACCACGTAACTCATTGACATGTCTTTCAATATGCTCAAATAAAATAACTTGAAATCTTATGTTATTTGAACATAACATAGTATATGCTTCAATTTGATCTCAATGTTATTGAGTGAGAGTAGAGTATAATCTTGCCAAAATATCTATTTACTAATGTATATTGACATCTACTCACATATAATGATCTTACTACCATCAAGGTAGTTATGAACAATATATATCCATATCGAAAATTTTTAACATTTCGGTAGTGTATCTTTGTTGATAAACAACAATCATGTTTGAGAGATGCTCAATCAACATGTGATTTGCAATGATATTGTTTCATATCTTTCATCTCAAACTCTTTAATCAAATAGCTAATTTCTTTGAGAAACTCTTCACGAGTCTCAGTAGCTAATCAAATAGATAATAAGATGATGACTTCTTAACCTTTGGAAATAAAGAAAACACAGTTTCAAAACAAAAGAAAGTATAGAAATTTTGATACGATATATTCAAAACCAAAAATTTTAATGATAAAAATCAAGTATTAAATATAAAATATAAAATATTAACAAATAAAATATAGAAAATATTTGGTATACGAAATATATCATTTTTTCTCAATCTCATAATTCGTATGACGTCAATTCAATATGATTGAATATTGTTCACATGAACTTGACTTATTGTTTGCATTTAGTAAAATGAATCATTTCAAAAATTTCATATACGCATATATGTCATTATTAGACAAACAATACATATAGGTTTTAATGATATCCATCAAATATAAATATCTTATATCTCCCTTAAACAAATTGCCAGACTAATCATATAATGAAAAGTTGTTGCATCCACCAAATGAAAAATATGTCACATTTGCTTACATCGTCATGTGTAGAGACTTTATATATATACTTTTCATTTTTCTAGGGAATATAATATTGCTGCAATCACATTTTCTATTTTGGCCAATCATTTCTTTATTTGCATGCATTAATGAATTTGACTCATGATCCTCATTTTCGCTTATCATTATATAGCGCTGCATTGCAATGAAAATTTCATCACGTTGACTTCATCATGATTCCAAAGTTTTTCATCAAATACATTGATATATCTTTCATTCATAATTATCAGTTACTGATGCTCTTAGGAGCACATGTATTTGTTGATATCCTTTATCTTACCTCAATTTTGACCATCTTAATTTAAAGCTCCTTTTTACTTTTTGAGGATTTATATATTTGGAATCAATGATTTTTCATACTTCATGAGTGCTTTAGACTCATTTGTGTTTTTACCATACGAAAACACTTATGTTGGAGCAAATGTAGTTGGCTAAGAGATTTTTTATGTCACATATTCGGGTCGTTGAAACTCCTGGCAATTGATCACCTCAATTTTGTTAATCAATTATCCTTATGAACTTCAAGTTCATAATGTTTAGTGCGAGGATCAAAATGAGATAATGGTAATTCATTCCAACGAATCTCTTTGTCCAACCTTTGATTTTCTCCCCCTAATGTTGGAAATTTGAATCATAAACGATGTGATCATCTAAACGAGTCATCAATAAATCTCTTGACAATAGTGTAAATTTTTTACTATTGATGAAGACTCGTACCAACATAATTTCCCAATCTCTATTAAGATTTGAATTAATGAATTGTGGTGGACCAATTGTGGTGTATGTATCGCATCCAAATATTCTTATAAGAGAAATATGAGGTTTTGACCCAAAATCAATTATAACGGGGAACTCATTATAATCGTTGGCGTAATGCGAATTTATGTTTTTCATGTAGAGAAACACGTATATAAGATAATTCAAATGAATTCCAACATCCAACCATCATTGTTTCTAAATCATCATAACGAATAGGTTTCACGAATAGAAACAATAAAATAATAACGCATATGAACAATAACTAATTGAAACTTCATGAGATAGATTTTATACCTTAAGATGATGATCTTGTTCTCCAAGGAGTAAAGCTTCGTGAATCTCCAAGTGGGCAGAGCTTCGTGCTGATAACGTGTTATGAAAGTGATGGAGAACTATGAACTATGAAGTAGGGTGAAAACACAAGAGAGAAAGAGAGGAGATTTGCTTCTTATTATTCATACCAATAGATACAATGATGTGCTCTATTTATAGGCACATAATACATAACTCTTATAGGCTAATGTAATTACACATGAATAAAGAGAATAATGAGTCATGAATGGCTCATATAATTACACAGAATGGGAGAAGAATGGGTCATGGAAGACATTGATTCTTATGATCAATGTTAAGGAAGCATCCTATGTAAAATGCTAAGATGTTATAACATTAATTTGGAATCATGTAGTAGCAAATAATATACTAGTAACTAGTGTTTGTACAAAATTACCATGAAGTAGCTAGCAATATGGTACTGAGTTTAGTTAACTTAAAAACAAACCCTAACTCAACCAATGAATTCTAAAATTAATCACATTCTAACAATTAATTACAAATAACAAACAATTCTACTAATTAATCTCATTTTAAAAATAAATTATAACTACCACATAATTCGTACTGAAAACACATAACACACAAATCATATACTTTTATTCGCATTAAACCATAAAAACATACATATTACTAGGAATTAGATTAATCTTGACAACATACATATTACTATACTAGTTTAATCATTTTTCATTTTATCATTTTTATGAGACATGCATATTACAATCAATTGATTTACGTGTAAAAAAAAGGCTAAGAAATGCATACCTTACACCAAGGTGAGTGATAAAAAGGCAGAAGACAGAACAACTACTCGATACGGGCACAGAGAAAATAACCACAACATATACAATTAGAAATAATCAGAATAACTATTTCAATTCACTACAATGCTAATGACACATACAATCTAGAAACAAAACGAAATTTAAATTACAATCTACAATTCAATACTATTCTAGGAGTCACAGCAATTTCAATTCACTACAATTCTAATAATCACAACATATACAATTCTAATTCTCTACAATCCTAATAATCAGAACATATACAATTCTAATTCTCTACAAAATAAACGAAATTTAAATTACAATCTAGAAATAAAAAAATTAAATAACTTACACCGAAACACAGGAGGAGATGTGAAGGAAGCACAGGTGATGAGAACAGCGTCACAGCAACTCCTAACTCGAATGCCGGCGATTTCAGAGGATTTCGAGGAAGTTGAGGATTTGGGAAGTTGAGAGGATTTGAAGTTGTGGGGAGAAGTGCATAATGACTTCTAACGCTGGGCTGGGGGTATTTATATTTTCGGCATTTAGCGTCGGTCGATGACCGAAGCTAAAACGCGTGTCAACCGACGCTATATTCACGCGTTTTAGCGTCGGTCATGACCGACGCTATTCTCTTTCTGCTGACCGACGCCAATTTAACCGTCCGGTCAACCAACACTCGAACCAGAACCGGATAATAGCGTCGGCTCTTGGCCCATTTTAGCGTCGATCGTCAATCAACCGACGCTAAAACGCGAAGTCAACTGCTTAGCGTTGGTTGTTGACCGACCGACGCTAAATTCCTACGTTTCAACCGACGCTAAAAGGAGTTTTTTTTGTAGTGATATTAGCATATCAGAAACATACCAGCAGATCAGCATATCAGCAGAACAGAGGTTGGCATTAACATGGCATTAGCGAATAAAAAGAACAGTTTAGTCTTGACATAAGATTAATGAACATATTAGAAGCATATCAGCATATCAGGAGAACAGAGGGTTGACAATAACATGGCATTAGCAAATAAAAACAACAATTTAGGCTTGACATCAGTAATTACCTAGTAGTTTAAGCTTGAAGACCAGATAAGATCGAAAGCCCAAAAATGTCATAGTCAAAATACCTATCTCTGCAAAGAAGTTAACAACACAGAAATTGAAATTCCAAAATCAAAACTCAGAATCCATATATGTAATATGAAGTTCATGCAAACTGTACACTATTATAGTAACCCTTACCTCTTGCAGATAGATAGGTTGGTTTCTCAGTCGTAGAACAGAGCAGTCCACTCGATACTCGACTGCGATGGAAAGAAGTAAGAACAGATGAATATTTGTGCAAAAACCCTAAGACTTTGACACCCCTTTTATAGTACTAGGACTACGACTACGATTTGGAGAACATAAACAAAAAGACAGAGTGAGGATCAGAGAATGTTTATCTTTCTCCGAAGAATCAGAGCAGGATTTGCAGATTTACAGATTTGTGCCGTTCGATCAACTATAACAGCCATCGATCGGCTGATTTTGAAGCCGAAGATATTTGGAAGAGGAGGATACGCAGGAGAATACGGATCAGAAAGGGAAGGAATCGAGATGATAAGGATCTGTTAGGGGAAATTGGTGATTAATTAGGGTTCTCGTTCTTGAATGTTTAGAGAAAGAAGGCTGGCTGCCGGCTGGAGGATAGGAATAATGACTAGGGTTAGATTTTTTGGCTTTTATATTAAGTATAAAACGACCGTGTTTTACGGCGGGTACCCATCGGGCGGGTGACGGGTCAAATAGTGCATATACCATCCCCGCCCGCCGCCCGTTCCGACCGGGTAACGGGCTGCCCGGCCCCAGTTAAAGCCCGGTCAAACCGGATAAAACCCACCCACTAAGCTGGATAATCGGGCGGGCACCCGGAACATGGAAATAAAATGCCAAGCCTAGCCTCCTGGGACCTGGATCATACAATGATTCACCACGTTCTATTCCTAAGAGAGATCATATGGGCTATGGAACGTTGTCTTTTGAGCCGAGTTATGCACGTATGGCCCAATAGCTACTGGCAGGTAACGTTGTTGGGCTAGCCGTCTCGACAACCTTTTTTATTTTTAATTTATTTTAATTTAAGATAAAAGGGAAACTATCAACAACTGACCTTGGCCACCCACTTCTGCCGTTAGGTCACAGGAGATAAGAAACCCTGGAAATTAGTCAGGTGCCGACCCGGCTGGGTGCTGAATCCGTGCTGAATAGCATCCGGGCCGTTGGTTGAATATGGCTCACATATTAACGATCAAGATTTAATTTAGGTGGGGGCACGCTTTTAAGAGGTAGGATGGGGTTTTCGCACTTAATGAATTTAATGAGCGGGAAAATGAGACGGCGTGTAACTGTAGCGTTGCAGACATTGGCTTTTGTGCAGCCGTCGAGTCGCGTCGTTTCAATGGTTACTTTTCAACTTATATATAAATCTTTTACGGATTATCAGAGAGAGGTAACGAATTTTGAAATTCATTCTCTGCACGCAGCCTTTACTCTCGTTTAAAGTGTACCTCTCTCTATCTTTCCGTTACAGAAACAAAGCGCTATCGTAGTAGTTATCCAGATTCGTAACACTTTTAATAGGAAACGGTGATTCTCGTAACACCAGAGAAGTATATTCGTAATATTTAAAATAGAAGAGTAGGGTGAGCGTAATGAAATGCAGCAACAAGTGCCTCCCAGGCGTACACAAAGTCGGTGCAGTCCGACGAGGATGCGCCAATGGTGGAATGCTGGTGCCCCCGCCCGGAAAAAATTGTTGGAGGCAAGGGGGTTAGGGTTTGTAGAACACCTGAATGTGACAAATTTCAAGTCAGGTCAACTGATATGGCTGATTAATCACTTCGATTTTTCAAACCTAATCCTCACTGTGCGGCCTGGTGCTCAGATCACCCTGACAGAGGATCATATTCAAAGGATTTATAACTTACCAAGGGGCCATGCATCTGTTTTCGACCAGTTGAACTACACTACGGAAGAGGTGAAAGTCTGGACCCGGCATCTAGTGATTCAGAGAGGCAAGGCGACCTCCGGTCAGTTGGTGAGCTCGAACATCAGTTGTCGATCGAAACCAACGACGAGAAATGGTTCTCGTTGTTTTTTTTGGTGCTGCTGGGTAACATGTTCCACCCAAAATCCAGCCAGAAAGTCCCGCATCAATACTTGGGGTGTTATATACGGTCGAAGAGCACATAGGTTCGAAGATTACAATTGGTGCTCGTTCTTGTTGGAGGTATACCGTCAAGTAGGACGGACGGACAAAGGATACATCGAGGCAGATATGTGTCTCCTGATGGTTAGTTTTAGGAAGTGTTACGTATTTTCAAGGAAAATATAATGTTTTAAGTCATTAAGTATTATGTTTTATTAATGTTTGTTAGTTAATTGTTTCTTTGTAAAAACAGTTGTTCTATCTTGATATGGTGGGACTAGCCGGTGACTCAGTTCCGAGAATCAGACCTACGGTCATTAACTGGACCCAGAGGGCTGTCAATACCCATACTTCAAGGTTGGAAGCGAACGGTGGCCTGAGCACAGGCACCATTATTCAATGGAAGCCCGAGGAAGAGGAAGCTACGGCCATTGGCTCCAGAGTCGTCAATGCCGACATTAGACAGTACTTGACCCAAGACGACAGTCCTGTCAATGTAAATGCACCGGGGAGGCCATTGGTTGGTAAAGGTCAGTTGGTGTTGTCACAGAAAGACAAAACGGAAAGAGGTGAGAAGAAGAATAAGAAGCAGGAGGCAGGGTCTAAGTCGCGGCTGAATCCGGAGGATATCTATCCATCAGCCATGCCATTCTCTAGACTCGACATCGATCATATGTCCCTGGACGAAGTAAGTGTTTCTAATGCATGTATTACGAACGCATGTTTTGCTCAGTGTTACGAATTTCTCAGTTAAACATGTATTCGTAATACATTCTGCCACTTTTAGTATTATTTCCTTTACTTTGTAACACTTTCTATTTATTTGTAATACTTTCTCTCTTTTCTCGTTATACTTTCTTTACAGGTCGAGGAGAGGAGGGAATGGTTGAATACCTACATCCATTTCCACAGGGGTGCACTTGCCACTCTGTTGGATATGAAGCAGCAATGTGATGATCGCATCGCAGGTGATCCAGAGCGCAGCATATCTGTTGAACGTCGAATAATATTTGAGGATCTCGCTCTGGCAAGCTACACAGATGCAGACATCAACCATGCTTTGGCCTGGATGCAGTCTAATAAGAAGAAGGAGAAGCAGAAGGTACCCGATGCAGCTATTACCAAGGAGAGGCCCGTCAATGTGGCAGAGGAAGATGATGGCGGGTGTTCAAGGTATCTTCACCCCATAAGTCAGGGCAGAAGAGGAAGAGGTTGACCAAAGGTGGTCAGTTGGTTCGTGGGGATCGGGGTGAGCAGGCGTTGCACAAGCAGAAGTCACCAAGGAATGTGGTGCCAATTAGCCAGGAGAGGCCTGTTAATGTGCCAATTCAGAAGTCACCAAGGAGGAGGTGTCAAGGAAGGAGGTGCCAAGGAAGAAGGTGGCAAGGGAGGAGGTGCCAATGCAGGAGGTGCAAGGAAGGAGGATAATGCCAAGGAAGGAGGTGACACTACAGGAGGTGAAACCTTCATCGAGAAGGAGAAGGTGGTTCAGAAGGGCGTTGAAGTCGCCCAGGGGCAGGAAAATTTGATAAACCAGGGCAAAGGTGGAGATAAGGAGGGAGATGCACAAGGTGGAATTTTTTATTTTAAGATATTGGCAAGTCTATGGTTGAAGGAACAGCTGATGAGGAACATGAGAGTTCTTCTCAGCAACATGATGAACTGCCAATATCTGCTCTCCTAGATGAGAAAATGAAGAAGTCGGCCAAGGTGGTTTCAGGGGTATTGTTGAAAACCAAAATCTCGTATAGGTTTATGCACACTTTCGTTATATGTGTTAACTGATTTAGTTATACTTTTTTACCCCTTCGTAACCTTATTGGGAATGTTTCGTATATGTTGTACCATTGTGGGTCCGCTTCACATGGGGGTGTCGATACAACTTGTTATGTATTTATTAAGTTTAAATTTAACGCGACAATTTTTTTTAACCCCCCATTGATGTATTTTCATTGTAAAATATTTGTTTAATATTTAGAGTTGTAATTTGTAATATTTTTTTCACAGGTGAACAACAGCAAGAAGCTTAGGTCAGCATCCAAAAGGACCAAGGCGAAGTCCAAGTATATCAAGTCTCCCTACGAAGCGCAGAAATTCACTAAAATAAGGTTTAAGAAATCAGCTGCTGGTAATGAAGAATCTGAACAAACTCCAGAGGTACATATTCTCGTATTAAGAAATATTCAATTTCGTAATCGATGACTATAACATTCGTTATACTTTCTTGAACGCAGGACCTACAACTGATCAGGTATTCACCGGGACCTATAACGCAGGAAATGGTCTCGCTTGTGGATAAGATCGACGCATACAACACTAATGTATGGGCAGACTGATGTGCAAGATTTAACTCACAACAATCAAGGTCGTATTCCACGAGGGCTCTCTCAAAAGCTAATACTCACACGGTTCATGGACGGTCTATTCATTTAAAACGAGTTTTAATTTGAAAAGGAAACAAAAACATAAAGGAAACTAAACAAGAAAGCAAAACAAAATGGTGCAAAACAAAGATAAAGGAGGTTCACTTGGAAAGATAGCTTCATCATGCTCAAGAGGAACAAATGCACAAACAAGCCAAACATGATCGAGGTTGCAATCGAATGACCATGCATTTCACTTCTATAGACTCAATGCACTCTCGTAGCACCTAATCCCTATCCAAATACCACTCAACTTAGGCTCTCGCTCTCAAGCTAAGTGAAAAAGGATGCATTCTAAGTGTTTGATGAAATGCCAAGACACAAGACCCTCTCTTAAGACTCTATGACCACAAGGCCAGGCACAACACTCTCATATCAATGCCCTAACACTAAGAGATTCACCAAAAAGCCTTTTCAAACTCAATTGAATGAAAATCCACATGCACACCAAGTGTTCGATAAAATGCCCAAGAGAGAAATCAAGTGAAAATGGTTGAAACAAGATGATCTAATCTCTTAGAACACACTCACTTCAATCCCTAGACCTACAATCTATGCAATCCAAGCACTCTCATGCATAAAATCACATTGAATGGACCAAATCAAGCAAACATGGCATAAAATGGCATTAAGAACAAGTCTAGGAATCATCCTCGTACAACCAAGATCAATCATGGCAAGTTCTATACAATCATCCCTCTATCATAGCACAACTAATCTACCCATCCAAGATGAACCCTAGAAACTCAGCCACACATGGCCAAGGGAGTAAAGAGAAAAGAAGGAAGAATGGTCACCAAGAACACCATGGATGAATCCTTGAGATGATCTTCACTTCTCCACTTGTAAGCACTTCTCCCAAGGTTTGTTGGCTTCAATCCTAGCTCCAATGGCTTCAAATTGCTCCCAAAATGTGTTCTAGGGTTCGTGGGTATGTGTTTGGGGTTCAAGAGAGATGAAAGAATGCCCCAAAATGGCCAAAAACAAGAGTATGTATAGTGCAGGGGACAGTGCACGGCGTGCACCCCTGCACTCTGCAGAAAACCCGATCTTGCAAAGGCCATATCTTCCTCGTCCGGACTCCAAATGACCTCCCGTTTGCTCCTATGTGCTCCTTGTCATCCGTACTTCGATTCCATAACCTGAAAATGCACAGAGGCAACTCCAACAGACCACGAATTTGGCTCCAAAGTGGCAACTGGACAACAAATGAACACTTTGCACAAAACTTCAATAAAAGCATATAAGTCATGGCATTTCACGAACAAACACGGGCATTTCATAGGTCAATCATAAGCTCAAAATGCACTAAATAAAGTCACATCACAGACAATGAGAGGTGCCAGGCGCTCACAACGTACATGTGGAGTGAGGATTATGACTAGTGAGTTATCATTTATCCCTGTCTTTCGGTTATGAGTAATAATGAATTCGTAATACTTTTTTTATATGTACGTATTAATTGGAATTGCATGTATATCGTCATTCAGGGAAGAAGTTCTTTTCTATAGCGAACATCAAATTGGAAGGTTGAGCCGGGAAGAGTTCATGACATGCAGACCCGGCTGCATGCTGTCAAATTTTTTTATTGACACGTATGAACAGTGCACAAATATTTTATTCAAGCAAACCGGGTTCTGCGATAGGTTCATTTTCGGGATGGAGTGCGCTGTAAGTGTTCTGTTATTTAGGTTGTTCAGTTCAATAACTACGTAATATATAACTTGAACTAATACTGGTGTGTTTTTGTTCTATAGTCTATGTGCAGCAATAAGGGATTTACCATCAGTGAAGCCATAGAATACATTCAAGGGAAGGATTGGACCGCCGATATAGAATACATTTTTGAAGTTTTTTCGTATAGTATTTTTTAACATTTCGTAATTGTTTTTATGTTATTCGTAAATGTAACTGCATTATTTCGTGACATTTATTAATAGTATTAGTTCCCCTCATTTTTCTATGCAGTGGTTCTTCCCGATGTGTCACGAAAAACACTTTGTTGTGTTCTGTGTTAATCTGAAGAACCGGTGTGGTGCCTATCTGGATAGTCTAGACCGTGCAGAAGTTCCAGAGATATACATGCGGACATCAAGGAACATCATGGAGTTGGCCAACAATCTAATTCCCATGTTCCGTACATCATTACCACCAGAGCCAATCGATGTCAATAAATGGGTTAACCATCGCAGTATAAGACAACCAGATAACACTTCCTGTGGCATTTTTGCATTGAACTTGTTGGAGACATGGGAAGGAGCAGTGACGTCTGAGATCTTAAGTTGGTCAGATCCAGTCAAGATTGAGAGGAGGAGGCAGGAAGTTTGCCTACTTTTGTTAATTTCGCCTTACAACGTTATTGCTGATCAAGTGCTGAAGAAGGCATATGAGGAAGCTAGGAAGATTAGGGGGGGATAGGGATGTGGGAAGGAATCTGAGCGTAATACCCTTCACGGTGATACGTAACATATGAGTTACGCATCAGAGTGAAGAGTAATGCTTACTTTTGAATTAAGTAGTACATATAACTTAATTTTGTTGTACTAACTTTTGGATTTAGTAGTACATATAACGTAATTCATAATTATTATGCATTTAATTCGTAACACATAACCACCATGTTCATAGCAGAATATTCTCTTACATAAACCAAAACCCCATCCATTTGCTAACCTGAGTGACCATTAATTCTCCCCTCGAGCCAAGCATTGATCTCTCTTCTAACCGTTGAACTACGTTCTATGGCTATATCTACAAGGTCATATGTTGTTATTGCCTGTAGAAGAGGAATAATAAATATTAATAATTCTCCCTATATAATTACCAAAAAGAACTTACAATAAAACGAAAAAGTGAATTTACCTGTTGTTCCGGCCGCCTTGTGGACGAGTTTGGGTTCACATTGATCAGATGTTCAGCTTCATCAATCTCGTTCTTAGCCATCTGCACGCACCACATGAACATGCTGCATCTTTCAGCTGCTGGTTTCTGGCATCCCAGAAAGAAGCGATATGGAGAAGTCATCATCGGACGGTCAGCCTTATAAATGTAACACGGGAGATTGCAGCTACAGTATGGGATGAAGCTTGGCATTTTTTGTTTTGGGATTTTGGAATAGAGAGAGAAGGATATGGACCTACAGAGATAGATTTAATATGTGTGTTGTGTTGGGCTCGTTGGGGTTATAAGTTTATTTAATGCTGGTTGTTGGGAATCTTTCAACGTTACCCAACCAGTTTGACCTGCATTAATTACGTGTTGAAGGTATCACGAATAAGATCTCACGTAATTCATTACGTGCACACTGTAACACTTAGCAACTTAATAATATATACAATATAAGAATATACGTACTACTTAGGAAATGTATTCGTTACACTTGGCCAAGAAACATAAGAAACAACCTCTTATGTCAAGATCTAGTTCAACCTCATGTTTCTAAGTTGGCACTCTAGGAATTCCACTCTTGATTGAAGACTTGAAACTTCATCCAGCAGCTCTAGCGTTCGTAACTCCTGCATAATAGGTCCTGGCGAATACCTGACTAGTTGTTGGTCCTGCGTTCGTGAAAGTATAACAAATGGTATAGTCATCGATTACGAAGTTAAATATCATGTGTTATGAGAAAAATACATATGGAGTAATGTATTACGAATATTAGGATTATGACATTTTTCTCAGGAAAGTGTAACTAAGGAAAGATGAAAGTATACAGAAGTTATATATACCTGCCCACCCGAGCTCTCTCCGATGTTGGATGAGGTTGACATTTCATCTTGTGTATGAGCTATCTTAGCCACGATATTGGCATGAGGTAGATTGTACATCCGCGCGACTTCCTCATTCTGACTCCTGTCCATCTCCATACACCAGACGAACATTTTGCATCTCTGAGCTGGTGGTTTTTGGCAACCTAGAAAGTACATGAACGGAGAATATATCGTCGGCCGTTCAACAGAATAGATGTAAGCGGGTAGGTTGCATTTACAGTGGGGGATTAGTGGCGGCATGTTTTTTTCAGATCTGGGTGATGTCTGGTTGTGAAAAGTATGAGGGAGAAAGTATTATTTATAGTAAGCTTTTTGGTATATATATAATTTAATGATTTTTGGGTGGTGGCGGTTGAAAAGTAAATATTACGAAATATTAGTTTTACAGATACGTGTACTAGGATGTAATATTTCATACACATACTAAAGTATTACGATTAATTGTTTTTACATTTTTTGTTAAAGACGGAGGTTAGTCCCACCCATTTCGTGGTTCCGAAAGATTACATCTTTGTCCTTTCGAACTGAGTGCAAGAATGCATTCCGCTCCCTTTGAGATATAGGCCTTTTCTTCGGTTTGAAAGTCTCTGTTCGTTTCTTCATTTTTTTGGGTGCTTGGCAGGGCACTTCCCTTTGATGCTCGTTTAGGTTGATTACAGTGCTCATCCTCTCTCTCCAGGTCAATTATGCACTGTATAGCTGTAGTAGTCTTGGCTGTATCTCCATTAACCTGAATAGAAGTATATGAAGACATGTTAAGTATTACGTATTTATAAAGTACCAAATTTGTAATTGTACATTTATTATATAACCGGAAAGTACCGTAGACTTAAGCTTAGCCATTGCAGTAATTAACTCTGACATTTGGGCAACATCTGGGTGGGAAACCTCTGGGATTGTGTCTGCAATGAGCAGCCCATCCTTTGCTGTCCGACAATACCTATACGAATTATTATTTAATGTATTACTAAAAGGAAGATAATATATGACGAAAATTGTAAAAATATAATACGAGAGGAGAAGAAAAGTATTACTAAAAGTGTGTACCTTTGTAGGATTAATGGTTTAGGTATATGCAGCAGCAAATGATTTTCGTTACTACCCAGTACCTCCCTGAATCGTATTATATGTCTGCACATTAAGCCCTTCATTTCAAACATGTGGCACCCACACACTATATTTGAACAATCTCTTGTGCATGTCACCAATCTTTCATCAGTTCTCGTCCCATTAACATCCTGTTTGAACACGGTGAATGTCATCACACCATCATTTATTTTTTCATCCAACGCCAGCACGCCGTAGGCTAAAGTCTGCTCGTATTCAGACAACCACCTCTTAAACATTCTAGGGGTGTACTCTTCAGCTAGTTGTTTTGTCAGTTCGCTGTGCTCAAACCTGTACAACGGAGAGTCGTAGGAACGTGTTACGTAGGTTGTCCAAATATATAACTTTTTCATGTTATCATGTATAACAAAGAAGTCCAGGGACGTGTTACGTATATGTGACAAATATATAACTTTTCAAGTTGTAATGTATTACAAACAAGATAAGATTATTATAGATTAATTGTATTTTAGTATCACCTATTCAACGGTTTGGATGTTTTCATCTTGAAGTCCCGCTTCAATTCTCCTCTCTTTTGTTCTCCACTAGTCGGCTGAACTGCTGGAAAAATTCTTCCAGGGTTAGGTTTGGAGCCAGGTAGCGCCTCATGTTACTGTTGCACGTCTCACTTAGTTGTGAGCTACGCATGCCACAGGTGAAATGTGATTGCATCCATGCCCTAGACCACTGTGTCCTTTTTTGGTAGATTTGAGTGAGCCATGGGTGTCCTTCTGGTTCACGATCAGGGAAGCAATTTTTTTTCATTAGCCCCCAGTGGACCTCGAACTCAGCTTCAGTGTCAACCCCAAACATCAGGTAGCTTAGTTCAGCTACGAATACCTGATATCAAACGTTGCAAAATATAAGTAGAGTGGAATGTATTTAGGGAGCTACGCATGACACGAGTGATTTTGGTACCTTGTCACAGAGTGATCCCAAGTTTCTGGCAGCATTATTGAGAATATGGAATGTACACAGACCATGGTATGTAACCGGCATTGGATAATGGCCCTAATACCGGCAGCAATAGCTGCTGCTTGGTCTGTGAAGATACTTGTTGGTTTCTTCCCCCC
The DNA here is from genome assembly GCA_034768395.1 of Linum lewisii. Classification (NCBI taxonomy): domain Eukaryota; kingdom Viridiplantae; phylum Streptophyta; class Magnoliopsida; order Malpighiales; family Linaceae; genus Linum; species Linum lewisii. The sequence continues at coordinate 64,869,778 of CM068298.1, forward strand.
ATGCACTTGTCAAACATATGGAACAACCATTCGAAAGTAGCTGACGTCTCGTCAAACAAAAGACCAGCACCGAATATCACCAAATCTCTATGGTGGTTGTACCCGACGAATAAAGCTGTTACGTAATATAAAAACAAGCACAACGTAATCACAGCATTATGAAACGTAATAAGATAAAAAGTAATACGTAATATAATATAAATGTTACGAAATATGAATGAAATATATTACGTATAAGAAGCTTAGATATAACGTAGTACAATAAAAATATTACGAATTACCTAAGGGCCTATAGTCTTTGTTTGTTCTGTACGTGGTATCGAAACTGATTGAGTCCCCAAACACTGAGAATTCTTCCCGCATCCCGTTGTCTGCCCAAAAGACACTCAAGATTTCACTGCAATTGTCTTCCTGAAGCTCATAGAAGAAATTTTTTTCCTCTCTCGCGCGGACCCTAAAATAACGCTGTAGAGATGATCCCTCAGTGGTGCTCAATGCAGCATCTGGTCTTTCCCTGTTGTGGTTCCGGAGATCTTCGTATAAGAAACCAACATGTTTAGCACCCCCTGCCATTTGCCTCATTATGTCGAAAGATTTCCGGGAAGTTACCCCAGCCAGTTTGTGTATGAGGGCAATATGTGCACTTGTTCGGTTCACACTCCTATTTGATCAGAAAAGATGTGCGTATTTCTCTGGGAGCAGTTTATGTGGTGTATGAGTTTTGATCCATTCGTATATGCAATACTTATTGAGAGATTTGTCCCATTTCATTTTAATTTCCGCCTCACAACCTAGTCGTTCATTAGGTCTATTCCGCTTATTGTTTGTCTTCCCTTTTCTCCTATGTCCTTCATGCGTGCAGATGAACCTAAGGTATCTACATGGACGGTGTTGAGCTGTGACTATTGGCTCTCCATCGTGTCTGTTTTTCCAGGCCCCGGGGTTAGTTTATATTTTTTTTGGTACCTTATTCGCACACCAAAACCAGCAAGATGAGCGTAATCTTCGTAGAAATGATAGGCTTCTTCCATGTTGTCAAACATTGGGAGTGTGCCGCCTACGAATGTGATTATAAAGTGTAGCGAAGGTTAATGATGTTATACGTAGTAAGTCATATATGTTACGAATAAAAATATTACTAAGGTAAATTTTAGTATAAAGTGTAACCAAGGATTAAGCTGTTACGTGACACAGATCTGTTACGAGATACAGAATTAAGTACAACGTACATGTAGTGATATATTACGAAATATTTAATAATGTTATACGTAGTAAGTCATATATGTTACAAAATTAGAAATAACATATTACGTAAGGTAAGTGTCAAAATTCCACTTACCTTACATTTAACTACAATTATTAAAGATGTTATTTCATCCAACCTAGGCTAGGGAACTGACCGAGATCAGCGAGCTCATTCAAATCCACCCCCTCATTCAAATCCAGCTGTGGTGAACATTCTTCTGCAATATTCAAATCCACCACCTCATTGAAATCCACCTGTGTTGAACATTCTCCTGCAATAGTAGGAAATAATTAATACGAAACATAATAAAAGATATTATGAATCCTCCATACTGACATACCATGCAGAATATATATAACGAACGAACATATAAAATGTTACGTAATACCTGCATGAGGTAACGATATCTCATTTAGATCAATACGCATATTTGTGGATTCCTCCCCGATTCCTGCATTTTTAGAATGTGTGTGGTATGTTAGATACACGTATGTACTTGTATACGTACTTGTTCGTATAACATGTACGTAGAAAATGTATAGATAAAGAATGCATTACGAATGTTTTGGGATGTAAGCCACATGCAAAACGAATGTGTGTTGAAAATGTTACATAGTACCTGACATGGATATTGAAACGTCATCTAAATCAATAGGAACATTCCAAATTTCCCCAGCATTAACTGCAAGATGTTACGTAAGACATATAATATTGTTACGAAAGGTAAAGAAACATATTACGATTGCACATAAACATTACGCATGCTTAATACAAATACGAATGAAATTACTAAATATTACGAATACCTTCACGTGCCAGTGACATTTTGATTCCGGACAGAGAAATGAGGAGCGAGAAAATAGGAGCGAGAAAATTATCAAATTTAATTCGCCGGAATTGCTTTTTATAGGGTTATAAATCTCTCTCCCCTGTCAAATCAGCAATTCAAAAATTCAAATCAGGCGCGAAAATATTACGAATTCGGAAATGACCAAAACACCCCTAGCGCGTTACCTCCAACCGTCACCGTACGAATCATCGGACGGCTGATATTGCGTTCAGCAAGGTGCTGAATACACCTATTCAGCATACTACTATAAGCCAGAAACCCTAATCACAAGCTTGAATGCAAAAGGAAGCGATCTGCTGTCATCGGCGATTGATTATTCTATCAGATTTGGGCAGAGATGATGTTGTATCAGAGTATCGGAAGCAGCTCTATTGAGAAAGGAAACCCATCTGGGCCGCCGGCTCAGAAGAAGAAGCGAATAGGAAAGTTTGATTTTAAGGATGATGAAACATGCGGAGTAGTTTTTGGGTGTGAAGGAAAAACGGTGATGGTTGGCCTGGTGAATTTCGAGGCTGACGAACCCACCGTACATATATGCTCCGTCGACGCCCCAGACAGTTTGACCTGTGATTTCGCTCGCAACTGGGTATACGCCGTCGTAGGATCCAAACTGTTTACTACAGGCCCTGATGGTACTTATTCCTCCAGCGATTACGAATCAGTTCAGGTGAGTTCCCAAGATGTATATTTCTGTGATCTCCAGAAAGCATCTACTAATTATGGTCGTAAATCTCTGCAATTTGAGTTAGCAGCCAAACTGAATTCCCCTAAACTATTACCTCTTGTTGTTCCCTACAAGAAGAAGAAGATTTTTTTCATCTCGAATCCTCATATAGATTTTACATATCCTGCAACTCCTTGCGAGGTTTTGCATCTCTCGAATAATAAGTTAGGGTTTTCTGTTAAAGCACTCCCAAATCCCCCCTTTTGGAATCTTCCTGATGTGATCAGGCGATATATTCGACTGGATGGTCATGCAATTTTAGGGAGCAAATTGTATGTTCGTGTGAAGACCCCAAAAATGATCTCCTGTTTGTACTGTCTTGACATGGAGACTGAACATGCCCCTGACTCCGCTATCACCTACTGCTCTTTCTGTCTTGACATGGCTGACATGCATCCTCGGGCTCATCCTGCTACTGCTACTGCACGCATCAGATGGAGAACTAGAAGACTGTGTTCCACACATGTTAAAAGATGTTTATCAAGATCGCTTATCTTTGGATTATGTTCACAGTGGGAAATTATTTAAGCTGAAGTGGGAGGAGTATCTCACCATTCCTTCTTTCTGTGTTGTGAATTTGATGAAGAAGGATGATGATCATGATCATACTAGTAGTGTTGATCTCAAAGGTGTAATTGAGTTTATGAACTTGGGAGGACAGGAACAGAAAGTATTAGATGGATGGCTCCTTCCTTGTTATGAGGAACCAAATGATGTGTTTTGTCTCATGATTTGGACTGAGCGCTGGCTTGGTAAAAAATACCCTAACTCAGCTCATACTAACATTAAGGTTGCAAGTTTGAATTGGGTGCTGACGGGTCCTGCAACATTTTATCAAAAATGGCTGATTGTGGTCCATTTCAAACATATGTTGGGTTACTTAAACTTGGATTTACCCCTGCCATCAACAAAGGTTCTAACTCCTCTTCTCTGTCTTTCTTTCTTCCAGCTTTAATTTGGTATGATTATTGATTACTTCTTCAATTTCTGTCATGCTTTAATTTGGTATGATTATTGATTACTTCTTCACATTTCTGTCATATAAGAAGAAGAAGAAGAAGAGCTGGGGCTGGGGCGGGGGGGCCCTGTAACCAGGCGCAGCTGTCAGAAACTCCCCTTGGGCTGGGCTGTAACCAGGCGCAGCTGTCAGAAACTCCCCCTTGGGGAAATATTTCGCTTTGAACACTCTTGAAACTAGAGCATAGGGTCCCGTCATAAATTTCCACCCTTGCTTACCCAACATGGCAAGATTGAAACCATTGAGGCTTCTGAATCCCATCCCCCCAAACTCCTTCCTCACACACAACCTTCCCCACCTCATCCAGGCAATACCTCCTTCTCCCCGAATGTTTCGACCCCACCAGAAGCTATTCATCATCCGCTCCAACTCCTCCGCCATCGTGATAGGAATGAGAAACACATTCATACAAAAAATGGGGATTGCATGTGCCACTGTTTTAATCAAAATTTCACGCCCTCCAGCAGTTGTAAACCGCTGCCGCCACCCCTGAAATTTTGTATTAGCGCTCCTTTAGAAAATTTAGCATTTCCTTCTTCTCTCTCCCCACCATCGATGGGAGTCCCAGGTAACGTCTCGTATCCAACGCTGCCTCCACCCCCAGCACTGTCGAGATAGCTTGTTTTAACAGAACATGCGTCTCTCGAGTGAAGAAAATGCCGGATTTATCATAGTTAATCAGTTGGCCAGAAGCTGTCGCATATGTATCAAACACTTTCTTTAGAACTCTCGCCTCCTGCAAACCAGCTGACGTCACCCTGTTTGCCAACACTGACTATTGATGATTTCCCCAAGATGCTTTCTGGGAAATACTGACTTTTTTCCCATCTCCTTGGTTTGCGAGCAGCGAAAATTCTTTTGACTTAGGTGGCGGTTTCTCCGCTCGCCACGCGTCCCAACGGGGTTGGACTCTTGTCTTTTGGATCATGATTGCTGTATGCGTGTCTGACACACGCCATTTTGAAAAGGATGAGGGTCTTTTTTAGGCAAGGCTCTTTTTTTGCATGACCCCCACATGTCCCCCTAGGATGATGTTAGGTGTATCCGGAGCAGTTTTTATTTCCTTGATCACCGCGATTTGCCTGCCCGACAGTTAAGAGGCGTCGCTTCACTAGCCCCTCTGTCCTCTTTTAAATATTCCATTCTTCCTTTCCTCCTTTCTCTTACTTCAATTTTTCCTTTTAAATGACAAAAATGATCAGTTCTCTTGCCTTTCCGCCCTCTGGTGTTTTATCCTTGCTTCGCCTTCCAGATCATTCGCCGACACATTTCCAATGCCATGTCCTGATAGCTCAAATAAGATCTCCTTCTTCTTTTGCTTTTTTGCTTTTCCCTTTGTGTACCGTTTGGTCTTCGTTGTTGATATGAACCGATCCGTAACCGAGGGCGGCAACTCTATACCAATAATCTAATGAACAAAGACGATGAGTCTAACCTTAGAAATCGGGGTTGGATATGACTTGGACCCGCTAGCTATAACGAGCTAGGAACCCTAAGTATCAAGTCGAAGGTGCCACACCAAGGGATGAATGCCCTAGATGATAAACCGAACCTTAAGCAATGCAACAACGAGCAAAGACTTGAAGGAGTAAGAACAAAAGTTCTGAAATTTCTTATTTATTAATTTGATCAAAGGTTGTCTTATAATGATGGTCGTAGACCTCCTTTTATAGCACAAGGATCGGCCTAGGGCTTCTCCTATACCTCTTTTGAACTCTAAGTTTAAACTAATAAATAAATAAAAAGAGTCTAAACAAACTACTAAAAGTAACTTAAACTATTCCTAAATAGTCTAGGTAGGAAACAAAATCCGAACAAAATACTAAAAGACTAAAATAATGAAAATCCGACTAAACCGGAAAAATCCGGGGAAACCCTAATCCGGCAAAACCCTAATCCTTGTTTAAGGTGGATGGGGTGTGAAAAGTCCATTCTGGACTGGGACTCTGTCTTCTCCGTGTTTCCTACTCCTAATAGGACTTGGAAACACGGATGGCAGGCTGTGGCATGGGGTTTCTTGATCAGGATGGGAATCCTGGTCATGGGAGGATTTCTAGGCACCGCCGGGTGCCGTGTCTTGGGTGACCTCCTTGATTCCTTCTCTGAATCAAACTGGGATTGAAGGAGGTTTATCCTTGAAGCATAGGGAATCCTTAGTGCTGAAGGATTCTTGAAAAGCACGGCTAGAAATTATGGTCTGCCCTGATGGCATCTTGTACGGACTCCAACTTCGGCCCTGTGCCTAGGCGTGTATCGGCTCCAGGCCTTTAGATGTCTCGGCCCTATGCTTGGTCGTTGGGGCCTGGCTAGATGTCAGCATCATCCCAGGGGCGTCTTGAGGCTCTGGCACTTCAGCAATCCTCCTAAATTTTTGTGTTGGATTTAATGACAAAGCATTTGAGACAAGGATCTATTCACTACTTCAGTTTGGCCATCGGTTTGTGGGTGGCATGTGGTTGAAAACAAGAGTTTAGTGCCTAACTTAGCCCACCAAGTTTTCCAAAAGTAACTTAAAATTTTTGAGTCCCTATCCAAAACTATGGACTTGGGAACTCCAAGCAACCTAACTATCTCTCTAAAGAATAGGTCAGCAATGTAGGATGCATCACCAGCTTTGTGGTATGCAATGAAATGAGCCATCTTAGAAAATCTATCGACTACCACAAAGATGGAATCCCTACCCTTCCTAGTTTTAGGCAATCCTAACACAAAATCCATAGATAAATCAACCCAAGAATGCTCAGGAATAGGTAAAGGGGTGTACAAACCGTAGGGTTGGAGATGTGACTTAGCTCTTTGGCATTTGGAACATTGAGCAATGAGCTTCTCCACATCATGACGCATCTTGGGCCAATAAAAGTATTCTTTTAGGCAAGCCACGGTCTTAGCCACTCCATAGTGTCCCATGAGCCCACCTCCATGTGCTTCTAGTATCAAGACAGTCCTGGAAGAATGGTTAGGTAGACACAGCTTGGACTCCTTGAACAGGTAGCCATCCTGTTTGTAGAATTTTTCGTATCCTCCCTACTTACAAGCTTCTCAAATTTCCTTGAAATCATGGTCAGTAGCATAGAATTCCTTAAGGTGTTCGAAACCAATGAATTTAGTACTAAGGACATAGATTAGGGCATACCTTCGGGAGAGGGAATCAGCCACTACATTCTCCTTACCTTTCTTGAAGTGAATGGTGTAGGGAAAGGATTCAATGAACTCCATCCATCTAGCATGTCTGTTGTTGAGCTTGTGTTGAGCTCTCAAATACTTGAGGGATTAATGATCCGTGTGGATAATGAACTCCTTGGGCCACAAGTAATGTTGCTAAGTTTTGAGGGCTCTTACCGAGGCATAGAGTTCTTTGTCATAGGTTGGATAATTGAGTGTGGCTCCACTCAACTTCTCACTGAAATAAGCTATGGGCCGCTTCTCTTGCATGAGGACAGCTCCAATTCCCACTCTAGAGGCATCACACTCGATTTCAAAAGGCTTGGTGAAGTCTGACAGCATGAGTAGTGGGGCTTCAACGAGTTTCTTCTTCAAGGCCTCCATTCAACGAGTTTCAAAAGGTCACGCTGGCTCTAGATTGCACTCCATAGGCTTCATCTGCATCGACTCTTGGCCCTCCGTGAAAATCTTTGAGTCTCAAGATATTGCATTTGGTTGGGCTAACAAAATTGCATTGGAAAATGGTTTTAACTTGATCAAGGTGATGACACTCGATTTGACGTGATTATCAGCCTCATTTAAGTGACATTTCCTTGCTTAAGACATGGTTTTTAGGGTAGAATAACGAATATTCAATCAATTGCCCTATCTCGTGCCATTTGTGTTACCTTGGCCCGTTTCGGGTCTATTTGATGGTTTTCTGTTGTTTTTATGTTAGCACAGGTTTTTGTCGTCAGATAAAGTAGCCAAGAACGTCTCTAAGGCGTTGGAACCTCGAGGAATTACACCGGAATCGATCCAAGGAGCCAATCAAATCGAAACAATTCCTGCCCGGTTTACAAAGGAATTTTCGCCGAAAATCCCTTAGTATTTTTGGCGAAAATACATGCACAAATCCACTGATGTCAACTGAAGGGTGTTTTCGGCGAAAACACTAAGTTTTCGCCGAAAACTATTGGACCGAAAATCACAGAAGGAATCAACCGGCGGCTCCCCATTTACACTAGGATTTTCGGCGAAAATATCCTAGTATTTTCGGCGAAAATATCAGGCAAAATCCGGCTGAATTAGGGTTAAGTATAAATACTTAACCGGCGGCCCAAATCAAATATACTTTTCATAATCATAACTTCGAGGATTCTCAAGAGTTCGAGAAGGAGAGTTTAGAGTTCGAAGAGCCGGAAAGAGATCGTGACGCCATCCCTTCCATCTCGAAGACTCGGAGCTAGGATTGCAGTTTACCGAAGATCGAAGTCTGCCAGAGTCATCTTAATTAGGTTTTTCAGATTCTTTTCTGTTCTTCCTCTGGATGATGAACTCTTTCTTTGTCTTTGATTCTCTTGTGATAAACATGAGTAGCTAAACTCTTAGGGCTTAGACTAGATGAACCCTAAGTGACCAGGGCTTTAAAGCGTCACGGATTGGCGGTGATTAGATTCGAAGTTCAATCAGTTTCTCTTTCATGTTTGATTTGTTTTGCATTGTTCATGTTTCTTGTCTGGATTGATCACCTAGATTAGATTCTGGTTAAGCTAAGGATAGAAGCGAACGCTCGCCTTACTTTAAAACATCAAATCGAACAATTAACCTTATAATTGGAGCGTGCCTTTCGTAGGAACCGGTTAGGGTTAATCCACTGCAAGAGTAACTCATAAATCGTTAGTAATTCCACCAGTTAAGTTAAGTCGTTGCAAGAGGCGACCATACCCGGGCGACTAATTAATCTTGGTAGCTAGAACGGATAGAGCGAACGTTCGCCGGTCTTAAACCTAAGGGTAAGGAGTTATGGTGGTGTCTTAGAATTGATTGAATGAGAATCGAAATCCGCTGATCTGTTGATTGTCAATGCTCTGGGGAACAAAGGGGGATTCGAAGTCTAAGTTCGTCTGTCATCTCTGTTTTCAACCTAATTTCCAATCTCCTTTTAGTTAAATTTTTAATTTCCCTGCATTTCTTAGAATTAGAAGTCGTGGAACTCACACCACGCACGAAGTGTTTAAATCCGAGTAATTTGCCAGCTTATTTGAGTAGTCGATCATAGAAGGCCCGTGGAATACGATCTACCCTAGCTTCTAGCTTGGTAGTTATTTGATTACCGCTCTGCAGCGTTCATCAAATTGGCGCCGTTGCCGGGGACTTCTTTTGATTGTTTGAAAGAAGAACTGGCAATTTATTCTTCTACTTTCCATCTTTCATTTTTCCTCCCACTTCGATTTTACACTGGTTTTTGTTGTTTTTGTTATTTGTAGGTTGTTCACAGGTGTATGCATCACCGACCTTGGACTCGCTCTCAAACCGACAAGGCTAAGAGTATAGAGAGACCAGGCAGTTCTGCTCCACCTCGACAATCACAGATTCCGAAGAGAGGCAGAACCAATCCACCTCCATTCGTCACTCCGATTAAGATCGAGGAACTGAAGGAGAGTTCCTCATCTTTGGTCTTCACCGTCATCTTCATTCGCTTCATACACCGAGTCACTTTCACCTCCTCCATCTCCTACCATGGGTGATCAGTTACCACCACCACCACCACCTGCACAGAAGAGTCTAACAGACTATAACAAACCGAGCGCGACTGGCGTTCGATCTTCCATTGCCGTTCCACGCATTGAAGGAGATCCTGACTATGAGATCAAGATTCCATTCTTGACTATGATCTCTAGGGATCTACAATTCGAAGGCAGACCGCTAGACAATCCGTGCACTCATCTCTGCAGCACTTTCAAGAACGAAAACCTCGACAAGAACACTCTTTGTTTGAGAGCTTTCCCGTTCTCTCTGAAAGGCGCTGCTAAGAGGTGGCTTACTGGCAAACCACCTGGCTACTACACTAATTGGGATACTCTGGCTCAGGACTTCGTTGAAGAGTACTTCCCTCCTGCAAGAACAACAGCCATCAAGGACAGCATCGCCAGATTCTCCCAGAAAGAAGGAGAATGCTTATACGATACTTGGAATCGATTCCAAGAACTTCTCTACAACTGTCCTCATCACGGATTCGAGCAGAGGCAGTTAGCTGAAATCTTTGCTCGAGGTCTTCGAGAAGAATCTGCCAAGTGGGTCAATTCTCTAGCTGAAGGGGATTGCACTACACTCACACCTGAAGCTGCTCTTATTCATTTTGCAAACTGTGCCTCCAAGTCAAGAAACTGGGAGTGACAATCCGAAGGATCAAGGAGCAAGCTCGATCTCGAAGCTACTATCAAGGCAGAAGTAGAGAAGCATCTGAAGAAGTCTTCCACACCAATCAAACCACCGACAGCCTCTGTCTATGTTGCCGATTGCGAGTGGTGTGGAGCTTGCGCGCATAATGGAGGCCGATGCCAGAACTTTGGTAAGACAGAAGTCTGGTCCGCCGAAGAAGTCAACTTTGTTCTACAAGGCTTCAACAACAATCATAACGGTTATGTTGGCTACCGCAACTTCAGGCAGCAAGGAACTATCAAGACAGACCTCCCTACAATAATGGCGCCAACCATAACCAGAACCAGAATAACCGCCCAGCTGGTCCAGCTCAGGATCAGAAGCCTAACCATCCGCCGGCAGGTGTCTACCAACCGCCGCACCGTAATCCGGGCAACTACGGAACTGCTCCTGGCAATCGCCAAAATCAATACCTGAACAATACCTACACAGAGCAGTAGTACCAGAAAGAAAACAATGTTAGTGACTTGGACAAGAAGCTTAGTCAGATCATCACCAGACTCGATGATCATGACAGTCAGTTCAAGGCTCAAGCTCTTCTCAATCAAGAACAGATAGCAGCCGGTCAAAGAATTGAGCAAGCTGTGAACAACATCTCTAGCATGCTAGCATCTGGTCGACCATTTGGCCAACTTCCGAGCCAGACAGAGCCGAATCCGAGAAAGGAGCAAGCTAAGATGGTATCTGTTAAAAAGTTTACAAGTTTATCTGCTGACGCTTGTTCTATTTTACGCAGGATCTCTGAAATTCGGAGAAGAAGAAAGAACAGAAACCGGCGCCTAAGGAGGATGATCCCCCTCTTGCACCGTACATCGTGCAGCCTCCTTTTCCAAGAGCATTGCTGCCAAATGCAAGGATCGAGACTGGCATGAAGGGGAATAAAGAAGATATCCTGATGCTCGAAGCAAGAAACCTTCCTCTCCATATCCAGCTAAGTGCTCTGATCCTGGTTGTTTCACTCTACCTCTTGTCATTAATGATGTTGAGATAGAACGTTGTTTGGTTGATCTTGGCGCATCTGTTAATGTTATGCCTATGAGTCTATATGAAAAATTGACATAGGAGAACTTGAACCGCCTAGCATGCAACTTGTCTTTGCTGATAGATCACTTAAAACCCCTAGGGGAGAGATAAAAGATGTTGTTACTAAATGTGGTCCGTTCATGTTCTTAGCTGACTTCGTGATCATAGACACTAGTGAGGATGATTCTACCATTCTCATAGGACGACCTTTCATGGCTACTACTGGAATGCAAATTAACGTTCCAAATGGTTCTTTAACTTTGAGGGTCGGTAAAGAAATGATAACATTCCGCCTTAAAGACGGAATGAAATATAATCCTAAGAGTGAAGAATTTCATTGTTTAGCTGTTGAAACCGTGAAGTTGACTCTGGTCAACTCCATTACTGATGTCTCTTCTAGTGTGCCTAGATCAATTACTGCTGCAGGTGCTGGACAGGTTACCAAACAGAAACCAAAATCTGTTCCTCAGAAGCCGCCAAAGAAGAAGGAACTGAAAGCCTCTTCTAAGCCACCGAGCAAAGAACCTAGTAGATCCCGGGGGAAGAACAAGAAGACAAATACTCAAATGGTCTGGAGACCAGTTGTGCCGCCACCGTCTACCGTGCCAGCTGCACCGCCAATTCGTTCCGAGATACCGGCGCCAGAACAAGTATGGAAGGAGAAGCCAAAAGCATCTCCTAAGGAAATACTGACGATCACCGATCCTGGTGATATCAAGCCGGAGGTTAAAGCAAAGAAGGAGCTGATCGTTCTCATTCCATCCACTGTCTTCCTTGTGGAAGATGACCCTTTGACAGAACTATTCGGACCATTCAAGATCACTGATCACCTTCCCAACGGGTGTACCAAGCTTGTACACGCTAACGGGAAGAAATTCATGCTCACCAGAGAAGCCCCGAAGCTTTACTTTATGAACTCCGATGCTAGCATTAAGGAGAATCTGAGTTGGGATGTCTCCTAATACCGTCCAGGTATCGTCCAGCTCAAGGACGTTAATAAAAGAGCGCTTCGTGGGAGGTTAACCCACGGCTGGAGTCAGTTTTCATTTGTGTCAAACCTTAGTGTTTTAGAGTCGGTTCGGGGGAGACAAAAGTGTCGGTTTGGTTGTTTTCTTATTTTTCGTGTGTAGTCTGTGTGTCGTAGTGTCAATTGCAAGTTTTTTGAGGTTGTTCCGATTTTTTTTGATATAACTGTGATTTTCTGAAGATTGCCGGGTTTGCGAAAATATTTTCAATCGTGCAGGTCAAAATTTTCGGCGAAAATACACCCTATTTTTCGGCGAAAATACCTTTGAAATTCCACTGAGTTTTCCAGACGTTTTTAACACAAATTTTCGGCAAAAACTATTCAACATTTTCGGCAAAAATATCTTTGAAAACGGCAGTACTTTTTCACTAAAATTTTCGGCGAAAACTTGCACATACTTTCGCCGAAAATCTGTTTGAAAATCAACAATTTTTTCACTTAAAAATCCGGTTTAACCCTCTCTCTCTCCTCACTTTCATTTTCGAAAATTTCCCAAAACCCTCCCCCTCTGTTTCCGAAAACCGCCGACCACCACCCATTTTTCTTCGCCACCGCCGCTCCCTTCCCCTTTTTTTCCGATCATTTTGAGCCCTAGAACAGCCGAATCGGAGCTCTACAGCTCTAGTTCACCCAAACCCTAAAACTTTCGATTTTTCACCGATTTCTCCCAATCCGTTCATTTTTAGCATTCATGGCTTCAAGGTAAGTTGTAGAACTTTTCATTACGAATCTTTTGACATGTTGATTGCTGAATTTCGTTGGGGTTGACTTTCAGTTGACTTTTCGGTTTGCCTCGATTTGCGTGCCGACTGATTTCGTGTGAACTAGGTTAGCTGAATTTGTTGAACTGTTCTAGCATGCTTAGGGTGTATTGTGCTTAATTTCCATATCGTTTGATCATGTGTTGCTATGCATAAGATTGATTCCTTGTGATGTTGACTTGTGAGAAATGTCGGTTTGACCATGAATTGTTTATGATCATTTGGCTGCCTTATGTGCTCATTCTCGTTCATATTATTGTGTTTGCCATCTGGGATCATATTATACCATCATTTTCCGCGTTGTGATAGTCTTGCCATGATTAGGGTTCAATGTTCTTTGATGTTGACTTTTTGAATGTCGGTTTGATTTCTGAACTCTGATTGTGCTAATTCTAATCTGGCTGTGTCCTAGGCTTATATTTTATTGTTTGTGATTACCGGTTAATCTGCTTTGCTTACCCCCACTCGGTTTTCCTCATTTCTTTGTGAAATTGAGTTTTTCTACTAAGTGTGGGGTAGGGTTTTAGTTTAACTAATTTGGTTTCGTTCTGGTTTTAGAAACACCACTTATGAGCGCAGGACCAAGGCGCGACTTGATGCCGCCTCCAGCTCCCGAGCCCCCGCTCCCGTCACACCTGCCGTCCAGGGCCCTCCACCAGCATTCCCTGGCCGAGTCGGGTACCACCGCACCGTTGCTCGCCTACCCCAGCCCTACTTTGAGCGATACCAGCGGTTTAAGAACACCCCTGGAGCTAATGTTCGCCCCCTTTCCATGGAGTCGCTCTCGGAGCACGATGATGACTAGTACCGGAACGTGTTCGATGCACAGACCCATTCCGGCCTGCTGGAGCTGACCACGCTCGCCGCCGACTTCCCAGACATCGCTCTCCAGTAATTTTGGGCGACATTCGAGCTGGACGAGCACAAGAGGAGGCAGCACAAGAAGGTTGTCACCTTCTATCTGGGCGGGGTGTTCAAGGAACTCACATATGATGAGTTTGCTGCTCGCCTCGGTATTCCCCATGAGCACTACCATCGTCATCACTTCGGCTGGGAGGACGACGATGACGACGGAGAGGAGTACCATGCACTCTGGCGCCACATGACTGGAGTGCCCGACGATCGCCTCACGGACCATAACTCAGTTAAGTCTCTCTCTCACCCTCTCTTTAAATACATTCATATGGTTTGGCGTAGATCGCTATTATATGCTCCAGAGAAGGACCGCCACCATATCAGCAAGGACGAGCTTCTTCTTCTTCGCGCCATCCGGGAGAGGTATCCTCTTCATCCCGGATGGGTGCTTGCACGCCTACTCCGCAAGAAGACTCAGAGATCAGGCCGCCCCCGCTCACTCCTGGGAGGCAACTTTGTCGGCCGACTCATCATTTCCTTCGGCCTCAACAATGAATATGGCCCGAACATCCCACGCCGCAGAGTACGCACCGTTGGAGGCGATTTGGCGGTCGAGTACAACCTCGACCTGGACATCAGCCCCCTGGTAGCAGCAGATCCTCCTCTCCAGGACAAGGATGAGTCGGAGGAAAGAGATGATTCTGAGGAGCCTCAGCCTCGGTACGAGCCAGAATTTCAAGATCATACACCCTCGCCACACCATCAGGCAGGGTATGCACATCAGTCGCCGCCACCCATTCCAGATCCATATCAGGGCCTTACCCACAGCCCCGACACCATCCCGCGGATGTTGGAGAGCTGTATGAGCGACTGCAGGAGTGGCGCATCACCGACAACGCCACTCAAGAGGCGCGATGGACTATTATGCAGCAACATATGCACCGCGCTGACAGGCGGTATGAGGCACAGCTGGCGTGACAACGCCAGCTCGGCGACTACCTCCATTTTCCACCCCCCCCGACGCCCCTGGCCAGCCATGATCAGGTGGTGTCCTTTTCCTTGTCCTTTCTTTTTATTTATTCTTTTCGGATTTCGATCCAACTTTTTTCTGTGTGGATCCGGGGCACTTGTCCCGGTTTCCTTTTTATGTTTCATTTGTTTTTGTTTTGAAGGCAGTTGGGAGATTCCCTTTGCTTCGCTTTGGTAGATTGCCTCTGCTCCGAGGATCCGTGCTCATCCCCTACGCCAACCATCTCGGTCCAGGTTCTTCTACTTCACTCTGACCTCTAAATTTAGTCCTGTGAGGACACAGTCCGATTTAAGTGTGGGGTAGGATGCTAGAGAACCTTGCATGAACTTGATTGCCCTTGATTGTGTTTCGTGTGTGCCTCGTGATTCCTGTTCAGTCTCTCTAGCATTAGAATGGCTCAGTTCTTGATTTTTGATGTTAAGTTGTTGTTCAATCCTTCATAATGATGCTTAGACTGCTTAAACCTAGAACTTGAGAACCGACGTGTGTACTTTGATGCTAAATTGCCTGGTCAGAACAGAATTTTAAAATCACACTTGTAGTTTGTGGCCTTGATTGCATGAAAATGACCGAATCCGACTAGCAAACCAACTGTGAGCTTTTGATCCATTGCACGTAACTTGCAATTTCATTTCTTTTTGAGTGATTTTCTGTTTGCTTGAATGAGTTGAATTTGCATGAGACCTACTCGAGACCACACGATGACACGAGTTCTAGAAGGATAGGGGCACCTAGATTCAGCTACTAAGCCAGATAGCCTACCAAACGTTAAATCCATTAGGTTTAAACCCTTGAGCTTGGCATGTTCTTTCGGTTCGATAATACATTACAGCCATTTCCCATTCTTTCATTCCCCGTTGATCCCCTGTGGTTGTAGTTCTAGATTGACCTGCCTATAGCCATTAAACAGGTGGTCTTAGCTATTATGACCAAACGTGTAAACCCCTCTAGCAACTAAAAGAAAGAATCGGCACAAAAAGAAAAAAAATAGAAAAGGAAGAAAAAGAAGAAAACTCAGAAAAGTTTCAAAGTTTTTAGTTCAATAAAACGTTCTTCTCCCTACAAATGGAAGAATGAAGTCAAAAGATAAGTAGAAAAGAAGAAAAATTGTGTAAAGAAAAAATAATAAAGTGCTAGGTTGCTTGAGGGTATCATAGGACGAGCATTCATTATTCCACCCGTGTCTGGTTAGACGGTAGGAAACCATAGACTAGATTCGAGGGAAGTTAGTAGAAAGCTACACCGCACCAAGCCATCATCATACATTCCCATCATCCATCTCATTATAAACCCCTGTAGTGTAGAATTCATTACGGTCCTAGCAGGGAAGTCCTTCTTGACTAGATACTCGTGTTGTCACAGTGGTGGAGATGTGGTCGAATTGCAAACTTATGACAGAATTCAGTAACAGAAAATGATTGAGAGCAGAAACACGTCCTTAAACACAGAGAGCGAGAGTTCCCATTGTACTAAATATTTCCTCTGTGAGGAGTCTGGTCGGTTAGGTCAAATTCGTGCATAATTGGTTACGATTACTTGTCGTGTGCAGTTTACTAGTGAGACCAGGTTGTTTGGCTGATCTGTATACATGTCAGATTTCTTGCTCTAGGAATTAGCTGTCTAATAATTCATTGTGTTTAATTGAGCTCCAATTTAATCGATCTTATCATTTGTGAACATGAGCGTCTCTATTCAATTTGCTTGAGGACAAGCAAAAGCTTAAGTGTGGGGTATTTGATGACACTCGATTTGACGTGATTATCAGCCTCATTTAAGCGACATTATCTTGCTTAAGACATGGTTTTTAGGGTAGAATAACGAATATTCAATCAATTGCCCTATCTCGTGCCATTTGTGTTACCTTGGCCCGTTTCGGGTCTATTTGATGGTTTTCTAGTGTTTTTATGTTAGCACAGGTTTTTGCCGTCAAATAAAGTAGCCAAGAATGTGTCTAAGGCATTGGAACCTCGAGGAATTGCACCGGAATCGATCCAAGGAGTCAATCAAGTCGAAACAATTCCTGCCCGGTTTACAAAGGAATTTTCGCCGAAAATCCCTTAGTATTTTCGGCAAAAATACATGCACAAATCCACTGATGTCAACTGAAGGGTGTTTTCGGCGAAAACACTAAGTTTTCGCCGAAAACTATTGGACCGAAAATCACAGAAGGAATCAACCGGCGGGCTCCCCATTTACACTAAGATTTTCGGCGAAAATCCCTTATGATTTTTGGCGAAAATTCAAGAGGAAATCCGGCTGAATTAGGGTTAAGTATTTACTTATGCAAAACGATTTACGTTATAGATTGAGCAGTGTAGTTAAAATCGTGATTTTAATCGTAAAATCGTACGATTTTACAACTTCACTTATGCAAAACGATCATTATTTCACTACAAAATCGTGATAAATCGATAAGAAAATCATTAAAATCGCAAAATTAACAATTTTTTTGTTTAACTTTGACCAAAAATCTCACTGGTTTAACTTTGACCGGTTTGATTTTTTGGTCAAACCAAAAATGCAGCACCACCACTTTCCCAATTTCCACTTCCCCAAAATAAGGCAGATTGAACTGAACCCTAATTTTGCATCTATCGAGTATCGACATTGACTCTTTCCCCAAACCAACCGACGGTGCCGTCCTTCTTCCCAACGAGAACACGCCGGCTTACCGCCGTTTAGTGCGTTCCCCCTTCCGTCATCCTTCCGTCTTCGTGCTCCAGTCTGTTGCGTCGGCAACTTCTTCAAATTCCAATCAATTTCTTCCATCAGTCCTCCTTCCATTCTGTCGCGACTTCGGACGGTGAGTCACCATCGTTCCTTCTCGTTTTTTCGCCGTTCAGCAGCATCAATTCCCTACTCTCGTCGACTTCCTCTCCAGTGACCACCTCCTCACGTCGGCTTCCTCTTCTCCCTAGTCTTCCTCTCCAGTGACTAGGGCTGCAATCAAGTTTTCCACCTCCTCACGTCGCTTCCTCTGTTCGGCGTCCTACCCTACTCTCGATTGCCTCACACTTGCTGGTAAGGAAATGATTTACGATTATGGCTGCAATGGTGTTTAGTTTAGGGTTCTTCAATGGTGTTTATTGTTTTAGTTTAGGGTTGCAGGTTGCTGTATTCATTAATTTTTTACTTGTTATTGTTCGATTGCAGCCCTCCTCATACTTGCTACATTTGGTATTTTTGCAGGATGTCTATAGAAGAAGTTTCATCAAATCCCGTCCACAATTTAACAAGTGAATCAATTTCAACTAATGCAATGACTAATTTGCCCATTGTTGTTGACGGTATTGATGCAACTGCAACAACGAATACTTCTACCCAACCACAAGGAAGTCAAATTCCAACTAGTGAGGAACCTGAACAAAATACGGCCAATGAGGAAGCTGCACAAAATCCGTATGAGCCAAGGAAGAGGAAGAAAAGTTCACCTGTATGGGTTAATTTTAAAGAGGTTATGGTGGGCACAGAACAGAAATGGGAGTGTATTCATTGTAAAGCCAAATTCAAGAGGGTTCCTTCTGGTACTACGACACATTTGGGTAGACACATAGAAAGATGTCCAAGGAGGCCACAAAATCTTGCTGGTCAAAATCAACAACAACTGAGCATAGTTGCTACTTTGAACAACGCAGAAAGTGTCAATGCAGTGGAAAATTTCAGGTACCACTACAAAAAAAAACGGCATTTAACGTCGGTTGAAACGTAGCAATTTAGCGTCGGTCGGTCAACGACCGACGCTAATAAGTTGACTTCGCGTTTTAGCGTCGGTTGATAGTCGACCGACGCTAAAATGAGCGCGTCAACCGACGCTATAAGCCGATCATGGTTCGATTTTTTGGTTGACCGGATGGTTTGCTCAGCGTCGGTCAGAATAAGCAATTTAGCGTCGGTCACGACCGACGCTAAAATGCGTGTAATTAGCGTCGGCTGACACGCGTTTTAGCGTCGGTCATCGACCGACGCTAAATCGCGTGCATATAAAAACCCCTCCCAGACGGCAGAAATCATTGTGCAGCTCCTCCCCAAAGTTTAAAGTTCTCTCAACTCCCAAATCTTCTGAAAATCCTCTGAAATTGCCAGCATTCGAGCTAGGAGCTGCTGTGACGCTGTTCTCATCACCGTGCTTCCTTGACATTTCCTCCTGTGTTTCGGTGTAAGTTATTTAATTTTTAGATTGTAATTTAAATGTTGTTTATTTTGTAGAGAAATATAATTGTATATGTTCTGATTATTAGGATTGTAGAGAATTAGAATTGTATACTTTGTGATTATTAGAATTGTAGTGAATTGAAATTGTTGTGACTCCTAGAATAGTATTGAATTGTGGATTGTAATTTAAATTTCGTTTAGTTTCTAGATTGTATGTGTCATTAGCATTGTTGTGGATTGAAATAGTTATTATGATTAGTTCTAATTGTACATGTTGTGTGGTTATTTTCTCAGTGCCCGTATCGAGTAGTGCTTTTCTCGTGGTTCTGTCTTCTGCCTTTTTGTCACTCACCCCGGTGTAAGGTATGCATTTGTTGTCTTTTTTTGTACACGTAAATTAATTGATTGTAATATGCATGTCTCATAAAAATGATTAAACTTGTATAGTAATATGTATGTCGTCAAAATTAATCTAATTCCTAGTAATATGTATGTTTTCACTATGAGCAGTTATAATTTGTTTTTATGGTTTAATGCGAGTAAAAGTATATGATTACTGTGTTATGTGTTTTCTGTATGAATTATGCGGTAGTTATAATTTATATTGAAAATGAGATTAATTAGTAGAATTGTTTGTTATTTTTAATTATTTGTTAGAATATGATTAATATTAGAATTGGTTGGTTGAGTTATGGTTTGTTTTTAAGTTAACTAAACTCAGTAACATATTGCTAGCTACTTCATGGTAATTTCGTACAAACACTAGTTACTAGTATATTATTTGCTACAACATGATTCTAAATTAATGTTATAACATCTTAACATTTTACCTTAGTTAACTTATATATAGATTATGATCTCCAGTACTGAGAATCTATTCCCTACACTAAATCAGGTATCTCCTAATGGATAAATCTTGGATTAACACCCCAAGATTATCACCGGAGTACATGATTGGCTTAGAAAGCTTTCTGAATTTTGCTTTCTCCAACAACAACGACGGAGAGCAAATAGTCTGTCCATGTCCAAAATGTGGATTCAAGAAGTGGTTGTGTAGAGATGATGTGTATGAGCATTTACTCCGCAAGCCATTTCCGCCAGGATATACTGTTTGGGATCGACATGGAGAGCGACATGGAGAGCGTCTGTATGGATCTTCTTCTAGGACTGCACGTACAATAGTGCATGGAAGTGATCATAATAGATCACTTCGTTCAATGGTTAATGATGCTTTTGGTGTCGTTACTGAGGAGGTCCGCGAGACTACTACTGAAATACTTGTTAATGAAGATGTTAATGAGGAAGGTCAATTGAATGAAGAAATTCTTATGAGCGAAGATAATGACACTAGCATCCCTGAGCCAATACAAGAGCCGGTTGATGATGACAATGTAAATTTGAGGGATTTACTAAAAGATGGAGAAACAGTACTATACGAAGGATGTAAGAAGTTCTCCAAATTATCTTTCATTCTGAGACTTTATCATATCAAGGGGATGCATAACATCAGCGATAAAGCAATATCAATGATCATTGAGCTGTTGCATGAAGCTTTCGAGTTTGCCAACATACCACCAACAGGATATAGTGCAAAGAAAATGATCAAACGACTTGGGCTGGGATACACAAAAATTCATGCATGTGTGAACGATTGTATGTTGTACTGGGGTAATGATATAGATGGGATGAGTTGCAGGATTTGCAAGCAGCCTAGATACAAGGATGGTGGTGTTGATGATGACGTAGTTGATGGAAGCAAAGAGAAGAAACTTAAGGCATTGAAAATATATCGATACTTTCCAATAATTCCAAGGTTGCAAAGATTGTTCATGTGCCCTAGAACAGCTGAGAGTATGGTGTGGCATTCTACAGAAAGAACTACCGATGGAATGTCGCGCGTCCACGAGATGGTCAAGCGTGGGTTGACTTTGACACTAGGTATCCTGAGTTTGCTTCAGATCCGAGAAATGTTAGGCTCGGCCTTGCTACTGACGGCTTTAATCCTTTTGGGAATATGAGCCTTAGTCACAGCACATGGCCAATTGTACTAATGCCATACAACACGCCTCCGTGGGAATGCATGAAGTCAACAGGTATGATATTGTCTGGTATCATTCCTGGAAAGAAAGCTCCTGGAAATGATATCGATGTCTACCTACAACCTTTACTTGATGAGCTGAAAATGTTATGGGAAGGTGTAGAAGCATATGATTCAGTGAAGAAAGAATCATTCACGTTGAGGGCAGCATTAATGTGGACAATTAGTGATTTGCCTGGATTGAGTTTATTATCAGGGTGGAACACTTATATAGGACAGGCATGCCCCACTTGTAATCTAGACTAGGAGCCCTTGCGTTTGGCGGGGAGTGGGAAGAATTGTTTCATAGGAAGTCGACGATTCTTACCTGTAGAACATCCTTGGAGATTACAAAAATCCAAATTCAATGGTGATGTTGATTTAAGAGAGGCAACCAAACTCTTATCTGGCTCTGAAATTTTACAGCAGGTTGAGAACATCAATGTTACTTTTGGGAAGACGAAGGAGAGTGAACCGCCAAGGAAGAAAGCAAGAGGTGATGGAGGAAACAAAAAAAAAGCAGAACAATGGAAGAAGAAGAGTTGTTTCTTTCAGTTACCTTATTGGAGTTCAATAAGTTGCGACACAATTTGGATGTTATGCACATAGAGAAGAATGTGTGCGATAATATCCTGTACACTTTTATAAATGAGAAAGATCGAAGTAAGGATCATTTGAAAGCAAGGATGGATTTGAAACTGATGAAAATCAGAAGAGAGCTTTGGCCAAGACCAGATGGGAAAACTTGTCCAGCAGCTATATACACAATGGGTAAACGAGAAATTCAAACAATGCTCGAAACCTTGAAAGACATTGTTGTACCAGATGGATACTCAAGCAACATATCTCGTTGTGTTGATGTGGAGAACCGAAAGATATTAGGGTTGAAAACTCATGATTGTCATATATTAATGCATGAACTTCTACCATTGTCCATCCGGAATGTGTTGCCTACACAGGTCTCATCTGTCTTAGTGGAATTATGTTCATGCCTGAAGCAATTATGCTCGAAAGTGGTTCATGTTGATGGGTTGGATACGTTACAAGAACGCATTGTGGTAGCTCTATGTCGTTTGGAGATGATATTCCCTCCGTCCTTTTTCACAGTGATGGTTCATCTAGTGGTCCATCTAGTTGAAGAAGTTAGACTTGGGGGACCAGTCTATTACCGTTGGATGTACCCTATAGAAAGGTACAATATAACAATCGGTTATTACATGCATTTGTTATGCGTTTACTTTATGATTTTACTAATAACAAAATCCTTGTCCAAACCAGATTTCTTGGAAAGCTGAAATCTTTTGTCAGAAACCGATCTCAGCCAGAAGGTTCAATTGCAGAAGTTTGGATTTCTGAGGAGATTATTACATTTGTCTCCTTATACTACGAAGATGGAGTTGAAACTCGGTTCAACCGTGGTTCTCGACTCCATGATCAAGTGAGAGATGAATCCCTTGGCATATCCAAGTTCCCTTCAATTGGACGTCATGTTGGCGGCGAACACCCCTATAAGTTAAATGATATGGAATGGTTACAAGCACACCGACATGTCCTTATAGGGGCTAACAAAGTCAGTCCTTTCCTACAGTAAGTACATATACTAAACTGCACTTATGGTGTGACTGTTATTCTATTTTAATTCTTCTCTATTGAATATGAACTTACTAGGGAGTTCCAAGCAATCACAAAACATCGATTACGAGGAAGATC
Source organism: Linum lewisii (assembly GCA_034768395.1). Lineage (NCBI taxonomy): Eukaryota > Viridiplantae > Streptophyta > Magnoliopsida > Malpighiales > Linaceae > Linum > Linum lewisii. The sequence continues at coordinate 64,892,617 of CM068298.1, forward strand.
AGCAGCTGAAGTTGAAAAAGTTGTACATAGAGACTTTGTGCAATGGTTTAGGAGTCGTGTAAGTATACTTTGAGTTTCATTAACCTTTGCATGACGACAACTTCCAATCATCTATTGTGATACAGTATTATTTTTATTGTCATTTCACAGATACTAGATGATACCGAAGTAGTACATTCGAATAATCTAAGATTGTTGGCACGAGGACCTTCTCGACAAGCTTATCAGTATACTGGTTACGACGTGAATGGTTATCGTTTCCGTACAGTTAGTCGTGATAAGGGTCTCAGTACTCAGAATAGTGGTGTGTACGGCAGCTATGAAACTCATAGTTATTCTAGCTCAGTGGACAATCGACCTCACACAAGCGAACTCGCGTACTATGGAAAGTTAGAAGACATACTTGAGCTGAATTATTATGGAGATTTTCGTGTGGTATTATTCAAGTGTAAATGGGCTAACACACACAATCCAAGGTATGTGAAGAAAGATAGGTTGGGGTTCACACAACTTAATTTCTCACACTTGCTCTACACGGGAAGTCGCTTAGATGACGAGCCATTTATTGAAGCAAAGATGGCTCGAATGGTCTATTATGTGGAAGATAAGGTGGATAAGGGCTGGTGTATTCCTGTACATATCAAACCCAGAGATGTCTACGACATGGGTGATGAGGAAGGCAACTTAGTGCATGAGAGTGAGATGATTATGAATCCAGAGTTGACTGATTTTGATAATTCCACTGATCTACCCTAGCCAGGCCTGGAATTGCAGAGTTCGATGATTAACTAGTGTTTGGTAAAATTATTTTGTGCTAAGTGTTATTGTTCTATATTCAATACTCGAACTATTATTTCATAAATATTTGGATTTGGATTTGCAGATATGCCTCCTCGTTCAGGTCCTTGGTTGGTAGAGCTCATCGATCCAGCAGGAGTTAGGACTCAGGAGCCTGTGGCTAGTAGCCAGATTTTGAGCCTTCGTGATGGCAAGAAGGTCATCATGCCTTGGGGGCCTCTAGGGCCTACGGCTTCGGGCCCCACCGCTCTGTTGGGCCAGTTCACGGGTCTGCTGAGTAATGACCAGAACCTCATCCCACTACAGTATGAGGAGTGGCCCAACGTGACGGAGGGAGAGAAGAATGATTTGAAGGCTACTGTTTTTGTAAGTATTCAAATATGAAATTCATTCTTGTTTTATGTAAATTTAATAATAATTACTAATTTGCAATCATTGAATTTGATACAGCGTTGTATCGTGATTGAGCCACCAGAGTTGACAGACGTTGCGACTAAGTACATCATGGAGGATATTGGCAGGAAGTGGAAGGACTGCAAAACCCGCCTTTGGAGAAATTATGTGGTTAACACATACAAAGACAAATTGAAGAAGGAAGCTGAAGAAGCGGGCCAGGACTTCGACTGGGATGAGTTTGTGGAGATCCCTAGGGCGTGGGCAATAGAACACAAGCCGGGCAGGATCTCTCCGCCTATGTGGGCACAGTTTGTGGATATCAGGCTGAGACCTGATAATGTGGTAAGTCATTTACAAATTAAGCCGCCTATATTATATCAACGTACATCATTGAAATGAATAACATTTTGTAGGCGAGATCTCGCAAGAATTCAGTCGCCCGGAGGACTTACACCTCACCCCACACTGGAGGGTCAAAGAAGTTGCGAGTTAGAGGACTGGAGTTGGTAATAATCCAGTTCAACTTTCCAATAATTTTTTGTGTATTAGTACGTTTTAGAAAGTGTATTCATATTGTTTAGTTCGTACACTTGTAGGCAACTGAAAGGGGAGGAAATGGCCCAGTAGAGGTGAGTTGTATGCTATCACTCACACAAAGAAGGATCAGACTTACACTGATCCTAATGTGGTAAGTACTTGTTCACCTATTCCAATCTAACAAAATAATCTCCAATAGTGTCTATTTAATTAACTTTGGTTTGTGAAACCCATTTGTGTCATCACTGTGCAGCCTCGGATTCTGGAGCTGGTGCAGGATCCCACAGTCCCGACATATCCTTCTGCGAACGATGCACTCGGACTTGTCTATCCGAAGGAGCACAGTGGTAGAGTTCGCGGTATGGGAACTGGCGTGACCCCCTCCCAGGTAATGTAATGTAGTATATGATATATGTAAATTTAAAATAGTCAAATTCTAATTATTTGTTGTCTTTATCTATTTAGGTTAATATGAGTAGGAGACGTGGTGGAGCAGCCGGTGGATCGAGTCAGGGTAGTAGTTCAGCTACTACCACTCACGTCTTCGGCCATTGTCCCGCCGAGGATCGAGTGAGGGTGTTAGAGGCAGAGGTCCAGCGCTTGAGCCATCTGGAGGGGGAGGTTCAGCGCTTGAGCCATCTGGAGGAGGAGGTTCAGCTGCTCAGTCAGTTGGTGGGTTCATCTTCTAAGGGAAAAGGGAGTATGCCCCCCTCAGACATGGACTCGTACGATGACGAGGAGGATGATGAGTAGATAGCATGTGTTTTTAGATGTTTTAGGAGGATGTTTAAGGTGCATGTGTTAGAACAATGTTTTAGGACGATGTTTTCGACATTTATATACAGTATGTTTAGTGATTGGCAAAGTGAATTGTGAAAATGGGATGTGAAATGGAATTGTTGTATGCAGGGTAATTTATGCAGGTATTGGCACTAGAAGAGTATGAGAAAACGAAAAAAGCAAACAGAATTCTGCCCACTGGACCTATAATAGCGTCGGTTGGACCTGTAATAGCGTCGGTCACAACCGACGCTAAATTGTAATACAGGTCAACGCGTGGTTGACCGAACACACGCGGTTTAGCGTCGGTTGTCCAATTTAGCGTCGGTCACACGTATCGACCAACGCTATGTTCTGACCACTGACCCGGTTGGTGGTTCGACCGAAACAAAATAGCGTCGGTTGGAGCGCGTTTTAGCGTCGGTCGACCAAATGACCGACGCTAAAATTTAGCGTCACCGAATCTGGCGTCGTTTTATCCGACCGACGCTATTTATTTTGGCGTCGGTCATGACCGACGCTAAAACGCGTGTATGACCGACGCCAAATACCTGTTTTTTTGTAGTGTACGATCACTCAAAGATGCGTCAAATGATTGCCCATTGGCTTATTGTTACTGAGAAGCCTTTGTCTACGGTTGAGCTTGATATGTTTACTTTGATGATGAAAGCTGCTACTCCGTTGTATAAGAAGATTAGTCGTACAACTAGTACAACTGATGTTTTTAGCACATTTGAGGTCTTTAAGAAAAAGATAATGGAAGTTCTTGAGATTGCCCAAAGGATAAGTTTGACAACTAATTTGTGGAAGTCTAGTCAAACAGTGGAGTACATGGTTGTCTGATGAAGCAGTTTTAGGGATATCAAATACTACCAAGCTAAAAAGCTAAGCAGATCGTATTCCACGGGCCTTCTATGATCGATTACTCAAATAAGCTGGCAAATTACTCGGATGTAAACACTTCGTGCGTGGTGTGAGTTCCACGACTTCTAATTCTAAGAAATGCAGAGAAATTAAAAAAATTGAACTAAAAGCATATTGGAAATTAGGGTTGAAAACAGGGATGACAGACGAACTTAGACTTGGAATCCCCCTTCGTTCCCTAGAGCATTGGCAATCAACAGATCAGCGGATTTCGATTCTCGTTCAATCAATTCTAAGACACCACCATAACTCCTTACCCTTAGGTTTAAGACCGGCGAACGTTCGATCTATTCGTTCTAGCTACCAAGATTAATTAGTCGCCCGGGTATGGTCGCCTCTTGCAAAGACTTAACTTAACTGGTGGAATTACTAACGATTTATGAGTTACTCTTGCAGTGGATTAACCCTAACAGGTTCCTACGAAAGGCACGCTCCAATTATAAGGTTAATTGTTCGATTTGATGTTTTAAAGTAAGGCGAGCGTTCGCTTCTATCCTTAGCTTAACCAGAATCTAATCTAGGTGATCAATCCAGACAAGAAACATGAACAATGAAAAACAAATCAAACATGAAAGAGAAACTGATTGAACTTCGAATCTAATCACCGCTGATCCGTGACCGCTTTAAAGCCCTGGGTCACTTAGGGTTCATCTAGTCTAAGCTCTAAGAGTTTAGCTACTCATGTTTATCACAAAAGAATCAAAGACAAAGAAAGAGTTCATCATCCAGAGGAAGAACAGAAAAGGATCTGAAAAACCTAATTAAGACGACTCCGGCAGAAGCTTCGATCTCCGGTAAGCTGCAATCCTAGCTCCGAGTCTTCGAGATGGAAGGGATGGCGTCACGATCTCTTTCCGGCTCTTCGAACTCTAAACTCTCTGCTCCAGAACTTCAGAGAATCCTCGAAATTCTGATTATGAAGAAGTATATTTTATTTTGGGCCGCCGGTTAAGTATTTATACTTAACCCTAATTCAGCCGGATTTCCTCTTGAATTTTCGCCAAAAATCATAAGGGATTTTCGCCGAAAATCTTAGTGTAAATGGGGAGCCCGCCGGTTGATTCCTTCTGTGATTTTCGGTCCAATAGTTTTCGGCGAAAACTTAGTGTTTTTGCCGAAAACACCCTTCAGTTGACATCAGTGGATTTGTGCATGTATTTTCGCCGAAAATGCTAAGGTATTTTCGGCGAAAACTCCTTTATAAACCGAAGCAGGAATTGTTTCGACTTGATTGGCTCCTTGGATCGATTCCGGTGCAATTCCTCGAGGTTCCAACGCCTTAGACACGTCCTTGGTTACTTTATTTGACGGCAAAAACCTGTGCTAACATAAAAACACTAGAAAACCATCAAATAGACCCGAAACGGGCCAAGGTAACACAAATGGCACGAGATAGGGCAATTGATTGAATATTCGTTATTCTACCCTAAAAACCATGTCTTAAGCAAGGAAATGTCGCTTAAATGAGGCTGATAATCACGTCAAATCGAGTGTCATCAAAATACCCCACACTTAAGCTTTTGCTTGTCTTCAAGCAAACTGAATAGAGACGCTCATGTTCACAAATGATAAGATCGATTAAATTGGAGCTCAATTAAACACAATGAATTATTAGACAGCTAATTCCTAGAACAAGAAATCTGACATGTATACAGATCAGCCAAACAACCTGGTCTCACTAGTAAACTGCACACGACAAGTAATCGTAACCAATTATGCACGAATTTGACCTGACTGACCAGACTCCTCACACAGGAAATATTTAGTACAATGGGAACTCTCGCTCTCTGTGTTTAAGGACATGTTTCTGCTCTCAATCATTTTCTGTTACTGAATTCTGTCATAGGTTTGCAATTCGACCACATCTCCACCACTGTGACAACACGAGTATCTAGTCAAGAAGGACTTCCCTGCTAGGACCGTAATGAATTCTACACTACAAGGGTTTATAATGAGATGGATGAAGGGAATGTATGATGATGGCTTTGGTGCGTCGTAGCTTTCGACTAACTTCCCTCGAATCTAGTCTATGGTTTCCTACCGTCTAACCAGATACGGGTGGAATAGTGAACGCTCGTCCTATGATACCCTCAAGCAACCTAGCACTTTATTATTTTTTTTCTTTACACAATTTTTCTTCTTTTCTACTTATCTTTTGACTTCGTTCTTCCATTTGTAGGGAAAAGAACGTTTTATTGAACTAAAAACTTTTGGCTTTTCTGAGTTTTCTTCTTTTCATTTTTTTTCGAGACTTGCTTCTTTTCTTCCTTTTCTATTTTTTTCTTTTTGTGCCGATTCTTTCTTGTAGTTGCTAGAGGGGTTTACACGTTGGACATATTAGCTAAGACCACATGTTTAATGGCTATAGGCAGGTTACCACAGACCGACTTCCGGTAGGTCAATCTAGAACTACAACCACAGGGGATCAACGGGGAATGAAAGAATTGGAAATGGTTGTAATGTATTATCGAACCTAAAGAAAAGGCCAAGCTCAAGGGTTAAAACCTAATGGATTTAACGTTTGGTAGGCTATCTGGCTTAGTAGCTAAATCTAGGTGCCCCTATCATTCTAGAACTCGTGTCATCGTGTGGTCTCGAGTAGGTCTCATGCAAATTCTAACTCATTCAAGCAAACAGAAAATCACTCAAAAAGAATTGAAATTGCAAGTTACGTGCAATGGATCAAAAGCTCACAGTTGGTTTGCTAGTCGGTTTCGATCATTTTCATGCAATCAAGGCTACAAACTACAAGTGTGATTTTAAAATTCTGTTCTGACCAGGCAATTTAGCATCAAAGTACACACGTCGGTTCTCAAGTTCTAGGTTAAGCAGTCTAAGCATCATTATGAAGGATTGAACAACAACTTAACATCAAAAATCAAGAACTGAGCCATTATAATGCTAGAGAGACTGAACAGGAATCACGAGGCACACACAAAACACAATCAAGGGCAATCAAGTTCATGCAAGGTTCTCTAGCATCCTACCCCACACTTAAATCGGACTGTGTCCTCACAGGACTAAATCTAGAGTTCAAAGGGAAGTAGAAGAACCTGGACCGAGATGGTTGGCGTAGGGGATGAGTTCGGGTCCTCGGAGCAGAGGCAATCTACCGAAACGAAGCAAAGAGAATCTCCCAACTGCCTACAAAACAAAAACAAATGAAACATAAAAAGGAAACCGGGACAAGCGTCCCGGATCCACACAGAAAAAAGTTGGATCGAAATCCGAAAAGAATAAATAAAGAGAAAGGACAAGGAAAAGAACACCACCTGATCATGGCTGGCCAGGGGCGTCAGGGGGTGGAAAATGGAGGTAGTCGCCGAGCTGGCGTTGCCACGCCAGCTGTGCCTCATACTGCTCGTCGGAGCGGGCATATGTTGCTACATAATACTCCATCTCGCCTCTTGAGTGGCGTTGTCGGTGATGCGCCACTCTTGCAGTCGCTCATACAGCTCTCCAACATCCGCGGGATGGAGTCGGGGCTGTGGGTAAGGCGCCTGATATGGATCTGGAATGGGTGGAGGCGACTGATGTGCATACCTGCCTGATGGTGTGGCGAGGGTGTATGATCACGAAATTCCGGCTCGTACCGAGGCTGAGGCTCCTCAGAATCATCTTCGTCCTCCGACTCATCCTCGTCTTCGAGAGGAGGATCTGCTGCTACCAGGGGGCTGATGTCCAGGTCGAGGTTGTACTCGACCGCCAAATCGCCTCCAACGGTGCGTACTCTGCGGCGTGGGATGTTCGGGCCATATTCATTGTTGAGGCCGAAGGAAATGATGAGTCGGCCGACAAAGTTGCCTCCCAGGAGTGAGCGGGGACGGCCTGATCTCTGAGTCTTCTTGCGGAGTAGGCGTGCAAGCACCCATCCGGGATGAAGAGGATACCTCTCCCTGATGGCGCGAAGAAGAAGAAGCTCGTACCGGCTGATATGGTGGCGGTCCTTCTCTGGAGCATATAATAGCGATCGACGCCAAACCATATGAATGTATTTATAGAGAGGGTGAGAGAGAGACTTAACTGAGTTATGGTCCGTGAGGCGATCGTCGGGCACTCTAGTCATGTGGCTTCAGAGTGCATGGTACTTCTCTACGTCGTCATTGTCGTCCTCCCAGCCGAAGTGATGACGATGGTAGTGCTCATGGGGAATACCGAGGCGAGCAGCAAACTCATCATATGTGAGTTCCCTGTCCACCCCGCCTAGATAGAAGGTGACAACCTTCTTTGTGCGCCTCCTCTTGTGCTCGTCCAGCTCGAATGTCGCCCAAAATTCCTGGAGAGTGATGTCTGGGAAGTCGGCGGCGAGCGTGGTCAGCTCCAGCAGGCCGGCATGGGTCAATGCATCGAGCACGTTCCGGTACCAGTCATCATCGTATTCCGAGAGAGACTCCATGGAAAGGGGGCGAGCATTTGCTCCAGGGGTGTTCTCAAACCGCTGTAGCGCTCAAAGTAGTGCTGGGGTAGGCGAGCAACGGTGCGGTGGTACCCAACACGGTCGGGGAAAGCTGGTGGAGGGCCCTGGATGGCGGGTGTGACGGGAGCGGGGCTATGGAGCTCGAGGTGGCATCAAGTCGCGCCTTGGTCCTGCGCTCATAAGTGGTGTTCCTAAAGCCAGAACGAAACCAAATTAGTCAAACTAAAACCCTACCCCACACTTAGTAGAAAAAACTCAATTTCACAAAGAAATGAGGAAAACCGAGTGGGGGTAAACAAAACAGATTAACCAGTAATCACAAACAATAAAATATATGCTTAGGAACATCCAGAATAAAATTTTCACAATCAGAGTTCAGAAGTCAAACTGACATTCAAAAAGTCAACATCGTAGAACATTGAACCCTAATCATGGCAAGACTATCACAACGCGGAAAATGACGGTATAATATGATCCCAAATGGCAAACACAATAATATGACGTGACTGAGCACATAAGGCAGCCAAATGATAAAAAACAATTCATGGTCAAACCGACATTTCTCACAAGTCAACATCACAAAGAATCAATCTTATGCATAGCAACACATGATCAAACGATATGGAAATTAAGCACAATACTCCCTAAGCATGCTAGAACAGTTCAACAAATTCAGCTAACCTAGTTCACACGAAATCAGTCGGCACGCAAATCGAGGCAAACCGAAAAGTCAACCGATAGTCAACCCCGACGAAATTCAGCAATCAACATGTCAAAAGATTCGTAATGAAAATTTCTACAACTTACCTTGAAGCCATGGATGCTAAAAATGAACGGATTGGGAGAAATCGGTGAAAAATCAAAAGTTTTAGGGTTTGGGTGAACTAGAGCTATAGAGCTCCGATTCGGCTGTTCTAGGGCTCAAGATGATCGAAAATAGAAGGGGAAGGGAGCGACGGCGGCAACGGGCGGCGGCGGCGAAAATGGTGGCGGTCGGCGGATGTTCGAAAAAAACAGGGGAGGTTTTGGGAAATTTCGAAAATAAAAAGTGAGGAGAGAGAGAGAAGAAGTCCGGATTTTTAAGTGAAAAATTTGTTGATTTTCAAACAGATTTTCGGCGAAAATATGTGCAAGTTTTCGCCAAAAACTTTAGTGAAAAAGTACTGCGGTTTTCAAAGATATTTTCGCCGAAAATGTTGAATAGTTTTCGCCGAAAATTTGTGTTAAAAACGTCTAGAAAACTCAGTGGAATTTCAAAGGTATTTTCGCCAAAAAATAGGGTGTATTTTCGCCGAAAATTTTGACCTGTACGATTGAAAATATTTTTGCAAACCGACAATCTTCAGAAAATCACAGTTAAATCCACAAAAATCGGAAACAACCTCAAATGACTTGCGAACGACACTACAACACACAGACTACACACGAAAAATAAGAAAACAAACAAACTGACACTTTTGGCTCCCCCGAACCGACTCTAAACACTAAGTTTGACACAAATGAAAAACTGACTCCAGCCGTGGGTTGCCTCCCACGAAGCGCTCTTTTATTAACGTCCTTGAGCTGGTCGATACCTGGACGGTATTAGGAGACATCCCAACTCAGATTCTCCTTAATGCTAGCATCAGAGTTCATAAAGTAGAGCTTCGGGGCTTCTCCGGTGAGCATGAATTTTTTCCCGTTAGCGTGTACAAGCTTGGTACGCCCGTCGGGAAGGTGATCAGTGATCTTGAATGGTCCGAATAGTTTTGTCAAGGGATCATCTTCCACAAGGAAGACAGTGGATGGAATGAGAACGATCGGCTCCTTCTTTGCTTTAACCTCCGGCTTGATATCACCAGGATCGGTGATCGTCAGTATTTCCTTAGGAGATGCCTTTGGCTTCTCCTTCCATACTTGTTCCGGCGCCGGTATCTCGGAACGAATGGGTGGAGCAGCCGGCTCGGTAGACGGTGGCGGCACAACTGGTCTCCAGACCATATGAGTCTTCGTCTTTTGTTCTTCCCCCGGGGCCTGCTAGGTTTTGTACTCGGTGGTGAAGAAGAGGCTTTCAGTTCCTTCTTCTTTGGCGGCTGAGGGGCAGATTTCGGTTTCGGCTTGGTAATCTGTCCAGCACCTGCAACAGTAATTGATCTAGGCACACTAGAAGAGACATCAGTAATGGAGTTGACCGGAGTCAACTCCACGATTTCAACAGCTAAACAATGAAATTCTGCACTCTTAGGATTATATTTCATTCCGTCTTTAAGGCGGAATGTTATCGTTTCTTTACCGACCCTCAAAGTTAAAGAACCATTTGGAACGTTAATTTGCATTCCAGTAGTAGCCATGATAGGTCGTCCTATGAGAATGGTAGAATCATCCTCACTAGTGTCTATGATCACGAAGTCAGCTAAGAACATGAAAGGACCACATTTAGTAACAACGTCTTTTATCTCTCCCCTAGGGGTTTTAAGTGATCTATCAGCAAAGACAAGTTGCATGCTAGGCGGTTCAAGTTCTCCTAGGTTCAATTTTTCATATAGACTCGTAGGCATAACATTAACAGACGCGGCAAGATCAACCAAACAGCGTTCTATCTCAACATCATTAATGACAAGAGGTAAAGTGAAAGAACCAGGTTCAGAACACTTAGCTGGATATGGAGAGGAAGGTTTCTTGCTACGAGCGTCAGGATATCCTTCTTTATTCCCTTTCATGCCAGTCTCGATCCTTGCATTTGGCAGCAATGCTCTTGGAAAAGGAGGTTGCACGACGTACGGTGCAAGAGGGGGATCATCCTCCTTAGGCGCCGGTTTCTGTTCTTCCTTCTTCTCCGGAATTTCAGAGATCCTGCGTAAAATAGAACAAGTGTCGGCAGATAAACTTGTAAACTTTTTAACAGATACCATCTTAGCTTGCTCCTTTCTCGGATTCGGCTCTGTCTGGCTCGGAAGTTGGCCAAATGGTCGACCAGATGCTAGCATGCTAGAGATGTTGTTCACAGCCTGCTCAATTATTTGACCGGCTGCTATCTGTTTTTGATTGAGAAGAGCTTGAGCTTTGAACTGACTGTCATGATCATCGAGTCTGGTGATGATCTGACTAAGCTTCTTGTCCAGGTCACTGACATTGTTTTCTTTCTGGTACTGCTGCCCTGTGTAGGTATTGTTAAGGTATTGATTCTGGCGATTGCCAGGAGCAGTTCCATAATTACCCGGATCACCCATGGTAGGAGATGGAGGAGGTGAAAGTGATTCGGTGTATGAAGCGGATGAAGATGATGGTGAAGACGAAGATGAAGAACTCTCCTTCAGTTCCTCGATCTTAATCGGAGTGACGGATGGAGGTGGATTGGTTTGCCTCTCTTCAGAATCTGTGATTGTCGAGGTGGAGCAGAACTGCCTGGTCTCTCTATACTTTTAGCCTTGTCGGTTTGAGAGCGAGTCCAAGGCCGGTGATGCATACACTTGTGAACAACCTACAAATAACAAAAACAACAAAAACCAGTGTAAAATCGAAGTGGGTGGAAAAATGAAAGATGGAAAGTAGAAGAATAAATTGCCAGTTCTTCTTTCGAACAATCAAAAGAAGTCCCCGACAACGGCGCCAATTTGATGAAGCAGTTTCAGCGATATCAAATACTACCAAGCTAAAAAGCTAAGCAGATCGTATTCCACGGGCCTTCTATGATCAATTACTCAAATAAGCTGGCAAATTACTCGGATGTAAACACTTCGTGCGTGGTGTGAGTTCCACGACTTCTAATTCTAAGAAATGCAGAGAAATTAAAAAATTGAACTAAAAAGCAGATTGGAAATTAGGGTTGAAAACTGATAAAGCGATTTTACCAAGTCGTATTCCACGGGGTCCTCTCATAAACCAATACTCCCCACTTTTCATAGACGGTCTAGACATTTGAAATTGGTTTGGTTTGATCGAGAAAATCAGAAACAAAGGCAAAGAAATGCAATACTAACAAGATCAAGCAAGAGAGAAAGGTGGCTCAAATCAAAGACAAAGGGGGCTCTCTTGGTGGGTAATTTCATCATGCTCAAGATGACTAATTGAACAAACAAGCCAATTAAGATCGAGTTTGCATTCGGAATGACCATGCATTTACTTCTATAGACTCAATGCACTCTCGTAGCACCTAATCCCTATCCTAATACCACTCAACTTAGGCTCTCCGCTCTCAAGCTAAGTGAATAAGGATGCATTCTAAGTGTTTGATGAAATGCCAAGACACAAGATACTCTCTTAAGACTCTATGACCACAAGGCTAGGACACAACACTCTCATATCAATGCCCTAACACTAAGGAGATTCACCAAAAAGCCTTTTCAAACTCAATTGAATGAAAATCCACATGCACACCAAGTGTTCGATAAAATGCCCAAGAGAGAAATCAAGTGAAAATGGTTGAAAACAAGATGATCTAATCTCTTAGAACACACTCACTTCAATCCCTAGACCTACAATATATGAAATCCAAGCACTCTCATGCATCAAATCACATTGAATGGACCAAATCAAGCAAACATGGCAATTAAAAAAGGCATTAAGAACAAGTCTAGGAATCATCCTCATACAACCAAGATCAATCATGGCAAGTTTATACAATCATCCCTCTATCATAGCACAACTAATCTACCATCCAAGATGCACCCTAGAAACTCAGCCACACATGGCCAAGGGAGTAAAGAGAAAAGAAGGAAGAATGGTCACCAAGAACACCATGGATGAATCCTTGAGATGATCTTCACTTCTCCACTTGTAAGCACTTCTCCCAAGGTTTGTTGGCTTCAATCCTAGCTCCAATGGCTTCAAATTGCTCCAAAAATGTGTTCAAGGGTTTTTAGGGTTCGTGGGTATGTGTTTGGGGTTCAAGAGAGATGATAGAATCCCCCAAAATGGCCCCAAAAAAAAGAATATTTATAGTGCAGGGGACAGTTGCAGGCGTGCACCCCTGCACGGCGTGCACCCTGCACTCTGCAGAAAGCTCGATCTTGTAATGCTCATATCTCCCTCGTCCGGACTCCAAATGACCTCCGTTTGCTCCTTATGCGCTCCTTGTCATCCGTACTTTGATGCCATAACCTGAAAATGCACAGAGGCAACTCCAATAGACCACGAATTTGGCTCCAATGTGGCAACCGGACAACAAAATGACACTTTGCAAAAAAACTTCAATAAAAGCATATTAAGTCATGTCATTTCACGAATAAACACGGGCATTTCAAAGGTCATTCATAAGCTTAAAATGCACTAATTAAAGTCACATCAAATTCCCCTACGACTAGCTTTGCTTGTCCTCAAGCAAATGATTAGAAAACATCCAAGTTCAAAATGACAAGTTCGGTCCATTGAATTCAAGCAATCACAATTTGCTTAAACTGTTCCACGAACAAACTAAACCTACACATGCAAGATCATCAAACCAAACAAGTCTAAACCTCACTAATTTCTGCACACTTCAAGTAGTGGTTGATTGGGACATAGCAAAACTGACCACGACAACACCAACTCTAATCAAAAGGACTTGAAATGGGGGACATGGATCGTAAAAGTGGTGAGTGATTATGATGTGGCTATCGACTCGACTTCATCCGCTTCTAGATCCGCACTTTACAAAACTCTGGCTAGGATCAAGGGCTACATTTGAGAACTCTTTTTTTTCTTTTCTTTTCTTTTTCATTTCCATTTTTCTTTCTTTTTTTTCTTACTGCATACTAGTGCCGATTCAACACTTCACTTAGGTGTTGAACCTGCCTAGCTCACAGCCTTTGCCCTTTTGCTTAGTGCTCAACCCGACACTTCACTTAGGTGCCGAGCTTGCCTAGCTTTTCTTTGAGCATTTTTTTTTTCAATTTAGCCACTTGATCCTTAGCCCCTAAAAACTTCCACACAAGATTTCGAATTGGATTCCGTCTAATCTCAAGCCACAATCCAGAGGGACCAAAAGGGTAAAGAAAAGGAAAAGGGGTGAAAATTCTGATTGCCTTCATCATCTTAGACCGGTGTTATCGAGCGGTAACAAAAACACGTATCAACCAATCAAACCAACATAAAAGAGTGATAAAAATCTCAGTTCTGGTCCAGACTCATTTGATATTAGTGCTAACATGCTGGTTATAGGTTCTAAGCAGGACAGTCTAAACGTCATGTAGTGAAAATTGAAGTCAATTAAACACCAAAAAGGTCAAGAACCGAACGATTCTACAATAGAGGAATTCGACATTCAATTAAGATCATGCAACACATCAAAACATAGCTTTAGACTTCTACCGACAATAATCACACCAAACCTCAAACTCCCCTACGACTAACCATGAGCATTGTCCTCAATGATCAAGAGAGAGAGAGGATAAGGTGGAACGAATATACCACGCGGTGAAGAAGAGAAGCCGGAGATGGAATCCCGGGTCAAGTAACCTGTTCAGGACGAGGACCTGAATCAGGGGGTACCTGTAGAAAACAAGGGAGGGCCACACCACTCAAACACAAACCCATAGTCGACAAGATGAGAGTACGGATGAGATGGTGATCCAACAACATGACAAGTTTCAAAGCCAGAAAAAATGAAAAGAGGAAAATCAGGAAGTCAAAACACAACAAAACATGCAGTCATAAACAGAAATAAAAGAAAGGAAAATCCAAAAGTCCTGAGAAGTGGTGGTGATCCTGTGGCTTCAGTGGGGTGGTGGTCGTGGGTGCCCAGGCCACGTGACCATGGATGGTAGCCGTTCAAACGGGGGAGGGCGGGTGGGAAGACTGCCCAAGTGCTGGAGGGGCCGGACTCAGAGTGGAAGCTCTCCTGGGTAGTAGTAGGACTGATGCCTGCTGCCGAGTTACTGAGAATGCTGAATCTGAGTAATCTGGATACCCTGAAACTGCTGAACCTCATGCACCTGAGCAAGCTGCTTGTCCCATAGAACTGCTGGCTCTCAAAGTCCCTAGCGTTGTACGCCTCTAGGTTCTGAAACTCTCCTGTTAAGATCCTGTATCGCCGCACTGTCTCTCCTCTGTCCCTCACGAATATCCTCCACTACGGTCGTGAGGCGACCCATCCCGAGATAAGCTCATGAAGGAAGTAGGGTCGATCTCTACATCCTTCCTCATCATGTATCATCTGAGACCCGACAAGTCGGAACCAGAAGGTCTGTGATCTGAGCTGTAGGTAGGACAATCCTCAAGAGAACTGGTCGAGGCTCGACAAATGCTGGAGCAGGACCAAAAGCATCAAGGCACTCATACCCCACGCACCAACCTGGTCACAAAATCCTCCTCCCGCAGAACACCAGTAGTGTCATTAGCTTGTATCTGAAGGAGGGTCCTAGCACTAAATCACCTAGATGCAGCTTGATGCCCCTCTCCAAGCAATAAAAGAGAAACAAATCTCTGACTGAGGACTACACCTGGAGAGGAGGATGACTTCCTGTGGGTGATGGAGTGCCGGAAGAAGTGATGGAGGAGCTTCAGCATAGGCCGATTCACTTCTGTGACCTTGGATGAGCGAGCTGAATAACCTCTAGTCCTCGGTGCAATTTCCTTGAAGAATGCACTCTTGGCGTCCCCCGCAAGAGAAGATATGAGAGCCAACCCAGAGGAGCTCGCCACTTTGAACTCCACCCACTCATAGAACCCAGGCGGTATCCAAACTCGTCAATGGAGCACACACGCGCCATCCGCCGAGCCTGAAGCGCACACAAACCTCACTAGTTGGTCTCGTGACACTCCACGGTGAGAGTGCTCAAGAACTCCTTTGTAAGGCCACTCATAGCCCTTCGTCAACCTCCAAGAGCGGCCAAATACCGGCTCCATCAGCCAATAGTCTTCAAAGCATCCAACCAACCATTCATGACTCTGCAACCCCTCAAAATCAAATCTACCCTGCCTCGCCACGGGCCATCTCGCCAAACCTAGATAACGACTGTAAGCCGATCTCTGGGGTCGAAGTCGAAGATCCTTCTGAACCACTGACTCAGGAGGGTCGACGCCACGAGGAGCTGGAGGCGGGGAAGGCGACCGTGGTGGAGGAGCAGAAGAACTCCCCGTTTGTCCCTTCCGTTCTTGGAAGCTGGTGCCTTGGATCGCTTGGGGGGCGGAGGGTGAAGACGGTGCTTTACCCTTAGGAGGCATCCTGCAAAGAAGTGCATACAAAGAAATCAACCAAAAAGGCTACACTCCTAAGACAAATCCTATCAAGGCGCCGAATCATAACACATGATCCAAAACATTGAGCACATTCAAAATCATCAAGTTCAAAGTGCAAACAACCTATGCTAGCAAAAATCAAATCATTGAATTCCAAACTTAAGCCAAAAGGCATTGCATCATGGATCAAAAACACGAATCGAGAACATATAAGCCTAAGTCCACACAATGTAAGGAGGAATTACACAAAGTTTAAACCAATGAGTGGTGATTAACCAACCCCTCCTCACACAAAGGAATGGAATTCGGTCCCGAAATTAAGCACAAGGCAATGAATAATCCAAATTGGCCAAAATTGGTCATGAATCAATAACAGAGGCAATATCCACGGAACCACACTCACACATGTGACAATCCACACCAATCAACTAAGCACCACAACAAATAAGATATCAACAAATGTTCCATTCAAAACCAAACAAACCCCTCCACCCAAAAGAAAGAATAAACACACTACGCTCATCCCCCCAAACCACACTAACAAAATCAACCACCAATTGCCACCATTTAGTTCATCAAGCAACACTAAAATCAGGACACAAATCACAAAACAAAGTGATTCAAAACAAGCACCATTACACCCCCTCCACTCAAGCAAAACTCTGGCGATTGAAAGAACCACAATCTTTCATCAAAACCCACAACACATCGAAATCAATTCATTGCACTGAGCATGGCAAACAAGCAAAGGACCACAAAAACCAACCGAGCGAAGCAAGCCAACTCCCTCAATCAAACCTCCGCACTCGAATAAGCAACTGAACATTCACCCTTGGCAATTCAAATCACAACAAGGAAGCAAAAACAAATCATGAGGCAAAAATGACTCAAATCACCAAATGCTACCAAACCTAAACAGCAGCCTCCCCCAAATTCAACAAACCACACCCCTCACATTCATCCATCCCCACTAGTAGAACAGCAACCAAATTAGAAATCCCAAATCAAAATTGGAAACCTGGAATCGGGGGATGAGATGGGAAGTTGCCGTGCTGGCAGATGGAACGGCTGGCGGCGGCGGGCCGGCGGCGGGTGGGTGAGGAATCGGGCGGCGCCGGATGGAGGGAAAGAGATGGCGCGGGGCCAGGGAGTTTGGTGGCTGGGGGTGGTCGGCGGCTGGCTGGCGGAGGGAAGGCCGCGGTCGAGTGATAGTGGGCGGGAGCTCTGGTGCGGCGGATGGAAGTGCTGGAGAGGGGGGTCGGCGGTTCGGGTTAGTTTGATGGGCGGGCCGGAGTGGTCGGTGTGGGTCGATTGGAGTCGGGGCGGGCAGGAGTTGGTGGCGGGCAGGAGTTGGTGGCGGCGGCGGCGGCTGGGTTGATTGGAGTCCGGATTTGGAGAGCAGGGTGCCACGGGCTGGGGGAGTCGAGGAAGGGATAGGGGGTTGGGTGTAGTTGGGGTGGGTCAGCCGGGTTGGGTGAGTGGGTCGGTTGGTTCGGGGGGGGTGAGTAGGCTGGTTGGTGGGTGGGTTGGTTTGGGTGGGGTGGGGTGAGTGAGTGGGTAGGGTCGGGCAGCTGGGTCAAGTGAGTTGGGTGAACCAAAACCAAACCGAACAATGACTAAACCAGAAAATCAAAGTATCAAACCGAGCCAACCACAAACCAAACCGAAAAAAAAATGCAAAGGGAAAGATCAGGTGCAGGCGGGTGGGCCAGTGTGCACGGCGTGCAGTGTGCACGGCGTGCATGGGTGCACGGCGTGCACCCTGGAGGTTGAAAATATTTTCGAAACCTCCTGGACAACACGTGCACCAAAAACCGTGCACGGTGCACGGCTGTGCATCATGCACAGGCGTGCAGTGGTGCACGGCGTGCACCTTGGAGCTGAAAATATTTTCGAAACCTCCTGGACAGCACGTGCACCAAACCGTGCACGGTGCACGGCCGGTTGCACCTCTTCCGGCGTTTATTAAAAACAAATTTTCACCTCGAGAAAAAAACGACCAAAACACCGTCAAATCAACCAAAACGGACCCGAACTTCAGGAATTTCAACCCTACGAGACCACAAAGGACACCACAACAACTCAAGGACCTTGAACACCACAAAAACACACAATCACGCAATCAAATCAAGAAGAAAAGACATGAAAAACCCTGGGTTGCCTCCCGAAGAAGGCTTGGTTTAACGTCTTAAGCTCGACGAAGCAAGGAAACACTCAAGGCACGACCAAAGGACAAGACCTCAACAGCACTATAGTATCACTAACAACATAATGCTTAAGTCTATGGCCATTCACCTTAAAAGGTTCGGTTTGGGCATGGAGAGATTACCTCGATGGTGCCATAAGGAAAAACATTGAGTTTACCGTAAAGGGGCCGGACCAACGAGACCTCAATTTTCCCGGGAAAGAGCTTGAGCGAGAGTTTTTATAGGAGAACCTGATCACCCAACTTTGAAATCTTGCCCGGCTTCAAACGGGAATCATGAATGAGCTTCGTCTCTCCTTGTAAAGCTTTGCATTCTCATATGCATGATGGCGATACTCCTCGAGCTCATGTACCTGAAACTTACGCTCTTCTCCTGCGAGACTCATATCAAGGTATAGAAATTTCAATGCCCAATAAGCTCGGTGCTCGAGCTTACCGGCAAAATGGCATGCTTTGCCATAGACCCATCCTATAGGGAGTAGTGCCTATAGGGGTCTTGTAGGCGTGCGGTAGGCCCATAGAGCGTCATCAAGCTTCTTCGACCAATCTTTCCGTGATTGGTCGACCGTTTCTCTAAGATTTCTCTTAAGTTCCCTATTGGTCACCTCGGCCTTGGCCACTAGTTTGAGGGTGATAC
Organism: Linum lewisii; assembly: GCA_034768395.1. Lineage (NCBI taxonomy): Eukaryota > Viridiplantae > Streptophyta > Magnoliopsida > Malpighiales > Linaceae > Linum > Linum lewisii. Next base: position 64,911,448 of record CM068298.1, read on the forward strand.
GAGGTGGACATCGATGAGGACCGAAACGGTGGCATACTCTATCGGAATTTGCCCTTGAAAATGAGTACCTCGATCACTAATGATAGACGAGGGGTACCAAAACGGGGTGAAAAACTTAAACAAGAAACTTCCCTACGACTCAGGCATCATTGGTAGGCAAAGCTTGTGCCTCCGCCCATTTAGACACGTAATCTACCGCAACTAATATGTCTTGTTTACCATGCGAAGTAGGAAACGGTCCCATGAAATCAATACCCCATATATCAAATATTTTCTACCCACTAACGAGACATTTTGAGGCTTTCATTACGGGAAGAGATGTTACCTGAACGTTGACACGCATCGCAAGACCTGACAAAGTCTTGACAATCTGGAAGATCAAGGGCCAAAGAATCCGGACTCAAGTACCTTGCGAGCGGTGCGATTTGCTCCATGATGGTCACCCGTAGGACCGGAGTGGCAATGTCGCATGATGTCCTTAGATCTCCATAAGTGACCACATCTTCTAATCATACCATCCGAGCCAACTCGAAATTACAAAAGGATCGTCCCAATAGTAATGCTTCAAATCCGCAAAGAATTCCTTTTGTCTTGATGGAGAGGGCCCTCCTTCAAGTCTCCACTAGCAAGATAGTTAGCCAAATCCGCGAACCAAGGTTCCTTGAACTCTAAAGTTGCTATAGCGAATAATAGCTCATCGGGGAGTTGTCATTGATCTCTTATTCCATTGTGTACCATTTCCGCCTCTTCCAAGCGAGACAAGTGGTCGGCAGCTACATTCTCGGACCCCTTTTATCTCGAATCTCAATATCAAACTTTGCAATAGAAGGACCAATCGGATCAACCTTGGTTTAGCATCGGTCTTAGATAGAAGGTACCTTAAAGTTGGTGGTCCGTGAAGACAATAGTGTGAGAAAGTACCAAGTAGGACCTAAACTTATCAAAAGCAAACACTATGGCCAAGAGCTCCTTCTCCGTAGTTGTGTAGTTCTTTGAGCATCATTGAGAGTCTTTACTTGCATAGTATATTGGATGGAATCTCTTGTCGATTCGTTGGCCTAGAACCGCTCCAATGGCGTAATCGCTAGCATCACACATCAACTCAAATGACTTTGACCAATCCGGAGCAATGAGTAATAGGGGCATCGTGGCTTACCTTGAGGAGTTCAAAAGCTTGCAAGCACTCTTCATCAAACGAAATTCCACATCCTTCTCAAGAAGCCGAGTCATAGGAGTAATTTATTTTCGAGAAGTCTTGATGAAGCGCCTATAGAAACCGGCATGCCCCAAGAAGCTTCTCACGGCTTTCACGGTATGAGGGTGGGGAAGTTGAGGATGGTCTCCAACTTTGCCTTGTCAACCTCAATACCCTTTTTAGAGATCTTGTGACCAGAACAATCCCCTCATTGACCATGAAATGACACTTCTCCCAACTTAATGCAAGATTGGTCTCTTCACACCGACGCAAAAACCTTTCAAGGTTCTCAAGCATAGGTCGAATGAATCCCAAAAACCGAGAAGTCGTCCATGAACACTTCCATAATATCTTCCACGAAATCATCGGAAAATGGCAAGCATACACCGTTGGAAGGTTTAGCGGGAGCGTTGCAACAACCCAAGGGGTCCGTCGATAAGCAAAAGTACGAGGGGGCATGTGAATGTGGTCTTCTCGATGTCCTCCGAGGCGATCGGGATTTGGAAGTACCCGGACATACCATCCAAGAAACAATAGTACTCGTGACCGGAGAGACGCTCGAGCATTTGATCCATGAAAGGTAGAGGAAAGTGATCCTTCCTAGTGGATCATTGAGTCGACGATAATCTATGCAAACACGCCACCCGGTGATCGTCCTTGTCGGATAAGCTCATCCTTGTCATTAGCTACCACCGTGATCCCTCCTTTCTTGGGAAAAACTTGCACGGGGCTAACCCAAGGGCTATCCGAGATAGGAAAGATAATCCCCGCATCCATAAGCTTAATTAACCTCTTTCTTCACAACCTCCTTCATGTTAGGATTTAGCCTTCTTTGTGGTTGCACAACCGGCTTGAATATCTTCCTCCATAAGGATCCGATGTGAGCAAAATGTGGGGACTTATACCTCGAATACCGAGATGCTCCACGCAATAGCTCTCATGTACTTCTTGAGGAGCTCCACAGACGGTCCTTTTGCTCGGGTAGAAGCTCAGAATTGATGATGACCGGGTAGCTTAGAATCTGGCATGAGGAAAGCATACTCCAAAGTGCGGGAAGGGGCTTGAGCTCAAGAGTAGGTGGTTCTTCATAGGAGGTCTTTACCCTTTCCACCTCGGGAGAGGACAAAAAAACCGTTTCACCCTCTAACTTGTCTCTCCCTTCCTCAAGGTAAGCCACTTGAGCTTTTAACTCCCGGGGTGTCTAAATGTTCCTGCACATCCGTTTCTAAGGCAAAACATCCAAAGAATCTCGACACCACGAAGTTAGAAATACTACACACACTAGCCGAAGCAATAGTATCAAAGGTACTCTAAATCATCTTGTGCGGTGAGCAAACTTCATTGCCATCGGCTATGCAAATGTGACACTCTCTTGTCCTACTCTCAATGTCAATTTTCTTCATGCCATCAATCAAAGCACGGGGAAGTAGCTAGGAATGGTCTACCAAATATCAATGAGACATCCACATCATCGGTATCTATGACCGCAAAGTCAACTGGAAGACAAAAGGGCCTACTTTAACTACACATCATCAACAATCCCCCTAGGATCTTGGTCGCTTGTCCGCAAGTTGAATGTACATTACGAGTAGAAGAAGATTAGACAACCCTAGCTTCTCAAATATGCAATAAGGCATGACATTGATACTAGCACCTAGATCCGCAAGACCATTAGCAAGAGAAATATTACCAATAGCACAAGGGATAGGTAAAGGTACCCGGATCCTTGGAGTTTTTGGGTGGACTTTTGAAGAGAAACGGCGGAGCATTCCTCATTGAGGTGGACTAGAGATGTCTCCGGTAGCTTGATTCTTATTTGGTGTAGAGTTCCTTCATGAACTTAGCATATTGGGGGGCATCATAGTCATTGCTTCGGGAAAAACGGGGTAAAGAGAGAATTGCATTTGACTAATCCGCTCCACAAACTTCTTGAAAACCTTCTCAAGGCCATCCTTCTTCAATCGAGATGGGTATGGAGGCTTAGGCTTGTATGGAGATACAACGGGCGGTTGGGGAGGAGAACGGGTGGTGTACTCGATGTAGCCTTACTAGGTTCCTTTGGCAACCTTTAGTGCTCACATTACCCGTAGGAGGTTCAACTTCAACCTCAACTTCATCCAAAGGAGGATCATTTAATATTCATCATCAACCATTAGATTAGGAATTTGTACCTTTTTAGAGTCAATTGGGGTTGAGGTTGTATCTTGCAAGGGTCTTTCCACTTCTCAAAGGTCACTACCTTGCAATGTCCGGACCTTTGGGGTTGATTCGGTATTGGAAGGTAAAGTGCCCGAGGGTCGCTCCGAGAGTGCCCTTAGAAATATGTCCTAATTGGTTCTCCAAATTGGCAATTGAAGCTTGTTGATTCTTGATGAGTTGGATCATTGCCGGCATTGGTGTCTTCTTGAGAGATCGAAGAACCACCCTCCTTATTTTGAGGAGGCTTGTTGAACCCGGGTGGTCCTTCACCTCTATGGTTGTACATTTTTCCCCGGTGGGGTAGGACCTTGGAAACCTTGACTTGGATGTCCACTTTGATTCCATTGATTTCCCCCTTTGGTGCCCTTGACCTTGGGGTCCTCCTTGAGTCCCTTGGCTACCTTGGTTTAGGTTACTTCCTTGAGACCATTGGTTGCCTTGATAACCCCTATAAACCTTGATAACCTCCTTGATTTCCTTGGTTGTAGCCCTTGCTATAACCACTACCTTGACTCCCTTGGCCTTGGTAACCTTGGTTAGGACTTGGTTGTACCAAGGTCGGTTATAGTTACCTTGATGTTACCTTGGGGGCTGAAATTACCATGGAAACCTTGACCTTGTGCGAAGCTTACCTCCTCAAGGTCGCCTTGGCCAAGTTCAGGAGTGGCGGAAGGGCAAGCACTAACATCGTGGCCTTGGGGCCCCCACAACATTCAAAACAATATATAGAAGCTAATGGAGGGTTACCCACATGAGAGAATTGAACCTTGGAGGGAGGGTTAGGCAGGGTTTAGGTTTTCTTACTTGGGTGCCATAGCATCGGGTCTTAGCATGAGGAGCGCAAAAAAAAGGGTATTTCATCTCATGTCCCGGTAAAATTATGCTTCTTCCCATAGGTGGATGAATCCTTTGGTGCATCAACACTTATAGCTCTAGAGTCAAGTGTGTGTCGCTTCCATATTTAGAGCTTGGAGGGTTTTTTGTCGAGACCAACTCCTTGTTTGTTGGGCCATCTCCGCAAAGAGTTCGAGACCCTCCTGGGAGTGAGCGTCCTTAGACACCTCCGGCGGCTTGGTTGTCATCCTTGTTTTTCCCCAAAACAAGGACCTAGCAAAGATGTCCGCCAAGCTCCATTCGGCGAATTTTTTGATGAGGACAAGACCGAAGAAGGCTTGGAACCTATTCCAAGTCTCATGGAAGAGCTCCCCCTTTGGGGTTTTTGTGTGAAGTGGTTGTTCGTCCCGGATTCATCCGTATTAGGGGGGAAAGAACTCCTCGAGGGAAGGCTTCGGCTAGTCCCTCCCATGTAGGAATGTTTTACTAGGTTGGTTCCCCAACCAAGACTTGGCTCTACCTTTGAGTGAGAAAGGAAAGAGCCGGGTCTCACACAACCGGGGGGTGAACTTGGTCATTCTTAACCGATCACATATTTCCAAAAGTCCTTGGATGCCTGGGATGGCTTTTTTTTCACCTTCCAATCCCAATTGAACACCACTCCATTTTGAACCATTTTATCATATTAGGTTGAGCTCAAAGTTTCCTGCATTGAGGGTCTTCGAAAAAATCTAAGGCTGCCCCTTCAAGAGTAGGACGGGCAAAAAAATCCGCCAAGGTACGTTTTTGACCCCTTTGTGAGTGATCATCATTTTGGTTATGGTGTGATGTACGATTGGTCCATGTCCCCCCCTTTTTAGACATGGTGGGTGTGAGATGCGTTCAGTTCTTTTTTTTTAACTGTAGGAGGGGGCGGAAGTAGTTCGTGGTTCGAGCACTTGTTCTAGTCCTTGGATTTGTGCTGAAGAGAGCTGAACGCCTCATGCAAACCCAAAACTCCTGCAAACAAGACAACAAAACACCCGAGAAATCAACGATGTGGGATAATAAAGGAAAAAAAAGAGCAACAAGGAAGCAAAAAGTAAAGCGGAAGGAAGGAATAGATCGGTCCCACTACCTAAGTGCTTTCAAAGGAATGAGAGAAGTCCCCGGCAACGGCCCCCAAAAACTTGATAAAAGGAAATTTTTTACCAGGTCGTATTCCAGGGGGGGTCCCTCATAAACCAATACTCACACTTTTTCATAGAGGGGTCTAGACATTTGAAAATTGGGTTTGGTTTGATCGAGAAAATCAGAAAAAAGGCAAAGAAATGCATACTAACAAAGATCAAGAAGGAAAAGGTGGCCAAAATCAAAAAACAAAGGGGGCTTCTTGGTGGGTTTTTTTCATGTAAGATGACTAATTGAAACAAACAAGCCAATTAAGATGGTTTGATTCGGGTTTACCAGCATTTCATTTTAAACCAATGCACTTCGTGACCTAATCCCTATCCTAATACCACTCAATTAGGCTCTCGCTTAAGCTAAAATGAATAAGGATGCATTCTAAGTGTTTTTTATGAAAAAGCCAAGACACAAGATACCTTCTTAAGACTCTATGACCACAAGGTGGCACCAAAAACTCTCATATCAAAAGCCCCTAACAAAAGGTTCACCAAAAAAGCCTTTTCAAACTCAATTGAATGAAAATTCCACCGCACACCAAGTGTTCGATAAAATGCCCCCCGGGGAGAAATCAAGTGAAAAATGGTTGAAACAAGATGATCTAATCCTTAGAACACACTCACTTCAACCCTAGGGCCTACAATTATATGAAATCCAAAACATCTCATGGCAATCAAATCACATTGAAAGGACCAAATCCCCCAAACAAACCTGGCAAAAAAATGGCATTAAAAACAAGTCTAGGAATCATCCTCTCAACCAAGATCAATCATGGCAATTCATTCAATATTTCCCCCTATCATAGACAAAACAAAAACTACCCATCCGGGAAACCCTAGAAATCAGCCACACATGGCCAAGGGAGTAAAGAGAAAAGAAGGAAGAATGGTAAACCAAGAACCCATGGTGAATCCTTGAGTTGATTTTTCACTTCTCCACTTGGAAGCACTTCTCCCAAGGTTTGTTGGCTTCAAAACCTGCTCCAATGGCTTTTTAAAATTGTCCAAAAATGTTTTTTCAGGGTTTGAGGGTTTCGGTTTGGGGGGGATGGTTTGGGGTTCAAGAGAGATGATAAAAATCCCCCAAAATGGCCCAAAAAAAAAGAATATTTATGTGCAGGGGACAGGGAAAAGGCGGCCCCCCTTCACGGCGTGCACACCTGCAGGGCCCTTGGGCCCCCCCCCCACCTGCAGAAAGCCCCGATTTTTGTAATGCTCATATCCCCCTGGGGGGCTCCAAAGGGGCCCCCCCTTTGCTCCTTTGCGCTCCTTTTTCACCCCTACTTTGATGCCAAAACCTGAAAATCAAGGGGGAACCAAAAAGCCCCCGTTTTTTGGTCCAAAGTGGCAACCCGGAAAAACAAAATGACACTTTGCAAAAAACCCTTTAATAAAAGCATATAAGTCATGTCATTTTTGAAAAAACACGGGCATTTCAAAGGTCTTCTTTTAATTTAAAAAAGCACTAATTAAATTTTACATCAAAAAAAAGGGGAAAAAAAGGGGCGAAACTTAGCCCCTTGGAACCCCCTTCGTTCCCCAGGGTTTTTAAAATTTTAACAAAATTAGCGGATTTAAAATTTTCATTCAACCCTTCTAAGACACCCCCTTTTAACCCTTCCTTAGGTTTAAGCCCCGGGAAAAGTGCGAAAACCCCTTCTAGCTACCAAGTTAATTAGTGGGGCCCCGGGAGGTGCCCTTGCAAGACTTAACTTAATTTGGGGAAAATTTAAAAAAGATTTATGAGTTACTCTTCCCCGGGGGTTAAAAACCCAACCCGGGGGTTTACGAAAGGCCCCCGCCCCCAATTAAAAAAGGTTAATTTGTTTTTTTTGATTTTTTAAAAAATTAAAAGGGAGCGTTTCGCTTTTTCCCCTTGCTTAACCAAAAAACTAATCTAGGTGTCAACCCCGACAAAAAAACATGAAAAAATGAAAAACAAATCAAAAAATGAAAGAAAAAAATGATTGAACTTGAATCTAAAAACCGGACCCGTGACCGCTTTAAACCCTTTTGGGGCACTTGGGGGGTTATTTAGTCTAAATCAAAAAGTTTAGCTACTCATGTTTATCACAAAAAAATCAAAGCAAAGAAAAAAGTTCATAAAACCAGGGGGGAAAAACAAAAAGGTCGGGAAAAAAAAAATTTAAAGGGGCGACCCCCACAAAAACTTCGATCCCCCGGAAGCTGCAATCCTAGCTCCGAGTCTTGGTTTTGGAAGGGGGGGGTTTACGATCTTTTTCCCCGGCTCTTCGAAACTCTAAATCTCTCCCCCGAACTTTAGGAATCCTCAAAATTTCCCCGATTTTGAAGAAGTATTTTTTTTTTTTGGGGCCCCGGGGGTTAAAAGGTTTTTTAAAATTAACCCTAATTCACCCCGTTTTCCCTCTTGAAATTTTGCCGAAAATTTTAAAGGGTTTTCCCCCCCCCCCCCCCCCAAAACTTAGTGAAAATTTTGGGGGCCCCCCGGGTTTTTTCCCCCTTGATTTTGGGCCAAAAAGGTTTTTGGCAAACTTAGGGTTTTGCCGAAAACACTTTCGGGGTTACATAGTGGATTTGGAAAGAATTTTCCCCCAAAAAGCAAAGGGGATTTTCGGGGGGGGAAAACCTTTGAAACCGGGGGGGGAATTGTTTCGACTTGGGGGTCCTTGGATCAAAATTCCCCGGGCAATTCTGAGGGTTTTTCCCAAGCCTTAGACACGTCCTTTTTGGTACTTTAAAATTTACGGCAAAAACCTGGCTAACATTAAAAAAAAAGAAAACCTCAAAAAACCCCCAAAACCGGGGGCCCAAGGGAAAACAAATGGCACGGTTTGGGGGGAAATTTATTGGGTTTTCATTATTTCTACCCTTTTAAAAAAATTTGGGTCCTTTAAAAAAACCGGGTTTATTTTAAATTTTTGTTGGAAAATTCCTTTTTTTTCCCCCCACCTCAACTCTGGGGAAATTTTTTTTGGGCAATTTTTATTGAAGGAAATTGAGGGGGGTTTTAAATTAAAATGTTAGAAAAATTTTAAAACCCCTTGTAAATTGAGAGGGGGTGGGGAAATGTTTCGTGAGGTTGAAAAAAAACTTCGGTTGTTGGAAGAAGCTTGTTCTTGATTGTTGCACTCGTTGGAAACTCAACTTTTCACATGATATCTTTGCTTTAGAGTTCAAAGATGTATTTCCTGGATATGCTGCAAAAGATCCTTGGTATAAATGGTTCCCATCAGAAGAAGATTGGCAAAGAGTCTTCAAGTTTGCCCAATTTCTTGAAGTGTTTAGTGGGGACCAATATTATCTCTGGGAGTTCATATTTCAAATGCTAATGTGTTCCTTCATGAAATGTGGAGAATCAAAGTATTTTTGAAGAAAACAATGCAGGCAGGTGTGAATGTTGAAGGGTTGGCTGGGAAAAAATGCAAAAAAAATTTGACAAGTATTTTGGGAGAATGTAACTTGGCATTGCATTTGTTGTGTGTTGGATCCCGAAACAAAATGGGGTGGTTGAAGTTACCCTTTTCAGTCTTTATGGTGAAGATAATTTCTTCAGACATGTACAATTGGTGCGTGGGGCTTTATGAACTTTTTGAGGAGTATGTTGGGGTATAAAGCTGAGGGTTGAAAATCGAGTGAAATGGTGGTTGAAACGGTTGCATCAGCAGTACCATTTGTGGGAAAGAGAAGAAGTTAACTGGACAAAACATGCTTGATTTATTGTTAGAAATGTGTCTAGTTCTGCTATACAGTAAATTGAAATTGATAACTATCTTTAAGCAGCATTGGCAGAACGTAGTTTAAAAACTTCAATGTGATTGATTGGTGGAAGGAGAACGATTGACTTATAAGATTTTTTCCGATGGGTACGAAATCATGGCAATACCGATTACTTCGGTAGCTTCAGAAGCTGCATTTAGTGCAGGAGTAAGAGTAATTGAACCCGTCGGGCATTTTAGGGAAAAAAAACTATTCAGGCCCACTTTCTCCCAAGATTGGTTAAAAAATCATTTGGTTTAAAAAAGGGCTAGAAGGAAATTTTAATTTTTCTTTTCCCGTGTTTTTTAACTTTTTTTATATTTTATTTTAATATAATTTTTTTTTAAAAAATAAAAAATGGTGAACAAAAGGGGGAGGGTTGAGATTGACTTGCCCTGAAACGTTTTTTGAATTTGGGCATTTTTTAGGGGGGAAGGGATATGTTTGATTGCAATTTTGCTTAATATCTTTTTTCGTTTCTTTTTAAGTTCAAGCTATTTTGACTTGTTTTTCCGCCCCCCTTTGGGGGGGGTTGTAAGTTGTAAAATTTAAATTGTGTTTTTTTGAATTATAATTTTTTTTTTTTTTTAGAAAAAAGATAAAATTTGAGAAAAGAAAAAAAAATTTTTTTTTCGGGAAAAAATTTTTCCTCTCCTACCCAAGATTTTTAAAAATTTAAATACAATAGTTTTTATTTTTTCGTATAATAAAAAATTTTTTAAAAAGAAAAAAACATATATTCAAAAATTTTAGGTATTTCCCCTTTTGGGAAAAAAATTTGGGGGCCCAAAACTTGATGTTTTGAATGATAAAATTTTAAATTTTAAAAATATTTTACCAAAACCAAAATTTGCCATTAAAAAAAAATTTGTTGTCAAAGGGAAAACTTTTAAAAAAATTTTTTTTTTTAAATTTTGATAGAGAGCTTTGCGTAAGAACCAATAGAAGAGTTTTTGAAACTTATCTTTAAATTTTAAAAAAAAAATTTTAAATTTTTTAAGAAAAAACTATAATTTTCCCCCAAAACCAGGGGGGGATCTGGTCCGGGAAAATTTTAGTTTGGAAAATTAAACCCTTTTTCGGAGGGGAAATTTCGGTCATTTTAAAAAAAAAAAAAAAAACCCTAACCTGGATTTTAAAACTCAGCCGCTTCTTTCTTTTTTCTTTTCCCCTTTTTTTCCAAACTCAGATGCAAAGCCCAAAGTCCGAATTGAGACCCCTACGAAAACTCGATCGGATTTTCCCCCCCTCGTCGGGTTAGGGGAAACGGCGGGATCTCATCCCAAAACGAGCATGAGCTTTTTCGGACAGCATCGATCCCCTTTGCCCCCCGCCCCCGCTGCCAAACCCCCGTTCCAAACAAAGGGCCCCCCAAAGGCTGAATCACCCCACAACGGCAGCAACGAAAATTTTCCCCCGGGTGATTCGATTCCTTTTTCTCGCCGCCTTTTCCCTCACATCGCCGATTAGGTTCGTTTACTTTTTCTCATTTCCCCCGTCGCCCATTGGGGTTTCGTACGTTCTTATTTGTCCAAAACCACCTGATCTGATCTCCCCGTTCGCTTGCTGCTGATTCCCTCAATTGATCGGGGGATTTCCGAAATTTTTGAAATTTATTCGGATCGTTTAGTGCGGGTTCATTTTTTTGGGCCCCATGATGCGTTGGGGGCGGAAGCTTCAGATTAAATTTAAAACCGGAATTTCCCCATTGGAGAAAAATGACTATTTTTTAAAAAATCAAACTTTAGTGATTATATTGTAAATTTTTTAAGGTTCAATGCTAATTTCCAGCTACCCCAAACTTAAAGGGGACTTTTTAAAAAATTATTAACAATTTTTTAAAATTTTTTTCTTTGAAAAATTTCTTATTTTTAAGGGGAAAAATTATTTCAAAAAGCTGTATAAACTAATTGGATTTTAGTTTTAAAAAAATTAATTACCATGTTAACTAGGTTAAAACGATAAGTTTTCTAATTAATTCGATTGGTTATTTAGTTAACTCGATTGGTTATCTAGTTTAAATTAAATTTATTAACTAGTTAACTCGTTTGGGGTTTAAAAAAGTTAATCGATTAGGGTAACTAATTTTAAATCGATTAGATAAAATTTGTTAAATCGATTGATTAACTAGTTTTAAATCGATTGGTTAAATAGTTAAATCGATTTTTAAATAGTTAACTGAGAGATAATAGTTAAATCGACGATAATAATTAATTTGATCGGTTAATTGTTAAAATTGATATATCATGATGTTAAACAAGTTAACTATTTTTAAAAAAATTAACTAGTTAACAACTTTTGGGAAAATAGGTTTTAAATCGATTGGATAACATGTTAAAACTTTTAGGGTTTAAATAGTTAACTAAATTAACAAAAAAAAAAAAATTGTTAACAAGTTATTAGTTAAAAAAACAGGGGTTTAAATAGTTAATTGTCCTTTTCTGGGAAAAACCCCGGAGTCTCGTCGGAAAAAACACCGGAAAAAAATGTTAAATTTAAATGTAAAAAAACCAAGTTAAAAATAGTTAAAAAGACGTCGTCGGAAAAGTCACCGGAGTTTGATTTTGGGCGCCCAAAAAGTCACTAAAAAATTCCACGAAAAAAAATCATCCGGAAAGTCGCCGGAAAAAACGCCGGGGATAGTCGGGCGGCGCGGGTGGGCCCCGGGGGGGGGTGGCGGGGGGCCGGCGGGGGC
>CM068298.1:64923371-65140377 GCA_034768395.1 Linum lewisii
CCTTGGTAACCTTGGTTAGACTTGTTGTACCAAGGTCGGTTATAGTTACCTTGATAGTTACCTTGGGGGCTGAAATTACCATGGAAACCTTGACCTTGTGCGAAGCTTACCTCCTCAAGGTCGCCTTGGCCAAGTTCAGGAGTGGCGGAAGGACAAGCACTAACATCGTGGCCTTGACCCCCACAACATTCACAACAATATATAGAAGCTACTGGAGGGTTACCCACATGAGATGATTGAACCTTGGAGGGATGCTTAGGCATGCTTAGGTTACTTACTTGGGATGCCATAGCATCGATCTTAGACATGAGGAGCGCAAACATAGGGTCATCTTCATCTCGATGTCCCGGTAACTTATGCTTCTTCCCATAGGTGGATGAATCCTTTGGTGCATCAACACTTATAGCTCTAGAGTCATAGTGTGTGTCGCTTCCATATTTAGAGCTTGGAGGTTGTTGTCGAGACCAACTCCTTGTCTTGTTGGCCATCTCCGCAAAGAGTTCGAGAGCATCCTCGGGAGTGAGCGTCCTTAGATCACCTCCGGCGGCTTGGTTGATCATCCTTGTATTCTCAAAATCAAGGGACCTAGCAAAGATGTCCGCCAAGCTCCATTCGGCGAAGTTGTGATGAGGACAAGACCGAAGAAGGGCTTGGAACCTATTCCAAGTCTCATGGAAGAGCTCTCCCTTGTGTTGTGTGAAGTGGTTGATTCGATCCCGGATTGCATCCGTCATATAGGGGGGAAAGAACTCCTCGAGGAAGGCTTCGGCTAGTCCCTCCCATGTAGTGAATGTTCTACTAGGTTGGTTCTCCAACCAAGACTTGGCTCTACCTTTGAGTGAGAAAGGAAAGAGCCGGAGTCTCACACAATCCGGGTGAACTTGGTCATTCTTAACCGATCACATATCTCCAAGAAGTCCTTGAGATGCCTAGATGGACATTCACCATCAATGCCATTGAACACCACTCCATTTTGAACCATTTGGATCATATTAGGCTTGAGCTCAAAGTTCCTAGCATTGACGGGTCTTCGAACAATGCTAGAGGCTGCCCCTTCAAGAGTAGGACGAGCATAATCCGCCAAGGTACGTCTTGCACCCCTTTGTGAGTGATCATCATCATTGGTATGGTGTGAATGTACCGATTGGTCATCGTCATCCCCATGTTGAGACATAGTGTGGTGTGAGATGCGTTCAGCTTCTTGTTTTTCAACTGTAGGAGGTGGGGAAGTAGTTCGTGGTTCGAGCACTTGTTCTAGTCCTTGGATTTGTGCTTGAAGACGAGCTGAACGCCTCATGCACTAACCCAAAATCTCCTGCAAACAAGCACAACAAACACACCCGAGTAATACAACGATGTGGGATAATAAAGGAAACAAAGAGCAACAAGGAAGCAAAAAGTAAAGCGGAAGGAAGTGAATAGATCGGTCCACTACTAAGTGCTTTCAAAGGAATGAGAGAAGTCCCCGGCAACGGCGCCAAAAACTTGATAAAAGCGATTTTACCAAGGTCGTATTCCACGGGGTCCTCTCATAAACCAATACTCACACTTTTCATAGACGGTCTAGACATTTGAAATTGGTTTGGTTTGATCGAGAAAATCAGAAACAAAGGCAAAGAAATGCAATACTAACAAAGATCAAGCAAGAGAGAAAGGTGGCTCAAATCAAAGACAAAGGGGGCTCTCTTGGTGGGTAATTTCATCATGCTCAAGATGACTAATTGAACAAACAAGCCAATTAAGATCGAGTTTGCATTCGGATGACCATGCATTTCACTTCTATAACTCAATGCACTCTCGTAGCACCTAATCCCTATCCTAATACCACTCAACTTAGGCTCTCGCTCTCAAGCTAAGTGAATAAGGATGCATTCTAAGTGTTTGATGAAATGCCAAGACACAAGATACTCTCTTAAGACTCTATGACCACAAGGCTAGGCACAACACTCTCATATCAATGCCCTAACACTAAGAGATTCACCAAAAAGCCTTTTCAAACTCAATTGAATGAAAATCCACATGCACACCAAGTGTTCGATAAAATGCCCAAGAGAGAAATCAAGTGAAAATGGTTGAAACAAGATGATCTAATCTCTTAGAACACACTCACTTCAATCCCTAGACCTACAATATATGAAATCCAAGCACTCTCATGCATCAAATCACATTGAATGGACCAAATCAAGCAAACATGGCATAAAATGGCATTAAGAACAAGTCTAGGAATCATCCTCGTACAACCAAGATCAATCATGGCAAGTTCTATACAATCATCCCTCTATCATAGCACAACTAATCTACCCATCCAAGATGAACCCTAGAAACTCAGCCACACATGGCCAAGGGAGTAAAGAGAAAAGAAGGAAGAATGGTACACCAAGAACACCATGGATGAATCCTTGAGATGATCTTCACTTCTCCACTTGTAAGCACTTCTCCCAAGGTTTGTTGGCTTCAATCCTAGCTCCAATGGCTTCAAATTGCTCCAAAAATGTGTTCTAGGGTTTGAGGGTTCGTGGGTATGTGTTTGGGGTTCAAGAGAGATGATAGAATCCCCCAAAATGGCCAAAAACAAGAATATTTATAGTGCAGGGGACAGTGCACGGCGTGCACCCCGCACGGCGTGCACACCTGCACGGCGTGCACCCCTGCACTCTGCAGAAAGCTCGATCTTGTAATGCTCATATCTCCCTCGTCCGGACTCCAAATGACCTCCCGTTTGCTCCTATGCGCTCCTTGTCATCCGTACTTTGATGCCATAACCTGAAAATGCACAGAGGCAACTCCAATAGACCACGAATTTGGCTCCAAAGTGGCAACGGACAACAAAATGACACTTTGCACAAAACTTCAATAAAAGCATATAAGTCATGTCATTTCATGAATAAACACGGGCATTTCAAAGGTCATTCATAAGCTTAAAATGCACTAATTAAAGTCACATCAAAAACAGGGATGACAGACGAACTTAGACTTGGAATCCCCCTTCGTTCCCCAGAGCATTGACAATCAACAGATTAGCGGATTTCAATTCTCATTCAATCAATTCTAAGACACCACCATAACTCCTTACCCTTAGGTTTAAGACCGGCGAACGTTCGCTCTATCCGTTCTAGCTACCAAGATTAATTAGTCGCCCGGGTATGGTCGCCTCTTGCAACGACTTAACTTAATTGGTGGAATTACTAACGATTTATGAGTTACTCTTGCAGTGGATTAACCCTAACCGGTTCCTACGAAAGGCACGCTCCAATTATAAGGTTAATTGTTCGATTTGATGTTTTAAAGTAAGGCGAGCGTTCGCTTCTATCCTTAGCTTAACCAGAATCTAATCTAGGTGATCAATCCAGACAAGAAACATGAACAATGAAAAACAAATCAAACATGAAAGAGAAACTGATTGAACTTCGAATCTAAACACCGCCGATCCGTGACCGCTTTAAAGCCCTGGGTCACTTAGGGTTCATCTAGTCTAAGATCTAAGAGTTTAGCTACTCATGTTTATCACAAAAGAATCAAAGACAAAGAAAGAGTTCATCATCCAGAGGAAGAACAGAAAAGGATCTGAAAAACATAATTAAGACGACTCCGACAGAAGCTTCGATCTCCGGTAAGCTGCAATCCTAGCTCCGAGTCTTCGAGATGGAAGGGATGGCGTCACGATCTCTTTCCGGCTCTTCGAACTCTAAACTCTCTGCTCCAGAACTTTAGAGAATCCTCGAAATTCTGATTATGAAGAAGTATATTTTATTTTGGGCCGCCGGTTAAGTATTTATACTTAACCCTAATTCAGCCAGATTTCCTCTTGAATTTTCGCCGAAAATCATAAGGGATTTTCGCTGAAAATCTTAGTGTAAATGGGGAGCCCGCCGGTTGATTCCTTCTGTGATTTTCAGTCCAATAGTTTTCGGCGAAAACTTAGTGTTTTCGCCGAAAACACTCTTCAGTTGACATCAGTGGATTTGTGCATGTATTTTCGCCGAAAATGCTAAGGTATTTTCGGCGAAAACTCCTTTGTAAACCGGGGCAGGAATTGTTTCGACTTGATTGGCTCCTTGGATCGATTCCGGTGCAATTCCTCGAGGTTCCAACGCCTTAGACACGTCCTTGGCTACTTTATTTGACGGCAAAAACCTGTGCTAACATAAAAACACTAGAAAACCATCAAATAGACCCGAAACGGGCCAAGGTAACACAAATGGCACGAGATAGGGCAATTGATTGAATATTCATTATTCTACCCTAAAAACCATGTCTTAAGCAAGGAAATGCCTTAATGAGGCTGATAATCACGTCAATCGAGTGTCATCATTGTCACATGTCACTTTGTCGATAGAAATTGGAAACTTCAAAAGCGTATTCTTAATTTTTGTGATCTTCCTCCACCTCACTCTGGAATTATTATTTGTGCAATTTAGATTGAAGGAAATTGAGGGGGTAATTGAAAATGTTAGACAAAGTGTCAAACACATTGCTATATCTGAGAGTCGTGTGAACATGTTTCGTGAGGTTGCTAAACAACTTCGGTTGTCTGGAAAGAAGCTTGTTCTTGATTGTTGCACTCGTTGGAACTCAACTTTTCACATGATATCTGTTGCTTTAGAGTTCAAAGATGTATTTCCTGGATATGCTGCAAGAGATCCTTGGTATAAATGGTTCCCATCAGAAGAAGATTGGCAAAGAGTCTCTCAAGTTTGCCAATTTCTTGAAGTGTTTAGTGATGTGACCAATATTATCTCTGGGAGTTCATATACAACTGCTAATGTGTTCCTTCATGAACTGTGGAGAATCAAAGTATTATTGAAGAAAACAATGCAGGCAGGTGATGAATGTATGAAGGGTATGGCTGAAAACATGCAAGAAAAATTTGACAAGTATTGGGGAGAATGTAACTTGGTCATTGCATTTGCTTGTGTGTTGGATCCTAGAAACAAAATGAGGGTGGTTGAAGTTACCTTTTCAGATCTTTATGGTGAAGATAATTACTTCAGACATGTACAATTGGTGCGTGAGAAGCTTTATGAACTTTTTGAGGAGTATGTTGAGGAGTATAAAGCTAGAGAGGTTGAAAATCGAAGTGAAATGGTGGTTGAAACGGTTGCATCAGCTAGTACCGATAGTGGGAAAGAGAAGAAGTTAACTGGACAAGACATGCTTGATTCTATTGTTAGAAATGTGTCTAGTTCTGCTACTACAGTAAAATCTGAACTTGATAACTATCTTGAAGCAGCATTGGCAGAACGTAGTAATTAAAGACTTCAATGTGATTGATTGGTGGAAGGAGAACCGATTGACTTATAAGATTTTGTCACGAATGGCTACTGAAATCATGGCAATACCGATTACTTCGGTAGCTTCAGAAGCTGCATTTAGTGCAGGAGTAAGAGTAATTGAACCAAGTCGGGCATCTTTAGGGAAAAAGACTATTCAGGCTCTACTTTGCTCCCAAGATTGGTTAAAAAATCATTATGGTCTAACAAGGTCTAGCAAGGTAAATTTTAATTTTCTCTTTACCTAGATGATTTCTTTAACTCTTTCATTATATTTATATTTTAACTATCAATTTTCTTTCTTGAAGAATACAAACATGGTGAACGAAGAGGATGTTGAGATTGACTTGTCCTAGTAACGTTATTGCATATTTGGATGCATACTTTTATGGGGTAAGATATAGTTTGATTCGCATATTTCTGCTATCACATATCAGATTCAGTTTCTATTTAAGTTCAAGCTATATATTGCACTTGCTTTTCGCCCGCCCGTTGGCGGGTTGTAAGTTGTGAAATTATATAATTGTGTATTTTTAGAATTATAATTTTGTATTTTGCTTAGACAAAAGATAAATAATTTGAGAGAAGAAAATAACATTCTTGTCAGGAAAATTTACCTCTCCTATCCACGATTTATAAAACTTTAATCACAATAGTTTTTATCTTTATTCGTATAATATAAATTTTATAAAAGAAAGAAAAACATATATTCATAAGTTTAGGTAGTCTCCTTTAGGAAAAATTGGTGGCCAAGCTCTGTCATGTAGTTGTATGATGAAATTTAATTGCAACATATATTTACTCACACTCATATATGACCATTCAAATTAAGTTCGTTGTCAAAGCTGCTAACTATTAATAAATTTAATTTTAATTTAGATAGAGAGCTTTGCGTAAGAACCAATAGAAGAGTGTTAGAAACTCTATCATCTATATAAAAAATAATTTAATTTTTGAAGAATAAACTATAATTTTACCCTCAACGCAGGGACAGGATCTGCGTCCAGGATTTCTAGTTTGGAACAATTCCAAACCCATTTTCGGAGGGGCATTTCGGTCATTTTGAAAAAAAAAACAAAAAACCCTAACCTGGATTGAAAACTCAGCCGCTATCTTTCTTATTCTTCTCCCTTTCTTTCCAAACTCAGATGCAAAGCCGAAAGCTCCGAATTGACGACCCATACGAAGCTCGATCGGATTCCCCTCCTCGTCGGATTAGGAATCGACGCAGCATCGTCATCAAATCGAGCATGAGCTTCTTTCGGACAGCATCGATCCCTTCGCCGCCGCCGCCGCTGCCAACCACGTTCCAAACAGAGGCCCAATGGCTGAATCAGCCGACAACGGCAGCAACGAGATCTCCGGCTGATTCAGATTCCTTTCTCAGCCGCTGCGTCACATCGCCGATTAGGTTCGTTCACTTTTTCTCATTTCCTCGTCGCCGATCTGGTGTTTCGTACGTTCTCTATTTGTCCAATTCCACCTGATCTGATCTCCGCGTTCGCTTGCTGCTGATTCAGCTCAATTGATCGGCGATTTCCGATTTCTGAACATTGATTCGGACTCGTTTAGTGCTGTTCACTTTTTTGGCTATGATGCGTTGAGGCGGAAGCTTCAGATTATTGAAGACCGGAGATTTCCGATTGGAGAAGAATGACTATTTTGTAATCTATCAAACTTTAGTGATTATATTGTAAATTATTAAGGTTCAATGACTAATTTCCAGCTACCCCAAACTTAGGTGACTGTTTAGTAATTATTAACAATTGTAAATTTTTGTCATTTGTAAAGTTTCTTATTTTTAAGAGAACATTATTTCAATAGCTGTATAAACTAATTGTATTATAGTTAAAATAATTAATTACCATGTTAACTAGTTAACTCGATAAGTTATCTAATTAATTCGATTGGTTATTTAGTTAACTCGATTGGTTATCTAGTTAACTCAATTGATTAACTAGTTAACTCGATTGGTTAACTAGTTAACTCGATTAGATAACTATTAACTCGATTAGATAACTAGTTAACTCGATTGATTAACTAGTTAACTCGATTGGTTAACTAGTTAACTCGATTTGTTAACTAGTTAACTCGAGTAGATAACTAGTTAACTCGACAAGATAACTAATTAATTTGATCGGTTAATTAGTTAACTTGATATATCATGATGTTAAACAAGTTAACTAGTTAACTAGTTAACAACTTGGTAACTAGTTAACTCGATTGGATAACATGTTAAAACTCAGGTTAACTAGTTAACTAGTTATCAATAAAAAAATATTGTTAACAAGTTATTAGTAAAAATCAGGTTAACTAGTTAACTTGTCCTTGCTGGAAAAATCACCGGAGTCTCGTCGGAAAAATCACCGGAAAACATGTTAATTAACTGTAAAAATCCAAGTTAACTAGTTAACTAGACGTCGTCGGAAAAGTCACCGGAGTTTGATTGGTCGCCGAAAAAGTCACTAAAAAATTCCACGAAAAGTCATCGGAAAGTCGCCGGAAAAGTCGCCGGCGATAGTCGTCGGCGACGATGGCCGGCGGCGGTGGCGGTGGCCGGCGAGGGGCCGACAATAATTACCACAACTGTCAACATAAAACATATAAAAGATAATAATAAAATATTAATATAAAATATAATAATAAAATATTTAAATTAAATATAATAATTAAATTGTTTGTGTAAAGTCCAAAATACCCTGACAAATCTGGACCATTAGATTGGTCAAAGGGTCAAACTAGATCTAATGGCTGAAATTGGGTTTGGAACTTTCCAAACCCAATATCTCTTGGACGCTGATCTGCTTCCCTCAACGCACATGCTATTTAATTTCATATCATTATTTATTCATTATCCTAATATAAATAACTAATAAGTTCAACAATATGATTTTCATAGTTTTAGAACATTTTATATTTTAAATACATTTTTATTTTACCTCTCCTATCCACGATTTATAAAACTTTAATCACAATAGTTTTTTTCTTTATTCGTATAATATAAATTTTTATAAAAGAGAAAAACATATATTCATAAGCTTAGGTAGACTCCTTTAGGAAAAATTGGTGGCCAAGCTCTGTCATGTAGTTGTATGATGAAATTTAATTGCAACATATATTTACTCACACTCATATATGACCATTCAAATTAAGTTCGTTGTCAAAGCTGCTAACTATTAATAAATTTAATTTTAATTTAGATAGAGAGTTTTGCGTAAGAACCAATAGAAGAGTGTTAGAAACTCTATCATCTATATAAAAAAAATAATTTAATTTTCGAAGAATAAACTATAATTTTACCCTCAACGCACATGCTATTTAATTTCATATCATTATTTATTCATTATCCTAATATAAATAACTAATAAGTTCAACAATATGATTTTCATAGTTGTAGAACATTTTATATTTTAAATACATTTTTATTTCTTTTAAAAATCAATACACATATCATCAATTGAGGCACAATCTCGTCTAGATAGAGGCAAATTGACGTTTGAAAATGGTAATTCACGCATGGTTATTTTATTAGTGATACTATGGTGAAATCACCAGTTTTAATGGATTTTAGGTTTTACTGTTACATTTTTGTGGTTAAAATATCAAAAATTAAGGATTTAAGATGTAAATATCGAGTTTTAGGGTTTATAAGTTTAGAATTTAGATAGTTGATATCAAAATTTATATTAAAATATGTTACTATCGAAAGTATTTTTAAAATTAATTCTACAATTAATATCAACATAGTTTAAAGGTATTAATTGATATAATTTTGGATATTGCATTATCCTTTTTTTTAGTATGAATTTTTTCTAATACTTGTATGAAAAAATTCAAAATCAAACAGACATGAAGGGTCTAACCAATTATATTCAATATAAGTATTGTTCAACTACCATTTAATGATTTATTTTTTGGTAAGATAACATCCCTGTAATATTAAATTGTAAAACATTATGGATTAAGATAAATTATTTGTATTAAAATTTTGATATTTATGAAAAAAATTGATCAATCATAGCAAGAAAAACGTATGACTGTAGAAGAGGCTACAATTAAGGAGAGAATATTTATAACATGGATAAATTAGAAAAATGTAGGATTGTGGTTAAAGAACACGTGACTCAATTATTAACATCTTACTAACTTTTATGTAGGATATAATATTTATAACATATATAAAGTATAATTACAATAGTAGACATTGCTAAGTTTTTTACCTGTGTTTAGATACAATATATATACAATCTAAAATGGAACTAATCTAAAATTACTCTCTTTTATTATAAAGTAAAGATTATATAGATACCGATATATAATTGTATTTTATTATTTCTCTTATTTTTATATCTTATCTTCATTCAATAAATTAGTTATATTTAAGCCCGTTTGTTGCTCATTTAGTTTTAAAATATCATTTGGTTTAAACCCAACGTGTAAATTGTTAGTTACAAAATAAAAGTTCAAACGCAAAAACATTCTAAGAAGCTATTTTGTTAAAACATGTGACAAATTTGTGTTAATAAAATATTTTTATTTAAATTATGGTGAATTAAGTTTCACGGTCTCATTAAATGAAGTGGATATTATTTTTGATATTAAGTATACTTACTACACTAAATTGTGATTGATTACTTACATATGTTTACAAGTAGTATATAAAATATAAAATGTGTCTCAATTAGTTTTACTTAAAAATTATAATGTAGTAAGAATAATAAGAATAAATAATATATTTTATTTTCTGAATAGTGAAGTTAATTTTCTAATTGATGTAAAATGTGTAAGGGATAAGGAATAAAATAATCCAAAATAAGTTTACATATATAAAATATAAAATAGGAACATACTTGGACTATTAATTAATCATCTTAATTTTTTTCGTTTAATATGATTAAGAGTTAAAAATTAATTAAATAGTAGTTATTTTTATTAAAAGCTAAAATGTAGGAGAGTGGGGTAAAAAAGAGGGATGAAAAATTAAAGAAAAAAGGAAAGTGTGCTGCTATATACTGTCCGTATTTTACTTCGCGCAGTCCGTATTTTTTAAAAAACATACTATTATACCCTTATTGTATTTTACTTCGTGCAGTCCGTTTTTACTTCATACAGTCCATATTTTACTTCGCGCAGTCCGTCTTTACTTCGCGCAGTCCAAGTTTTACTTTGCGCAGTCCGTTTTTACTTCGCGCAGTCCAAGTTTTACTTTGCGCAGTCCGTTCTTACTTCCCGCAATCCATATTTTACTAAGACGATCCATATTTGAATAAACTAATTATTTTTATTGTTTGAAAGTAAAATAATATATATATTCAAAACTACGACACATTTTCATATCGAAAATTAATATTCTAATAAAATAAAAAATACATTTTTCACAAAATAAATTGAATAACTATAAACCATTACATATCTTCGAAAATATCCAACAAAAAAATTAAGGTTTATAGTTATTCAAGTTATTAAAATTTGGACTATGTTAAAATCTGGACTGCATGAAGTAAAATATGGACTGCACGAAGTAAAACCTGGACTGCACGAAGTAAAACCTGGACTGCGCGAAGTAAAAAAAACGGATTGCGCGAAGTAAAACTTGGACTGCGCGAAGTAAAACTTGAACTGCGCGAAGTAAAAATGGACTGCACGAAGTAAAAACGGACTGCGCGAAGTAAATAAGGGTATAATGGTCAATTTTTTAGAAAATATGGACTGCGCAAAGTAAAACATGGACTGTATATAGCAAATCGCAAAATAATATATTAAAAGACTAATCCTAACTAAAAAGAAGGAATTAGTTAGTGGAAAGAATTCAACTTCCTTTTCTTGAAGCAACTCATCATCACGACGGTTTTCTTAAAAAAAAACATATCGACGGCGGGGTTTTTTTCGGCGGCTGTAGACTTAATCGACAGCGTTTTTTATGATCGGCAGCTGTAAACGGTAATCGACGGCGGCGTTTGTTGGTATTCGACGGCTGCACCAGCAAACCTGCATCAAATCGAAACACCATTGGTTAATTCCTCAACCTTTATTTGTTTATCAGGTTTTTTTTTTCAGAATTCGAACTTCGATAGCCCTGTGTTTCGTTTCGATTATGGTGATCAGATACTTAATCTTCCCATAATGCTACAACAATGGAAAAGATCACAGATGAGAAGATATGTCGGAGTCCGGCTCGTTGTCGTGGTCCGTTTCATCATCATCAGACATTCTTTCTTCAGGTTCGTTAGGTACCTATTATCTCACTCCAGGTACATTATGTACTGTTTCCCCCTTTTTCAGTACTGACGCAGTGGCTTGTGTTCCTATTTTCCATGTTTGGTACCAGATTCATTGATTGAGTCGGTCCCTAACCACAATATCGGTGAAACTACTACCGCTGTTCATGCTTCGGGTTTCAAGATATCATCGGAGTCCGGCCCATTGCTGGCCATCGTTCCTTCATCATCGGACATTTTTGCTTCAGGTTCGTTAGGTACCTATTATCTCACTTCAGGTACACTTTGTACCGTTTTTTTCCCTTTTCAATATTGACGCAGTGGCTTGTGTTCCTATTTTCCATGTTTGGTACCAGATTCTTTGACAGAGCCAGTCCCTAACCACAATATCGGTGAAACTCCTACCGATGTTCATGCCTCAGGTTTGAATATTTATTTTCCAAAGTTTAGGTGTTGTGTTAAAAAAAATTAATGTGATATTCTCATCATATTCTACTTCATTATGTACTATGGAGCCAGGTTCGGTGCCCGTCGTCAATCTATTGACTTCTGATGATCATGATGCATGTTTGATGTTGATGCTTTTTAGACCAGTGACTTTGGAGCATCGTTCCAAAGCACCACTCCCTACCCACATGGCCCCTCCTGATAAGTCATTTCTTTAAAATCTCCACAAAGTGTCAGACCTCTAATTATTATTGGTAATTAATCTTACATTCTTCCCCATTACTCCACAAATGCCACCGTTCACCCAACTGCAAATGAAGTTTTGTTAGCAAGTACTAGTTTCAAGCAGCGTAATAATCCCAACAAAGCTACTAGACGTATCAAGTCTTCTCAGGAGATCATTCGTCGTCAGATGAAAAAGACGAAGAAGAAGAAGACACTGATTGCTGAAGTAGTTGCTGAATGTGTGGAACAAATGAAGAAATAGTTCGGATTTTTCTCTTTTTTCATTTATTTCCACAAACATATGTTCAGGAACATTGGCATTAACCAAACTAAATATGTTGGCTAGAGTTACTTATTTTATTGTTCAAACATATTCCAAAATACTTATGAACCAAATTATTTTAGTAAATTACACAACAAACTATCCCATGATTATAATATTCCAACATTTATATCTTCATACATTTGAAACTACGCACCAATATTAAACATAACAATATTTAACCGAACTTTGAAGACCATATATCCCACCGAATCAATCTCTGCAAATTCATGAACAAGCATATGTATAGCATTGTGAAAGAAGGAACACCATTATGTTCCTGAAATCAGATTTCAGGTACTTTCTTATGTACCTGAAATCAAAATTAGGTACCCACTTATGTACCTGAGATCAGATTTCAGGTACCATCTAATGAACCACACGGTTTAAATAGGAACACAATTAGGTACCGAAACAAATAAACTAGTAGTGTTCCAGGTATTACTAACTTAATAGTTGAGGTTGTGTGATCTTAATATTTGCCAGAGTTGTGCTGTGACGGCAGTTTGCATTAGTAGTTCGCGGCTGGGTATAAGTTTGTTAGTTGCTGCCATTGTGTCGTGGGATGGTGATTCGACGATGTTTTCGTAACACGGACTTCAGCCACACCCAACTTCACCGGAAAGAGAACAAGGACAGTGTTAAATTTGGTCTAACAAAATTGCCTTTGAAACTGGTTGGTAAGAAGATGATTTGGAACTCTCTAAAATACCTATTAGTATTCTCACATGAGAATAGTTTGGATATCGTGATGAGAGAGAAAGAGTGGAAGAGAGTGAGCGAGAGGGTGAGGGGTCGGGGGGAGTCTGGGGGGGTCAGGGGGTCTCGTCGGATCGACAGAAACTTAGTGTTCAGATTAGGAATGTCGTGGTGATCCTTGAAGCGTCGAATCGTTTTGCTCCGGAGGATTTCAGATTGACTGTTACTAAAGGGGATCTGTCTCATTTTGTGTTCTTGGATATGGTGGAATTGATTTGGCTGAAGAGTGTTTTGGAAGTGTCAGTCTCGAATCACTATGCTGCCGCAGGTTTGCAATTTTAAAGGGAGTCGTAGGGAAATCCGTTTGTCACGCTTCTCCATCAGAGGCGAGGGTTTTCTGAACGTTGCGGAGTGTTGCCGGAATGGTCGGCAATTCTTTATTAACATTCCGACAGAGGTCAATAGTGCCGGATGGCCTTCTCTTCTAAAAGTGGTATCTGAGGTGGTATGCGTCTGTGGACCGGTTCCGCCGTGGCAAGGGGAACCAATTAAATCATTTGCTGAGGCGATGCTAGGTTCGGAGATGACATTAGAAGGTAAGTGCACGATTTCATCAGAATCGTCTATTGATGTGGGTGCCCTTGGGGTTGTCGAGAGGTTGAGATATTTGGATCGCTGCCTCTGCTTTCGCTTTATGAACAGGGAGCCAGAGGTAGTCAACTGGAAAATCTTTCGTGCGTGGATGGCAAAGAACTGGGGTCTGCCGTTGTCCGCTAAGATTATGTGCTTGGGGGACGATTTATGGCTCCTGGAGTGCCCGACGAAGGAGGCAGTCGACAGAGTGGTGGCCTTAAACAGATGCCTTTATGGGTCCTCACGCCTTTTTCTCGACAGATGGACGCCCGGAGCGGGACGCTCGGCGGTGTTGCCAAAACAGAGTCTGATGTGGATAGTGATTCAGGGGATTCCCCTGCACCTTAGATCAGTTAATCTTTTCCGTGCTCTAGGGGATAGATGTGGGAGTTTTGTGGATTTTGACGACAAACTTTGCCCTCTCAATGCGGTTCGTATCAAAATCGCAGTGGTTAAGGTCATCCCCAATGCCCTAAATCTGCGTTTTCAAGAAGAGGAGTTTTCGGTCAGGATTTACAGAGAATCACCTGAGGTTTTAGGAAAGGGGGTCGGGAAGGAGTCTGGGTCACTCGTCGTGGTCGGCAGTGGTGAGTTAACCACTCCACCTGTATCAGCATGGAAGATCAGATGTTTGAGGGGAAAGGCAAAGGCGATGGAGGAAGGGGAGTCGTCCTCGACAAATTTGCCGGAGAAGGATTTAAGGCGATCGAATCTCGACGAGCTGGCTTTCAAAATCGCCCCCTTCAAGGCTAGCCAAGGTTCAGATTTGGGGTTGGAGAAGTCGTCGGAAGAAGACGTAGAGGAGCGGCCGGAAAGGGTGGCGGTTATTAGCGGGAGTCCCAAAAAGGGTTCTTTTTCCGATGTTTGCCTCGTGGAACGCTTAGATGGGATTGGTCAGGCGGCGATGGGTGTTTCGGTTGAGTTGGCTGGGGGCAACAGAAAGTCCATTCATATTGTCAGGGGACATTCTGGTGTTTATGTTGGCTTAAGGCTCAGAGATGACGTTGGATTATGTGTTATGTCACAGAACTTTCCAGTTACCCAAGTCAAGGTGCTTAGGTGGCAATCAACGTCTTTTTTGGATAAGTTTTTAGGTTGTGGGAGTAGTAAGTGTGGGCCTGGTGAGGGAATTAGGATTGTGGGTGGGCCGGTTAACTCATTTGGGGTGGGCTCATATTTAGGACCTAATTTGGGGACTACTTCTTTGGGTCCTTTTACAGAGCAAAGTGGGGTTGGTCAAGAGGTTTCTGGAAATGCAGAAGATGGTGCTTTATCTGAGGACGAATTAGTATTAGCTTCAGTGGAGAGAGTGGCGAGGGTGCTGGACATGCAATTTTCGGATTCGACGGAAGCTGCTCTCGACTCGGTTAGGAACTCAGCAAAGGCAGTGTTGGCGCGAAGGAAATTTCCAGGAAAGAAAACCAGAACTGAAAGAGAGTTAGCTAAATTGGGGTTTTCGCTCGAGGATGCAATTGTTTCTCAGCTGAGAGAGAGAAGAACAGGTATGAATTCTCCTGAGCTCCTCTTATGAATTTTAAGTTGATGTCGTGGAATGTGCGGGGTTTGGGTTCGGCGGAAAAGAGATTCCAGATTAAGGGGAGATTACAGGGTTGTGGTTTGTCAATTTTGTGCATTCAGGAGTCAAAATTAGAGGTTGTTAATGAAGCTTTGCTGCGTAGCATTTCGTTTTGCTCTCGATTTCAGTGGGCTGCCAAGCCTTCTGTGGGGTCGGCAGGGGTATTGTTACGATTTGGAATCAGGATGTTTTTGTTGTAGAGGCTCAATGGATTGGCAGATTTTGTATTGTGAATGTGTTACGTAATGTGGAGAACAAGGTGTGTTGGTTGCTCGTCAACGTGTATGGTACATGCTTGTGGGAGGACAAACAGGCGTTCCTCGAGGAAATCAAAGAGGTGTTGGGATGGTGGCCGTTGCCTGTTTGCGTGGTGGGCGACTTTAACTTGATTCGTAGTAACCAGGAAGCGATAGGTCTACCTAGGGCTCAACGGGAATTGGATCTGTTCAATAATTTTGTGGACGATGCAGGACTCTTTGAACTCCCATTGGGTGGGGCGAGTTCACTTGGTCCAATTCTCGGGCGATGCCGTCTTTCTCGAGAATTGATAGAATGTTTGTCTCTTTGGAGTGGGAGAATCTTGTTTCTGAGTGTTTTCTTGAGGCTAGACCAAGATCGTGCTCCGATCATTGTCCCATTGTAATGCATTGTGGAACAAGGGAGATTATGAGAAGGCCTTGGAGGTTAGAATTGATGTGGTTTATGCATGAGGAGTTTGAACGGGTTGTTAGACAGAATTGGCAAGGACAAATAGGAAGGTCAAAAGGGTTCTTTGCGGTTGCTCTGAAGCTGAAAAGACTCAAAGGTTTTTTGGCAGGTTGGAATAGGGATGTGTTCAAAAGAGTGGATGTTCAAATCGAAAGAGTGTTGGGTAAAGTAGCTGAGCTGGACTCTCTTGATGAAAGGGGAATGCTTGATGAGGTGTCTAGATTAGAGAGGTGTAATTTAAAGTGCACTCTGATTCAACTATGGAAGAAAGAGTTCATCTTGTGGAAGCAGAAATCTAGGGATAAATGGCTTCTAGATGGAGATAGGAATACAAGTTATTTTCAGAAAGTCGCTAGTCATCATCGGAGATGCAATAGGATTGGGAGGTTAACGGTGGACGGAGAGCAGATTCTTGGTCAGAGAGCTTTGTCTAGGGAAATTCCGAAGTTCTACGACCGTCTTTACTCTGAGGATTACGGGAGGCGTCCTTTCCCTCATGCTATTCGGTTCGAGCAGATTAAGAGGGAGGAGGGTGGGTGCCTTATAAACATGTTTTCTGAAAAGGAGGTTTGGCAGGTTATCAAAACCTCGTCGGGAGACAAGGCACCAGGTCCAGATGGGTTTCATCTGGAGTTCTTCAAAAAGTTTTGGGCTATGTTAAAGGAGGAATTTATGGAAGGTATGGGTGAGTTCTATAGGTCCAGCACTCTCCCAAAGATGGTGGGTTGCACCTTTTTATGTCTGATTCCCAAAAAGAATGCGGTTGAAGATATTAAGGATTTACGACCTATTAGTCTGGTTAGCAGCATTTACAAAATCCTCAGCAAAGTGCTCATCGAAAGATTGAAAATTCCTCTTAAAAACTTAATCTCGAAGTTTCAATGTGCTTTTGTGGGGGAAAGACAGATTTTGGACGCGTCCCTAATTGCTAATGAAGTGCTTGATTTGAGAGTGAGAAGCGGTAAATCAGGTCTTATTTTTAAGCTGGATATAGAGAAGGCTTACGACCATGTTAATTGGAACACGCTTCTGTCTGTTATGGGTCGTATGGGTTTTCCCGAGTTGTGGATGGTTTGGATTAGGTCATGTATTGCGTCCCGGTTTTCTCTACTCTGGTGAATGGGGAGTCAGCTGGGTTTTTCCCAAGTTCACGAGGGTTGAGGCAAGGTGATTCGTTATCTCCGTTTCTGTTCATTATGGTGATGGAGATCCTATCCAAGATTCTCAGTAGGTTGCAGGAGGTGGGCGTATTCAGAGGTTTCTTTATTAATGAGGCGCTTAGAGTAGGAGAGGTTTCTCATATTCTTTTTGCCGATGATGCTATAGTGTTCTGCGAAGCCGAGGAGGAGCAGGTTCACACTTTATTGGCAGCTCTTATCTGTTTTGAGAATATTACTGGGCTCAAAATTAACGTTCATAAGAGCTCGCTTTTCCCAGTTGGAGAAGTGCCTGAAGCAGAGGTGTTTGCTAGGGGTTTTGGTTGCGTTCTCGATTGCTTGCCGACAACTTATTTGGGGTTACCGTTGGGAGCCAAGGCGAAATGCAGTTCTATTTGGGAACCGGTGTTGGCTTCGGTGAGGAAGCGGCTTGAGGGATGGAAAGCGAGGTTGTTGAGTTTTGGAGGCAGAGTTACTCTGCTAAAGAGTGTTCTGTCCAATCTTCCCACTTATTTTCTCTCCATTTTAAGGATACCTGCTGATGTTTTGGCAAAGCTGGAAAGCATACAAAAACGTTTTTTATGGGGAGGATCAGAGGATAAGAGAAGAATTCATTTAGTGAAGTGGGAGCTGGTCAAAACACCGATCCAGAGGGGCGGGTTGGGAGTGCTGGATTTGGATATCTTTAATAAGGCTCTTCTTGCCAAGTGGTTTTGGCGGTTTGCAAATGAGAATAATGCTTGGTGTAAAGAATTGATGATTTTAAAATGTGGGGCAGGTATCTCTAAGTGGCAGCCACAGTTGAGACTCTCAGGGGCTGGGGTTTCGATGTGGAGATGGATTGTCAAGGCGAGTACTTTGTTCTGGACCTTTGGTTATGTCGATCCGGGGAGTGGGTGGGTTGCTTTTTGGGATGATATTTGGGTGAGAGGGGGAGTGTGAGAGTCCTTTTTCCTAGAGTGGCTGTTGCGGCTTCCACTCAAGATTGCTATTTTTTCGATGTGTTTCCTGCTTGTTTCAGGGATGAGTGGTTTTTGCCGATGAGGGTCATGCTTCGGAGTGGCGCGTTGAGGGAGTATGAGAGCTTTGTGTTGTTTATGAGGTTGCTTCCGGTGGAGACGTTATCAGAAGGTCCTCCCTCGATTTCCTGGCCGTTTGCTACTTCAGGAAGTTTCACGGTCAAGTCTCTAAAGGCGTTCTTGTCTCGGGAGAAGTTTCTAGGTGTTCATGAGTTTCGTTCGACATGATTTGGAGCAAAGTTGTGCCAACAAAAATTCAGTGTTTCATGTGGCTATCGTATCATGGCAGGATCTCGACTATTGATCTGTTACAGTCTAGAGGGTTCCAGTTCCCCAACCGATGCTCGTTGTGCTCTCTCCACGAGGAATCGGTTAGTCATATTTTTTTGCATTGTCCCTTTGTGGTCCCGATATGGAGCAGGATCAGTTCGAGACTTTCCATCTTTGGTCCGTTTCGGCTACGATTGGGACTTGATTGAGGGTTGGAAAGGGCTGAACTGTGACGAGTCGTTCAAGGCGATAAAGGGTGTGTGGTTACATAGTTTCTTATGGCATGTTTGGCTTGAGAGAAACGATGTGATTTTCAGGGACGCGGTTGCCTCGACAACTCGGGTGTTCTGCCGATCCTGGGTGGCGAGTTGTATGTGGCTGAAGGTTCATGCAGTTATTTCTCAGCATGATTTTGAGCTGTGGATGAGACAGCTTACGGCTACTTAGTGTTTTTTAGTTTGTTTAGGCTGCCGAATAGCTAGGAGTTCGGGGCTGTTTCGGTGTCGTTTTAGTTTTGTTGTGTTTAGTTGATTTTCCTTGTTGTTTTGGCTTCTGGGTAAGCTGCTCTGTACAGGTTTCCCAAGGACCTGCTTCCTTGGTTTGATTCTTTTTCTTATTATATATTATCATCATTCATCAAAAAAAATTAGATGGCTAGGAGAGAAAAATACAGAGGCTGTTACTTTTTTAGACACTCTACTGGGCTGCTTGTGACTCTCCAGAACACGAGCTGATACCATCTCCGGAGTTCAGTACTGTGGTATCCTGTAAGTGCTCCGAGCCTACGTCAGTGCATGGTTCGTGGGAGTTGACATGAGAGTTTTCTAGAGTAGCCACACGAGGGGGAGAGCCAAAGTCGTTTAGCTTTGCTATCGGAGATCTTGATGATGAAGTAGCTGCCACAACGATACCTACTAGTGTGGTAGATGGATCGATGAACCTAAGATGTCCATGGATAGGATTTTTGGAGGAAGAAAGAATGAGCTTCTACAAGCCGTGGAGCAAAGCACTTGTTGTGAAGGTTCTAAAGCACAACTTTTAATATTTGGCCTAGAACAGGAGGTTGGAATCCATATGGGAGAAACAAGGATCTGTGAAGGTTCTAAAGCACAACTTTTCATATTTGGCCAAGAAGAGGAGGTTGGAATCCATATGGGAGAAGCAAGGTGTGATCCAAGTTTCGGATATGTGTGATTGGTGCTACAACATCAGGTTTGCGGCCAAAGAAGACTACCACCCGACTCGCCTTTGTGTGATTGGTGCTACAACGTCAGGTTTGCGGCCGAAGAAGGCTACATCAGTCTGTGAGAGAGTGCGATACGCTCGGGCATGTGTCAAGCTGGATCTATCGAAACCTCTACTTGGTATGTACAAAATTGTGTGCACAAAGTGGTATATGAGAGTCTTGAGAACATATGTGTTATGTATGGATGACATAGTCATGCCAAATTAAAGTTAAAGGCTCACAACGAGAACATGGTCGCGGAGGAGCCCGTGGCCACCCCTACGACAGTCACCGACAACAACTCATTCTCCATGGTGAGTGGTGGTCGTGGGACGTCACTATCGAAGCAAGAAATCCACCACGACATCTGGTGAACAGGCAAACCTCAAGGCTATTAGATTGTTCACAATCCTGAACGGGGAAGAAATGGAACGGGCATGGCCAAGGCCGAAGGAAAGCGGGGTAGAAAGAAGAAGTTAACCTTACCTAGTGGGGTGAAGGCTTCAAAGAATCCTCTTCAGTCGGATGCTAGTGTAAGCACACCCATAAAGACACGAACACTACTAGTCCTTCCATCACCATTTTGAAGTGACCGACCAAGTTAAAAGGCACTTCCAACTCGGTTGATGTTGGGCACGGTAAAAATGTGAACCAAGAAACCAAAAGGCTTGCCGAAGGTATTTTAAATGGTTTCATGTGTTAAATTTTCAAAAAAAAATTAAGATCATCAGAATTCAACTATTTGGAGCATGTATTCTTGAAAAATTCTGATTAAACGGGCCGGGCTTCCCATCCTATGTGCAACCACTTTAATTCAGAAAACTTTTAAAATTAACTACCAAAAGCACAGAGCATATGATTTTCCTAATTAATAAGGCAAAAGCTGCCAAATCAGTTTTATTCAAACCCAACCTTAATATTACAAACACATATAGGATTCATTCTTCAGTCAATTATTACAATATTCATGCAACTCAATTTTTAGCAAACTTCTTCTGTAGATCCTCCACAACATACTTGTCCAGCTGGAACGCTTTGGTCAAAACATCCGGGTTGACCGGTGGGTTCGACCCGAACACAGCATTAGCTATAGTAATAACTCCAGGGTTCTGGCTACTCAACCCAGCAAAGGCCACAACAGGAGTCTTTGCAATGTTGAACTGGAAATGGATGAGTCCGATCGGGAAGACGAACACATCACCAGGGTTCAACACCTTGCTTATGAGACGATTATCCGGGTTGGAAGTCACGAACCCGACATAGAGTGTTCCTTGTTGAACAACAAGAATCTCGGTACCACGAGGGTGGGTGTGAGGTGGGTTCAGCCCACCGTTGGGAGCATAGTCGAGACGTGCCAAGGAGATTCCTAAGGTGTTGAGCCCTGGAATCTGGTCAACGTTGAGAAGGGTGACGTTAGAGCCAACTTGGTTTGAGGTGTCCCTAGGAACGTTGAGTCCTTTGAAGGAGAAGTCGTCTGCTTTGACTTGCATGGGATCCTTGCAGAACTTGCCGTTCACAAATACTTCCATTTTCCATGCATGTTAAGAACTTACAAGTCCAATAATAATTTGTATGACTTATATTAAGAAGGAAGAACAAAGTACGTACGTAACTTATACCTCCATGTTGAGGATCATCAATGGCGACGCAGAAGTCCTGGAGAGGGCTAGGATCGTACGCAGTTGTCAACCACATTAATGAAGACACCACCATGAGGCATCCAACTGCTCCTAGGAAGTGAGATGACCCTTTCATCATCATTTTGATCGATTAATGTTTTACGAATCGTGCTACAAGAGTACTTTTGAATCGAGTTGTAGTAGTGTTATAGCTTGTTATGGAGTGGATGAAGAATGAGGAAGCATAGGGCACATCTATTTATAGAGAGGGAGGGTGGTGAGAAACTGTGTCTGTGTATATAATTGTGATGTCTTTTGTTAGTGTTGTTGATGAAGGAAGGAAGGAACAAGTCTTAGAAAGTTACTGTTCTGTGCATGGAATGGTAAAACTAAAGGGTTGGTTACCTAAATAGTCAACGAACTTTGGCCAAATAACCCGGAAGTCACTAAACAAAAAAAATTGATGTCGTGCTCACCAGACTTTGAGCCATTTTTCGAAGAGGTCACTGTTAGCTACGGATATCCATTTTTCCGTCCATCCGCCTACGTGGACTCGCCAACTCCACTGCCTTGTCACACAAGTTTTGCCACATCATATTAATTTTTCCCAACATGCCTAGTCATCCGACCAAATAACCCAATCCGATTAACCCAAACTAATCAGATATGACCGAAAAGTTAGATACTTCCTCTTCTCTCTCCCTCCTCCATCTTCTTCTTTCCTCACCCATCTCTTCCTGACCAGCACGGCGGCGGCGGATCTGACCACGCGGCGTGGATCTGTAATCCCTGGCGGATTCTCCCGCAACTATCCCAGCACGAGCTCCTCTGAAGTCGAAACAGGGGATTGAAGAGATCGAGAACGAGAAGGGAGGAGGTTGGCTTCGTCGACGGCGGTGGTGGAGGTGTGAATGTCGTGGCCGCCATCGTCCCTCGAAGATCTGGACTCATCTGGGCTCAAATCCGCCGCCGCCGCCAGGGATTACAGATCCACGCAGAGGTATGTCAGCTCGGTGTCACTACGACAACGCAGCTTCCGCCGCCGCCGGCTCTCTCTCGCTCTCCGTGCGTCCCAACTTCGCCGACCAGAGGAGATGATTCCAACTGGAGGAGACGATTCCTCCCTGGTCATCCTCCAGCTCCTTCATCTTTCCCTCTCTCAGCTCCTTCATCTTCCTCTTCCCCTCCTTCCTTCAGATCTGACCATCGGCGGCGGCGGCGGCGGCGAGTGTTGTGCGATTTCGGAGAAGGAGGAGGAGGGAGGAGAGTTTCAGATCTGGTTTTCTGACTAGATCTGGTTTTTTTCGGTTAGATTATGTAATTGGGTCGAGTTGGTAATTGGTTGGGTTAATTTTGGGTAGATAGGATCTGATGTGGCACTTTAAATGACGTGGCAGTGGAGTTGGCAAGTCCACATAGGCGGATGGACGGAAAAATGGATGTCCGTAGCTAACAGTGACCTCTTCGAAAAATGGCTCAAAGTCTGGTGAGCACGGCATCAATTTTTTTTTGTTTAGTGACTTTCGGGTTATTTGGCCAAAGTTCGGTGACTATTTAGGTAACCGACCCTAAAACTAAAACTAAGCTTTGTTTCTTCCAACTCTCAACAACTCTCATTTTTTTCTTCTTAATCTATTTCAACGTAACTATATGAATGTTTCCTGTTTCTTGACCAAGTTAAGTTGTTACTGTTCATAATTAAGACATATAACCTTACCATGTACTAACTCCCAAGTCCTAAGTTAATGAATTTGAAATCTATGTATTATTGTGTTATATACAAGGAACCCCTCCAGGTTTTAAACTTAGCCCTCACATTACACCACACTAGTGTTTTAATATATCAATGCATTACAACATTATGAGCGTGTTTACACGAGTATAAAAAATGTGTCTATGAGTACATAGAGTATAAACAAAAGGTTCAAAGTTCAAAAATTTTAGTTTTGACAAAAAATATTGTTTCGGTCTAACATAATAATACGGTCAAGATAAAAAAATAGAACTCGAATAATTATATATATTATAAACCAAAAGCAAGCAAGCATCCTTAAAACAAAAAAAAACTCAATAATAAAAGAATTTAATATACATGGATAAGATTTTCTACAACAAAGAGAAGAGCGCTTGTATATATGATCCCGTACCACCAGTCCAGCTACTCTTCCTAATAGAAATTGGATTGTTCCATCTGCATTTATTTTGAGACGATGCTGTGAGGACGAAGACCTGATCTTTGAACACGAGTTCTAAGGAATGAGAGCTAGGCTTAGGGGTAACATAACATAGATTCGAAACAACAATGATCCACACCTTCCTACCTCAAAAATAATCACACCCACAACCCACTTTATCAACAAAATTCAACACCACACCATCCTAAAGCCAAGGTAGATACAAGAAATTCAATGCAAGCAAAACGTTTATTACATTATTCTCGTTATGAAACAACTCATGTCCTTTACAATCTATGATTGATTCAGACAACAACATTGTTCTTAGTAAAGTTGAGAATCAAGACGTGGAGTAAGCACAACCTCCAAAGGATTCGCCTTAGGAAGAGCAATTCCCATCCCTTCAGTCATATCCACCGGCTTACCCTCCGGAGTATCCCAATCAAACCCTTGGAGCAGCCTAGCCAATGTCAATTTTGTCACCTGCATCCCAAAATTGATCCCGGGGCAACCCCTTCTGCCCGACCCGAATGGCAGGTACTCGAATTGCTGCCCAAATATCTCGAGACTCGCGTTATCCGTCAGGAACCTCTCCGGCTTGTACTCGTCTGGGTCGGACCACACTTTCGGGTCCCTGTGTAGCTTCCAGAAGTTTGCAAAGAATCGAGTGCCTTTGGGAACGTGGTAGCCTTTGATCGTGATGTCCTCTGATGCTTCTCGGGGCACTGAAAGTGGACCAGGTGGGTACATCCTTAATGTCTCCTTGATCACGGCTCCTAGGTATGGTAGGTTCTCGATGTCGGAATCATCGACCCATCGGTCTGTTCCAACCTTGTCATCGATCTCTTGTTGTGCCAACTTTAGGACTTTCTTGTGGTTTAGTAAGTTGGATAGGATCCATGAGAGGGTAATTGAAGTCGTATCGGAACCCGCCACAATCAAAGACTGCAACATCATAATATAAGTGTGAGTGACAGTTTTAAAAACACCAACTTGAATTGAACTCCAACTCGTGATCTTTAAACGAGTCGAGCTCGAACAGGGTGATTACTCAGCTCAGCTCGACTCAACTCCGCCCGTATTTAACAAAATTAAAATCAATGTTTTCACATAAGTATCAAATTAAACTGAATTCAATATACCATGGCTGTGGCCTTAACGATGGTCTCACGCTTGTGCCCATAAGCAACATCATCTTTAATCTCATGGAGCATAACATCAATCAAGTCAGAATCAGAGTCAATTCTTCCACCATTAACGATCTCTTTCTTCTTATGATCTTCAACCCAGCTCTCCATAATCACATCCAGCTCCTTCGAAACTCTCTTCATATCCTTAACCACACCCTGAAAACCGAACCAACCCAGAACCGGAATCAAATCGGAAGGAACCAGCGTACCAGTAACCAGCATAAACTCCTTCATCACTTGCCCAATCGGCCTCCCGCCGCCGCCGCCGCCAGAAACACCCTCCTCCTCATTCTTCTCGTTGAAATACCTCTTTCCGGCGACCATCCGAGTAATAATGTTGAGCACATAGTGCTGGAGAGAAGAGCTCATGTTAATGGGTTTCCCTCTGGTTTGATACAGGTTGTTCATTAGGGATTCAACTTCCGAGATCTGGACGCTACGGAGGGCTTTGATTCGCTGAACGGAGAGGAGCTGGTTCATGAGCAGCTTCTTGATGTCTCGCCAGTAGTTTCCGTAGGAGGCGAATCCGAAGGCGGCGTAGTTGTAGCCGAGGATTTTGGCCTGGCTGGAGTCTGGCCGGAAGGAGAGGATGCGGTCGTTGGTTGTGAAGCATTCTTTCATTCCTTCGTAGTCGCTTACTACTACGGCGTCGTTTGCTCCGAGGCGGATTGTGAAAACGGCGCCGTATTTGTCGGAGAAGGAGGCTAGTTTGCGGGAGAGGGTCTGGTTGCCTCCTAAGAGGTGGAGGTGGCCGATTAATGGAAGTGAGCCTGGGATTTTTGGGACTGGATTAATCATCTTGGTATTGTTATCTTGCTTTTGTTTGTTTCTTCCTCCGATCCGCCATAGGTGGATGAATAAGCCGACGGCTATTGCCACCAGGATTTCCGGCAAGTGGGAAGTTAGATCCATGGATATGGATTAGTGAAGCAGAGTGCTCTGTTTTTCTTATGCTCTGTTTTGCTAGTGCTCTGTTTTGCTTATGCTCTGTTTTTGGTAGTGTGTGTTCTTGTTTGAATTTGGGAGTGGAAGAGATGATGAATGGTTGGTTGTGTGCATAAGTTCTATTTATAATGACATATATGATGCAACCAAACAATGTGTAGTAAGCAAGTGTCGGTATTCTTGGGAAAATAGCATTTGGCCTCTTTACTTTTGCCAACTTACTAGATAGCCTGCTATACTGTAAATCACTCTTTTATCTTTTCCTATTTCGACTAATTTTTCGTGCGGGTTCTTCTATTCCAACTTTCGTCTTTTTAAGATTAAATCTGGACACATTTGCAAACCAACGAAGGGAGATATCGGAGGTAGGAGACGTAGAGTTGGTAAGCAAGGTTTCAGAACCGGACCGGGGGGTTGAGCCGGCAAGGTCAAGGGTTCAAAGGTTTAATGGGAAAATCAAGGTTGAACCGGGATCAAACCAGGATTGAACCAAAATTTGTCGGTGCCGAAGAGCTGACTGGTTCACGGTCGGACCGGTCCAACCGGGGGGCAGGATACGGCATTGAAAACATTGGTAAGGATGGTAAATTAGGGAGGTATCACGAAGAGTATGGTGAAATATGAAGGGATTTAAAACCACACATTTTATTCATCGATAACATAGTATCTAATTATATATATGTATATTCCCAATTAAAAAACGCGTAGTAAGCTAATACATTGTTGTTGAAGCTAATGAGGTGTACTGAATGCGTATCAATTAACGTCACGAAGACGAAATGTGTAACGGGAGGACCAAAACGGAAAAAGTGATCGAAGTAGGAGTGATAAAAAAAGCGATATATAGTATAGGGAGCTATTTGTTAAGTTGACAAAGTAGAGGGGGTAAATTTCTATTTTGCCTTCTTTTGAGTATCTTTGATTTTTTGTGCCTGGTGTTAGCCACCTTACTTCTTGTCGCGATGGCGACTTTTAGTTTTAGTTTAGGTGGTCTAAATAAGCACAATAGAAACATGAGCAGCCAAAAATGACAATTGAACCGTATAAGTCGAACAGAATTATTGTGGAATGATTGGAAATGCATCTAGCTCCAAATTTTTATACTTTGGATATTTTGGAAATTTGGAAATAGCATTTACAATGTTACAATCTACTTATCTTTCTTAAACAGATTAGTCCTATCGATTTTCTCTAGTCGACAATTTTAATATTCGTCGCCAAATTTTGTTCCATCATTATTGTCGGAGACCCAACTCAACAACCATTGTTGGCCTACTCACACCTTGTGATTGTGGTTCATGACGACCTCTGATTGTGGTTCTTTGAATATTGAAGATGGATGAGGCCAACAACATTGTTGACCTCGATGCTCCCAGTCGTTGTTCTCAAATCTTTGATTTCACATTCTTAGATCTCTAATTCCACCTTCATCGATGTTCTTAGATCTTCAATTTTGTCCCAATCGATTGCTCGGATGTAGCGTGCTTCTTCAACTTGTTTTTCTTTGGTCGTGGATAATGTTTTTTGAAAATTACATGTTTGAAATTCTTTGTTGTGGTTGATTTTGTTGTTGAGAAGGTTTTTTGGGTCATCAATTGACAACAAAGCTGAGAAACCACATAGTGGTGATTGGGGAAAATAATAGTGGATCGATAAATAAAAAAGTTGAAGAAGAGTGATCTTTTGGTGACCTAAGTTAACCGACTGATTTTCTGTCATTGATAGTTTGGAATTTTTGGCCATTTTGTAAAATAATTGAATGTTCTAGAGTAACTTTGGATCAAATGGAAATTCAGTAGTAACTAAGTAACAAGTTACCTAGCTAGCAAGTTATTTGATCATGATAATTTATCGCCTGGTTGAAATAACATGCTGGCACTTCCTATCACGCCTTCAAGTCACTGAAAATACAATAACTTGAAGTTAGTAACCTGTTATAGCAGGTTTAGCAGGTCATGTTACGTAAGAAATCACTGTCATTACGTAAGTCTTACGTAACAGATGAGTATCTTACGTAACAGTTCTAAATGATTGTTACGTAAGCCTTACGTAACGACAGTTTGTCTTACGTTACAGGCTTAATTTTATATTTTACGTAAGCAATAACTGTGGTTACGTAAGC
This sequence comes from Linum lewisii, assembly GCA_034768395.1. Taxonomy (NCBI): domain Eukaryota; kingdom Viridiplantae; phylum Streptophyta; class Magnoliopsida; order Malpighiales; family Linaceae; genus Linum; species Linum lewisii. The sequence continues at coordinate 64,951,191 of CM068298.1, forward strand.
CTTACGTAACGGATGAGTATCTTACGTAACAGTTCAAAATGATTGTTACGTAAGCCTTACGTAACCACAGTTTGTCTTACGTAACAGGCTTAATTTTATATTTTACGTAAGCAAAATTGTGGTTACGTAAGCCTTACGTAACGGATGAGAGTTTACGTAACAGTTGTAAATGATTGTTGTTAAGCCTTACGTAACGACAGTTCGTCTTACGTAACAAGCTTAATTTTATCCTTTACGTAAGAAATCACTGTCGTTACGTAAGCTTACGTAACAACAGCTTGTCTTACGTAACAGTTGTAAGTGATTGTTACGTAAGCCTTACGTAAGACAGTTCATCTTACGTAACAAGCTTAATTTTTATCCTTTACGTAAGAGATAACTGTACGAGTTACGTAAAGCTTATACGTAAGACAGTTCGATTTCTTACGTAACAAGCTTAATTTTATCCTTTACGTAAGAAATAAGTGTCGTTACGTAAGCCTTACGTAACGACAATTCGTCTTACGTAACAAGCTTAATTTTATCCTTTACGATAAAAATAAGTGTCGTTACGTAAGCCTTACGTAACGACAATTCGTCTACGTAACAAGCTTAATTTTATCCTTTACATAAAAATCACTGTCCTACGTAAGCTTACATAACAACAGTTTGTCTTACGTAACAATTGTAAGCGATTGTTACGTAAGGCTTACGTAACGACAATTTGTCTTACGTAACAGTTGTAAATGATTGTTACGTAAGGCTTACGTAAGGCTTACGTAACCACATTTGTCTTACGTAACAAGCTTAATTAAACTGTTGGTTCAGCCATTTTTTGTTATTTGATTAAATACACAACCATAGAGTTAATCAAATAACTATTTAAAACAGAGTAATTTAATAGATAAATCCAATAAATCATCCCTTAAACTAACCAACCTATTAATTAAATCGGTTAACTTAAAATTTAGTTCTGTAGCTTGTAACTGGTCGAAATTGCGACTGTAAAGGAGTTTCACAATTGTCAGGCAAGTTTGTACTAACTAATAAAGTTAGTATGGTCAAATATGTCAACATTTAGAAGTTTATGACCACTTTGATATATAAAATAAAATGAAGAACTAAATGGTGTACTAGAAAGAAAACAAACTTTCCGCACCACATTCCTACTTTCCTTCCTACAAAATAAGATATAGTTTTTTTTTTCGCTGGAGGCTAGGCTAATAAGGTTTCCGGTAATTTATGTTTTTCTAATTTTTTTAATATAAATTTTAATCAAAGGCTCTAATTTATGGATTGTATTTTGAATGGTTCAGATCTGTTCTTCATTAACTTCAAGTTACCTTACTTGAAGTTAAATCAAGTCACCGTAGGAGATGCCTAACATGCTACCTAATTTTGATAGCAAGTTATCTAATCATGATAACTTGTTATCTATTTCAGTTAACAAGTAACCATCAAATAACATGCTACCTAGTTCAAACAATAAGATAACACTAAATAACTTGTTACCTAATTTTGATATTTAATTTTGTCGAAAATTCTTTCAAAAGTTACCTAAAATCACCAACCAGTTACCGAAAATTTCATTGAAGTATCTTTGGTCGATCTAAGGAAGAGTTTTTTTTTTTTTTTTTTTTTTTTTGTAACAAAAGGAAGAGTTGAGTTTTTAAAATAAAAATTAAGTTATTTATCAAATGTTTGTTTTACTCAATTTGCTCTGTTCTTAGAGGTGTAGGTTCTTGTTCTATTTATAATAATATATAACCAACCAGGTCGAGTACCTCCAAGTGCGATATTCTTTTAATCATCTTTGATTCTGTGTCAGGTAAAAACGTTGGCGATCACTTAAATTTGGAGTTGCAACATCATGGTCACTCAACTTCATTTTATAACAAATTAGCACTCACTTATGTTTAAATAAGGTAACTGAGTAATTATTTCGGTTACTTTTGATGACAATTCTAGCCAAACTGATAACTAAGCATGCAACATCATCAAACATAATATTTTGTAATATCTCTGATCAACTTGGTTGAACCCTCAAAACAAATCAAGTCAACTAAAAAACTAAACCAATAATTACAAAAATGGCTGACCCAGACATAAGTGAGTAACATTGTTACAAAACGAAGTTAGGTGACCATAATATTACAACCACAAATTTAGGTGACCGCCGCATTCTTCTTCCCCTCGTGGGCTTGTGGGCTGTAGCTAGTAGCCACCTTCCTCTTATTTCAATGGCGACTTTTTGGTGTATGCAGAGTATTCTATTAGGCGGTCCAAATAAACAACAATAGTTTACTGAGACTAACGAAAGCAAGAGCAGCCAAGAATGACAACTGAACCATACATGTTGAACAATTTTTGTGAAATGATTGAAGGAATATGTTATTTCTACTCCCTCTAATTTATCAAGTTAACAGAATACTTCACATACTATGAAATTTTTCTATTTGTTCTATTGTGTCATTGTTAACTTTTCATTAAAAAGTCTCCAGTCAATATGACACATCAGTTAGAAACTCCACTGCCTGACTCATGTTTTATAGTATTTTATTTTGTGGTAAATTTGATTGTTTTTTATGAAAAGTCAGACAAGAGAATGAGATCAAAATGGTAAAAATAAATGTATCATTTAGTTTTTTAGAAAATAAATTATAATTAAATAACGAGTCATCAATCATGTGTGAAATCTGTAACTCGAATGTTAAATGGCGCAATATAGGGGTAGGGATTGTCAAGTATACTTACAGGGAAGGAAACAATGACGCGAACTATCTCGCGAGTATTGATTATGGCTCTACTCTCTTGAGAGTCACACGATTGAGTCGTCAAATTGTAATATTTGGTATCATTTATATTATGATTGTATAGACATTTGATAATCCCATTTAATTTTGATTAATTATTATGACGCTCTGCTCCATACCCAAAAAAGAGGAGGAGTAGGGAGAATATCTTTGGATTGGTTTGACTTAAGTGAGCTAAAAGAAGCAACACCAGGCACCAATATTGACACTACTTCATCATCGTTTTATTATATTAATTTGGACCAATTGATTCAACAAGAAAAAAAAGATAAATTCTTTGTTTTTCTTGACCTATCGAAATGGTTGAATTTGATGGCCGAGTTGAGCACAATTTTTTTGAAACATTTTACACTTTTTCACTTTTTTTTTTTTGTCATTTACAAAACAGCTATGAAATATCTGAAAATTTAGGGCTCATTATCCAATATTAATTAAAAAAAAAGTGAAAAATGAAAGCTTCTAAATAAGCAAACGTGAATCCAAACATAATAATCAAGCATTCGAGTATAAAGATAAGGAGAGGTCAATCATATACTTAAAACCTTATAAGAAGGATAATGAAGAATTAAGAAGGGGCTCAGCCTATTGAAGGAGAGAGGCGATGACTGGTGGTCGTATCTAGAGGGCCGCATCAGACCATAAGAGTAGCGGAGTCCGAATTGGTCAGAGCACCACGACATTTTGTCATGAGGGGGTGCTGACAATATGGTGGTGGCTGGAGGATGGAGAGCTCGGAAAGAAGAAATGTCTCACCTTTTTTTGTTGCCGCCTCGTGCACAAAGCATGTGGATGACCACATAATTAATGTGTTAATTATATGAGAGGTGAGTGGTGAGATGTCATCCACTTGACGCTTTATCACTGACATGTTATCATTGTCTATTTTTAAATTTTGTAATGTAATGTATCATCAACAATACATTATTATATAATTTTGTTGACAAAAATTATAATTAAATCCTGATTATGCATGAATATAGAGTCAATAGCAACACTTGTCGAATCGAGGCAACTTCCATTTTGGCCATTATCAGCATAATAGCAAGATTCCATTAATGTCGTCTAGTAAGATTGATGTATGTTTAGCATTGGGACTCTTAGGTGATTTATTTGACTTGACCACATGGAAAGAAAACGCGAAAATTAAATACCGTTGTTGAGACGCCGCCGTTTATTCTTTTCTAAGCAGGACATGTGGTGTTTTTCTTTTTCATGGGTTAATTACTTAAATAGTCACTGACTTATGACATTTTCATTCACCTATCTCTAAATTACGAAAAGTAACTCTTAAGTAACTGATGTTTTTTATCAGATTTCGCTGAATGTTAGATTTTTTTTCATTCAAAAGTCTATGTGACAGTGCCAACTTTGACGAAACACTACAAGAAAACATAGATATAGAGACTGAGGTTAATTGCCTCTAAATAGTATTTAATTGTCTCTATAATATTATAGAGACAAATATTATATGTGTCTCAAATGCTCCAGTCGTTAGATCCTTTTAGAGATAAATATAAAGATTTGTCTCTAAATGACCAATCAAAGACTAATTATTCTGTTGCTAATTACTCTTTTAAATGACTTTTTTCTGTCGTCTAAACTATTTTGGGTAGCAGAAATATTTGTCTCTAATACCTATTTTCAGAGGCAAATAAATATGTTTTCATTAAAGGTTATAGAGACACATATATTTTCTCCAATGATAGGGAATTGATGCAAATTCTTTTGTCTCTATATCTAATTTTATATATAGGATATTCTTATTTATATTCTTTTTTATAGCACATCTAATTAGTTTTTTATAATTAATTTTTTCTTGTTATTTGTACATAAAATAGCACTTTAAAGGCAAATACGATTCTTGGATTAAATAAATTTTATACATAAAATATAACAAATAAATAAATATAGAAAATGTAAGAAATGAAATACAACGCAAGAAAATCAAATGTTCTATTCTAAACTAATCTTTATTGTAAGTAGCTCTGGTTCCGAACACGACTGATAGTAGAAAGCACACTCGAAGGTGGATTTAGTTGGAACCATCTCGTAAATCTGTCAAACTCTAATATTGCGTCCCTCCATGTAAAAAATATCTAAGATGCCCAAGTCCTTCAAATGGGTAAGGAGCAGAAAGCGAAAGTTCTTATGCTTCTCGATTTTCACGGATCTCTGATTTGAAAGACACCATCCTTATGAATCAACTTTATGAGGATGCTTATTTGCTCAGGAAATCATTCCTTGTGGCTAGCTTTCAATTTTTTTTTCTGAAAAAAAATGAGATATCATGAGAAAAATAAAAGAAACGAGAACCTTGAAAAAACTCAGTCGACAAGAAAAGAAAAAGATAAACAACAAAACAATAGTTACTTAACTCATTTGGAGAAGCAATAATATACTAATGAGTAATGAATGTTACAATGTGTTCTTCCTCCCTTTTATTATCTTAAAAGACACAGCATCATACTAGGATATTGAACTCCACATCCTTGAGATAACTACCTCCAAAATTCAATCAACAATGAAACAATCTAGAAGAGAGAAATGATGATCAACAAACTTTGGAAGAAGAAGACGAAGGAAAAGAAACAATCAATCTAAAGTACGAATACTAACAGCAAGATGATAGAACAGCGAGCAGTAAGGATTTATGAACCAAACGAATCTGATGGAGACTGAAGCATTAACAATGAACTAATCAATCAAAACTGCGAAATCCTAACAAGATGATCGAACAATGAGCAGTTTGGATTCACGCATCAAACGAATATGATCAAATTAAAACCGAAACATCAACGATGGACAAAGAAATCCAAACTATGGAATCCTAACAAGATGATCGAACAGCAGAGTAGTTTGGATTAACGAACCAAACAAATTAATCTGATCAAACCGAACTACTCAATCAAAACTACCAGGTTGTCGAATGATTTGATATAGGCGGTAGCTCATCAGAGATCGGTAGTGACACGGCTACGGTAGGCAGGCGGACTGGCGGAGGCCCGATGAACTCGAGCAACGGCCATTAGCCCATGGCGGGGATGCGTACAGTGGGTCTAGCGCAATGACAGATCAACAACAACGATGGAAGTGGCTGGCTTGGCGACAACGACTAGAGGACGGTGGCGGATTCGGTGACGACGACGGCCAGAAGGTCCCGACGGCGGGTCCACATACGGTGGCGGCGGTTTAATGGGAGGTGAGGTTGATTTTTATCCTAGGGTTTTTTACGGTACTGGAAAAATTATAAAGAAGTTAAAAGCCTAATATAAGGTTATTCTATTTCTATTATTTCATATAAGTTTATTAGCTTTTATTTTTTAGCAAAACAACCCGCCAAAGAATTAACTGATGCAAGTTTGTAAATTTCTTTCTGGGTCAAATACTTAAAACGTCCCGAAACTATGGGGCATGTTACAAACTTGTCCTAAAATTTTAATCCGTTACAAAGTGGTCCTATTACTATGAAACGAGTTACAGAGTAGTCCTAATGATGTCATCAATGTACTTTTCAAGTCATTTTGCCACGTCAACACTGACATGTCATCGAAAATATAATTTAAAATTCATTTTAAAATGATTGAAATTTAAAATTAAATCAAACTGACTCATTAGATTTAGTTTTGAACCAGATTTTATAAGTTAGATGAGTTTAGATTTAGATTTGAATTAGATTGTTGAATTTTAAATTATATTTTCGATGCCATGTCAATGTTGACATGGCGAAAATGGCTGAAAAAGTACACCGATGACGTCATTATGACTACTTTGTAACTCGTTTCATAGTAATAGGACCACTCTGTATCGGATTAAAATTTTAGAACGAGTTTATAACACGCCCCATAGTTTCAGGAAGTTTTGAGTATTTGACCCATTTCTTTCTTAATAATACTTAAGATTTAAACTTGTTATAAAGTGAAGAATTGAAAGTTATATATAACCTCTATAAATTAGTGAGGTAACAAATTGGTAATCCATCATTATACGTTCAAATAAATAAGTTATTTAATTGGTAATATAATACATTACAATACAATTGATGCATTTGTCACTAAAGCTAATATTTTATTTTAGTTAATTAAAAATATTAAACAAATTCAAACTTTTGGAGGCATATATTAATATTTATAGAGACAATTGTTCTAATTGTCAAGTATAGATACATTTAGATACTAATGTGACATATGTCACGACAAAGTAGAGACAAATAAAATTTCCTATCGAGACAAATAATATATTAGTCGTCTTAGTAAACTTTAAGTGACTATTATACTAATTGTATCTGTGTATTTGTTACTAGAGCCATGTTTTCTTGTAGTGAAAGTTCAATAAAACTTGAACCTGTACTAAAAATGTAGTTTATTTTGTCATAGTTTCGTTTACATCTAAAAATGTTGTGTGACTTTACTTGATTGAATTTGAGTTGAGTTAAATAGAGGTGCAGGTTAGTCAAAATACATGTTAGTCAGATTATGAGTTCATCCGGTTATATTTTTGAAAGGATAAACTGAAGGAAATCGTTAGATGCAAAACCAGAAACGTAGCGGAAATACGAATCAACATCTAACATCATAGAACAGCTCGATATGCATATTAATCAATAACAAGGGATATCACGACAAACCTCTTGAAGCGTGATATTAGCTCGAAACCTAATACCTCCCGTAGCTCCCGTAGCCTTTAGATCGATCCAGAGAGCTTCAAATGTAGCTCCTCTACTTAGTCCACGCTAGCTGGGATCCGGATCTTCCTCGCCAAAGCTTGCTAGAACTTCTGGTCGAAGAACGGTCTTTAGGGTTATGGCGGCTAGGGTTTTCTCCGGAGAGAAAGAGTATTTGGCTTAGGATTGACTGCTACCCTAGCAGTCTTATTTATAGGATTAGGGCAGAAACTCTAATCCCTTCCTAACCCTAATGGGCCGCCAGCCCAGTAGTCCCAATCCACCATGGATTGAGCCTATTAATGATCCGGTCCATACTATAGGCGTGTGACCTTGTAGGACCCGGTCCGATTAGCCGTGGCCCAAACCACTAATTAATATTGGTCTCTAGCAAGACATATTAATCCCTAACCGGCCCGAATTAATTCTATTAATCAGGTCCAACACTTAACTAGCTCCTATGCGGATTTGGACCGATGGACATAAATCCTTCAGTCTCCCACTTGGCCGAGGGACAAGTCCGCACGTTAAGATATCCTGTGTCTCCTGGTCGACCATTTCGAGAACGTGATAACATGGAGCGGTTACTCACTTATAGCTCAAAATCTTTCTTCTTGTCATGGAGATTCTTGAACTGTTTAAAAACAAATGATTGTAACAACAATCCATTTGAGCATGGCCATGCATTTCCACAGTTCTCACTCTACAAGGGGCCCGGGTCACCGTGTCCTGCTTTGCAGCAGGAGAGACATCTCCAGTCTTGTATCGATCATGCTCCCACTCAAATCATGACTACCCCGAAAACAATGCCTTTATAACTCCCTTATTCAGGTGAGCGTTTGACAGAATCAAAGGTGCAGTCACTCATTGAATGAGGTCATACCATACTCATGTCAGAGGAATCCACTAGAAGTGTATAACTTTAGAAAGTCTTGGGTTACTTTCCAAAGCAGGTCATGTCCAGTATGCAACACTTATACATACCCATGTATATGGCAGGACAACACTTTGTCTCTATAGTCCGTGAAACTCGCGACTATCACAACCATCATACAAACTAGTCCTTTATGGGAGTTCGTTTATGTTCAGTTTAACAACTCCAGACTAGGACAAAACATAGCTTGAGAAGTTCAGTTCACTTATGGGGTTTCATGCATCAGTGACTTGTGGTGATGATCCCATTGAACGCTACTCAACTAGTGAACATTTCATTCGATTCTAAGCCAAAATCAAATGAGAAGGAAAACTATTTCCTTTTGTTGAAACAATAATTTCAATGTCATACATCTCATGTACATCAACTCTATTACATAATGTATACATTAAATCTAAGCAAGGTCTTCCAAGACAATCTCCAACAACTTGTCCGAGTCCTTTTGCCAAGTTGTGCTACTTATGCTTAGCACCGCTTAGAGGCTTAGTCAACAGATCGACCAACTTGTCATCTGTTGAAGCTTTGCACAATCTGATCAAGTGTTTCTTCACATAGCCTTGAAGTAAACATTACTTCATATCAATGTGGCTTGACCTTGCCTTTGGGGCTTGGTTCCTTCAAACGAGAAGTGGCTTCATTGTTGTCACAATGAAGACCTACTTCCTTTTGACGTGAAGGAACCACATCAAGCTCTATCAGAAACTTATTGATCCACATAGCTTACATTGTCGCTTCTACTGCAACTATGTACTATGATTTCGTAGCAGATTGAGCCACCAAAATCCATTTGGTGCTCTTCCAGCATACTACTCCTTCATCTCCATGAAGACGTATCTGGATTATGACTACGTGCCATCACGATTAGTCAAATGGTTGGCATCACAATACCATTCAATAGTCAACTTCCTTTTCACCTCCAATCACTGGAGAATCATCCTAAGTCTTTAGCAAGATACTTAAGGATGCTCTTAACAATCTAGTGAAAAATCACCTGGATTCGATTGGAATCTGTTGCACATGATGCAACATCTCTTCGAGTACATGTCATGACATACATAATGAGTTTATAGCCAAACCATGTGGAACACTCATCATATCTCATTTTCAGCTTGTGTCTAAAGACACGATTCTTTGCTAAAATGTATGTCGAGGTTCATAAGAAGGTATCTCCTCTTGGATTCCCTCATATCGAACCTATCAAGGACCTTATCAGTATAAGTCTCTTGACATAGACTAAAGAGCTTCTCTGGTCTATCTCTATAGATCTTAAAGCCCAATATGTACTCTACCTCACCCAGGTCTTTCATTGAAAACACATTTTCAAATGACTAGTATGTCATCCACATACAAGACCAAAAGACTACATTGCTCCCACTGAATTTCTTGTAGACACAAGTTTTCTCTATACATAAGATGAAGTCAATTCCTTGACAGCTTCATCAAGTATGAGGTTTCGACTCCTTGATGCTTACTTAAGTCCATACATGGATCTCTCAAGTTTGCATACCTTCCCAAGATTTTAGTATCTTAAAAACCTATTGGTTGTGTCATGTACACATCCTCTTCCAGAAATCCATTTCAGGAAGGCGGTTTTGATATCCAACTGCCATATTCATAATCATGAAATGCAGCAATCGATGGGATAATCCGAATGGATTAAATCATAGCCTCTTGCCAAGATTAGGAGTCTGAACTCGTCATTGCTCGATTGTAGGTTATTGGTTCTTGACTTTCAATAAGCAATATGTCTAGAGTTCCATTCATAATGAAGATTACAAATCTTCTTATATTGAATTCTAGTCCATTTAGACTAACGAATTTGGAGGTGAACAACAACAACTTGAGTATATCGCCCATCCTTTGGCGTTTCCTCTACATCTTCACTGTTTTGAACAATTTCTTATTCAATCGAGTTCTCAGATGTAATTGGATCAGTATCCATTTGTTGCTCATCATCTTGAGTCTCTTCAAGATGAATATTTCTCCCACTTGTTTTCTTGAAAATGAACTCATTTTCCAAGAAGACACCATCACGAGCAACAAACACTTTGTTCTCTTCAGGATTGTAGAAGTAATATCCCTTCGTCTCTTTAGGATAACCTACAAATAGGCACTTTGTCTGATTTTGGTGCTAGTTTATCGAAAAGCATACGCTTAACATAAAGTTTACGACCCCAAACTTTTAGAAAAGATATCACTGGTACCATACCAGTCCATATGTGATATGGTGTCTTTTCAACAGACTTAGACGGAGTTTTATTCAGTGTAAACGCAGTAGTTTCATGTCCCCAGAAAAAATATTTGGAAGATTAGTGAAGCTCATCATAGACTGAACCATGTCTAACAAGGTTCAACTTCTCCTCTTAAACATGCCATTCAACTATGGCATTCCAAGAGAATTGAGTTGTGAAATGATTTCATAACTCCTAGGATGATCAGAAAAAACTCTTGGCTAAGATATTCACCATCCCGGTCAAACCGAATGGCTTTTATCTTCCTACCAATTGGTTTTGTACTTCATTTTTGGAATCTTTGAACATTTCATAAGATTCAAACTTCCGATTCATTAAGTAGATGTACCCATACCTACTTAAGTAATCAGTAAGAGTGATGAAGTATCTAAACCCTCCACGAGTTATTGAACTTTTAGGTCCAAACACATCAGTATGTGTGAGGGCCAAATGATTACTTACTCTTTCACTTTGGCAGAAGAATGACGACCTAGTCATCTTTCCCATTAGATAAAGCTTCGCATGTATCAAAACTCTCACAAGAAAATGAGAATGAAACACCAACTGTCTAAAGTTGTTTCATGCGTAGCAAACTAATGTGTCTAAATGCCAAAAGTTTGTGGATTATGAGTTTGTCTACTGCTTCTTGGTGTTATTAGAACTAAAACTCCCACTGGAATGCATGACATCCTAGCATCATTGTCAATGCGGAGTTTTATTCTACCACTAACTTCTTCCAAGTTACAAAAATGATTATGTCTGAAATCCATTTTCATTTACGATCTCTTGCTCGTATAGTGCTTTGTGGGTATCACACCTCTCATTCCTTTGTTTAATACTTTAAACGCGGCTACCCTTAACACCATATCCGAAGTGGTTCACAAAAATGTGTATAAACCAGCCAACTACGGACGAGAAGCAATCATTGCTTCTAGTTCTCCTCCCACTTAATTCAAGCAGTCATTGTATGAATTTTGGGAGAGATTTGGTCGTTTGGGGTACCAAGGATAGAGTATGCATTCATAAAGTTCACTCCAAGTGGTTCTATGAATGACAACACGTGGCACATGACAATCAACTATTGTCTTTTAAAATTCACTTATAGTCTTCTCTTCCTCATATGAGGTGACTATTTGAATTTTAAAATATGGATTTCAAGGACATTTCCTTAAGAACACTACTTTGTTCTATGTGTGGTGAGGGCTTCAAAAGCCTTTAGCATTCATAATGCTTTGAATTTCTCCTTCGTAAGGATAAATTCATTTGGTGATAGGATAAACGAGTTGACTAACCATAATTCTACGAAAATAAAGTGCAAAAACTATTATTGTTTCAAATATACATAGCTCAATAATTTTCTCTAAAATTAAGAGCATATGTGTACTTCATTCACACAAAAGTGTGTCCCCTTGAATGAAATACTTCCCAAGATCCTAAATCCATCAAAAAGTTAGCCGTACTTTGGCACTGCCACTAAATTTTTGTAATTTAGGTAGACCAACCCATTGGTCAATCACAAACCTTTTGTGACTCTTGGTTGATTATGTGACAATCACAAAACCGACTATGCTTCGAACCAAAACTTTGTCTTTTGTATTCGTTGAGTACGACCAAAAACGAACTTATGGACCCCTAAGATCCACCCTTGCTATCCAGTGCAATAATAGGTCCATAGTCTACTTTGGCAGAAAAAGACCTAGTTCTTGTAAAGGCATCACAGGTCTCGTTATGGTAAAGCATTGCCTCAATTTTACTTTGGGGACATTTTAGGTGATGTGTTTTTATCTACGTTTGCTAGTGAACTAATCGCGCAAGAGACATACACAACAACCTAAAATATGGTTCTAAGCATTCAGATAGTAACGCTTGTAGGTGATCGGATCTTGGCCCCCTTTAGTCTTGGAAAAGCGCTTCATGTTCATCATCGAAGGATCTCCTATCCTTGAGTCTTTGACTAGCGTCCATCCCTCCTTTGTTGTAATTACATATTTTTGTAAACTAATTACAAGATTCCTAATCTATCTTATTAATTTACAAATAATAAAATTTACAACAAAATAAACGGTACGCAGACCGTATTTCCCAAAATAAAATAAATAAACTTTAAATTGGGCGGGGCCTTTTATCCGATCACCAAGAACCTGTACGCTTTGCCACAAAACGCACAATATATACAATAACACAAGTATATAACATTCATTCATTCACTACTGCATGAGTGAATGACCTTAAATCTAGCATGCTTGATAGATTTAACCCTAATTAACCAATTTTAATTAAGATGGTAATTAATTATGAATAAAACAATTTTATTCTAATTAAACCCTAATAATAAACTCCTTTATTATAATTGCTTCAACAATAAAATTCATTCAATTATAGGGATTATCGTTAATATTTAAAAGTTTCATGGATATTCATTTCAAAACTTGCCCATAAAATTCATCAATTAAAACTCCCACTCAATTTAATAACTCATTATTAAAATTAGATAGGAAATTAATTATGAATACTTAATCAAACCTATGATTAAAATCGAAAAACTGCCCATAAATCGAATCGAATTAAATCTGTCCCAAACAAATTTTTTTTTTAAATCTGACTCAAAACCGGTCGGACCGAAACTGATTCGGCCGAACTGGGTGAACCAGATGGTTCAACCCGGTCCGGCCCGAGCCAAACGGGCCGACCAGGGCTGATTTTTGGGCCTAGAAAATGGGCTGTCAACAGCCAGGAAATAAATAATAATAATAATAATGAATAAACCAGCAATAGCCAGCCAAAACCCAGCAGCTGCCGTACGCGTCTGAGTCCCTTACCGTCGGCGGTTGCCCCGCCGGTCGACGGTCGGCGGCCACGATGGAACAGTAATATTTATTTATTATTATTATTTTTTAATTCAGTTTAATAAATAAACTCAAACATATCCATGAACACTTTTGAAAACGATTTTCAACGAAAATATTAACACGACATAATCCCATCTTTTAATTGAATAATTTTATTAAGAACGCAATTCGTTTTGTTATGAAAAATATGCAAAACGAGGGGCTCTGATACCATTGAAGGAAATCGTTAGATGCAAAACCAGAAACGTAGCGGAAATACGAATCAACATCTAACATCCTAGAACAGCTCGATATGCATATTAATCAATAACAAGGGATATCACGACAAATCTCTTGAAGCGTGATATTAGCTCGAAACCTAATACCTCCCGTAGCTCCCATAGCTCCCGTAGCCTTTAGATCGATCCAGAGAGCTTCAAATGTAGCTCCTCTACTTAGTCCACGCTAGCTGGGATCCGGATCTTCCTCGCCAAAGCTTGCTAGAACTTCTGGTCGAAGAACGGTCTTTAGGGTTATGGCGGCTAGGGTTTTCTCCGGAGAGAAAGAGTATTTGGCTTAGGATTGACTGCTACCCTAGCAGTCTTATTTATAGGATTAGGGCAGAAACTCTAATCCCTTCCTAACCCTAATGGGCCGCCAGCCCAGTAGTCCCAATCCACCATGGATTGGGCCTATTAATGATCCGGTCCATACTATAGGTGTGTGACCTTGTAGGACCCGGTCCGATTAGCCGTGGCCCAAACCACTAATTAATATTGGTCTCTAGCAAGACATATTAATCCCTAACCGACCCGAATTAATTCTATTAATCAGGTCCAACACTTAACTAGCTCCTATGCGGATTTGGACCGATGGACATAAATCCTTCATAAACAATTTCAAAACATTAACTATTTTTCCTGACCAATAGGCTGGGCATAGGCTGAGTACGTAGGGGTGGAAAACGGGTTGGGTATGGGTACCCATACCCATAGTTCCAAACAATCTATCCCAAACCCCATGCCTAGGGTAATTCGTCCATTAACCGATTAAAACTGGTTAACCAGGTCAACCGACCTCCAATATTTTTTTACCGATGACTGACCGATATAAAACCGTTAAAAAACTAACCAAAATTCGGTCAACCAAAAATTGATCAATTTTGACCGATTTAACATACTTTTAACCTTAAAATTCTCTGTAAATTTAATAATATCATAAATTATACACCATGTAAATAAGCACTTGCATTAAAACTCATTATTCCATTATTGTTTCGGTCAATGTCGGTTAACCGCATTTTATCCGTTGACCGACTTGCTAAAAAATGGTTAACTTCTCCTTGACCGACTGACCAATCGATTGACCGATTTCATTTGGTTAATCGATTTTAACCATTAACCTTAACTGAATACCCACCCCTACCCATACCCATATGAAATGGGTAGTGGGTAACTCATATTACCCATAATAAGAACTTACAATGGAAACTAAAATTTAGACAACTTCAATCCCCGCTAATCTCTGTAGTTGATAATCCCTTACAAGTTTCATCATATTACCACATCCATTAAACCATTAAATAAACCGACAATTCTGAACGTCCATCACGATAATTCCTTGATGTTGATTGTTGTCTGTTATTGGTCGTCGAACTCGATGAATGAAAGCGAGAAAGTAAAAAGTAGAAACGGGAGAGTGCTGAGTGGAGTACGAAGACTTACGAGTCGGTAAGTGAACGATGGGCTTAGGTTTGCCCGTTTATGCGTTAAGTTAGGTTAGTGAAGTAGTGGTTGGTGGTGTCTGGTGGCCACTGGATAAATTAATGTGGGTATTATGGGTACCCATGGATATACCCATTTAGGTAGTGGGTACCCACTACCCGGAAAAGGTGTAAAATCAATTCTAAACCCCAACCTATAGTAAGTATAGGTACCTAATACCCACAAAATTTATAATTATGAGGACCAATGTAATTCAACTCTTCAACAACTTCTACCATAACACCGAATAAAACCTTTATATAAAGGGCCCCATTACTCTCTCTAAATTTTTTTTTCTCTCGCCTCTCTCTACTCGGGACTCCCCCTTTATTTCCTCCGCTGCCGCCGGCCCCTTATGGGTGACCGGCGGCAGCTACTCTTTCTTCCAACTGCTCTATTTTCTTCTCCCTCTTTCTTTTGACGTCTCTTCCTTTAATTTTTCTGGTTGTTTGGGTTTTACCCTTTCTCAAGAACTTGTTTCTTCTGCTTTTCCCCTTTGTGGGCATGTCTTACCCTTTATGGGTCTTTTGTCTAAGATCTGTTGCTGATGCTCAGATTTGATGTGGTTCGTCGGATTTCAAAGGGAGCTGCTTGCAGTTTGCTTCTTCTCTTCTTCTTTGTCATCTACCTCCTTGTTTCACCCATTGAGTTGGTGATCCGGAGATGTTGTGATTTCCTTTGTGAGTCCAGGTGCAAGATGTTGGAGTCGGTTACAGGGACGCCTTTGTCTAAAGAACAACTCATCGGCTTGCTTTCTCTTATTTCCCTCTCGCGCGACGGCTTTTGTGATCCCCTTTTGGTGTTTCCCGATGAGTTGTTGCAAGGTTGAAGATGAAGATTAGCGCGGCTGTTAGGTTCTGTCTGACAGTGGTTGATGTATTAGGGTTTTTCTAACTTACTGTTTGGGCTGGACCTTGTGTTTAGTTTAGTCTTAAGTTGGTTGTAATTCTGATGTATCTTGTCTTTCCTTGGGCCTAGCCCAATCTTTGTAATCCTTTTCAGTTTTAATGAAAACTGACTTGTCAAAAAAAAAAAAACAACTTCTACCATGTCTTCTACCAATACAATCTCAAAGGCCCATGAAAAACAACCAAACATCATATTGGGCCCACTCAATATCCATAGACCTTTTAAATTGGCCCCCCTCCAGCCCGCAACCAAACCCACTAACCCCTTCGATGGTTGCTGGCCCGAAAATTGCCACCAACCATCTCAATTTTTCACTGCTGAAGAAACAATGTGCATGTGGTTGATTGTATCGTAAGGAAAGCAAGGAACTTGGAACTTGGAACTTGGAACCTTCATGGAAGCTTCTATAACTCAAACCCTTTAGTCCCTATTTGATGATTAATATAATCAGTTTATTCTCCACCAAAAAAAATATTTTACAGAGAACTACATATGCACCGTAAAAAAGTTTGCGTTTAACTACTACAAAATTACAACAGTATGAAAAATGCAGTAGTAAATAGTTGATGTTAGCAACGACAATCACTATTTTCTATAGTGATTTATTGTAGTAAATACTAGGGTTAATACACAGTTTTGCCCTCCTACTATGCAAAGTTAACAAACATACCCCTATACTAATTTTCAACCAAATTAAGACCCTTTACTTTAACACTTCTAACAAATGTACCCTTCTGTTAACTTGTTCATCCATTTTCGTCAATTCTTCCTTGAATTTGTCACTGATTCTTCTTGTTTGGTTTCCAGTGATCTGATTTGAGTTTATTTTCACGAGATTTCATGTGTTTGATCGTCTCCTCCTTCTTCTTGTTGGGGTTTCACTACTCTGTAGTGGGTTCATGAATATTCCTTAATTTGATATGTTTCTGCTAAACTAATGGATCCCTTCTTGATCACTAAGTAAAAAACAAAGTATTCCTATAATTTCTCTTTATGTTCATTGCTGATTTTTGGCGGAAATGGACGAGAAAGTTAATGGAATGGTACATTTGTTAAAAGTGTTAAAGTAGAGGGATTTAATTTGGTTGAAAATTAGTAGAGGGGTATGTTTGTTAACTTCGTATAGTAGGAGGGCAAAAAGGTGTATTAACCCTAAATACTATTTGCGACACTCAGCATCCCCGTTGCAAATACAATTTTTTTTTGTAATTTCATGTTGTTTATTTATTATCATTGATTTTATATTGAAATTATCTAAAATACATTTCTTTTGTTCATGACTCTCTTACAGAAAATTTTAATGCTTATATTAATAAATGTTATCATAATTAATTCTTATTTTATCAAAATCACATTGTCTTAAGGATAAAATGTAATATGATGTGACAGTTATAGACAACAATGGTAAGATGGATTGTCCTTTTTCATAAGAGCACATCAATCTCTATATATTTAAGTCATGATAAATGCAACTTGTGTTAACAAAGTTGAATGGTGCTTGTTATTTATAATAATACAGTAATCTCCAACATTTTTTTTATCTTAATTAGTCATAACAAATATAATGTGTAAGTTTAACAAAAAAAATGAAGCTACTCATTGTTTTTTAAAGGGTAAAAGCTCGTCAATTTATTAATGGGTAGTAATCGGACAAATACAACGAAGTGCCTAATCCAACTAACTCAGAGATATTTTGCACAGGGTGAGTGAAACTAAGTTACGATACTACATAGCAAGTACATGACAAAGCTACAAGATACTCGTTATTTGTTACTTATGAAATCTTTGTGATATCCTGATTGGAAAGATTCAGAACATTGAATTACTCTTGGTTTCCAATACTTACTCAAATTAGTTGTCCTACTTACCCAAATATACCATAATCCATGCATGGAAACTTTCATAAATCATAACAATACATTCACCATTACCAACTTTATTATTCACTATACATTCATCATGTCCTATATATTAAACACATTTCTCCTCCAAATAATCAAACTCATCACTACACCCATGGCGTCCATTATTCACCCATCACTAGCCATAGTAGCAATCCTTTGCATCACCTTCATAACCAACTCCCATGGCGGCGGATTCAGCGTCGACTTAATCCACCGCGACTCCCCTCTTTCCCCTCTTTACAGCCCACACGAAACCCAATTTCAACGGCTCCAAAATTCTCTCCACCGATCCACCAACCGCTTGTCTCCCCAGTCTCGATTGATCCCAGACTTCGACGGCGAGTACCTGATGAACATCTCCATCGGTACTCCACCGTTCCAAATCCTAGGGATCCTCGATACAGGGAGCGACATCACATGGACGCAGTGCAAACCTTGCTCCAAATGTTACACTCAGAAAGGTGCCATCTTCAACCCGGCATTCTCGGCTACCTACAAAACGGTGTCGTGTCCTTCCAATGCTTGCGCTTCGCTTCATCTGGATGGAGCCTTCTGTAATGACTCTGTTTGCCATTACCGAGTTAGATACTCTGACCGGTCCCACACAATTGGTGACTTGGCGGTCGAGACTTTGAGACTGGGGCCAACCGCTTCGTTTCCAAACATTATCATTGGTTGTGGCCATGACAACGCCTTGTCGATCGAAACAATGGGCTCCGGCATAATTGGGCTTGCAAATGGGCCTGCTTCTCTCATTCACCAAATCGGCCCATCCGTCGACTGGAAATTCTCGTACTGCTTGCCTGACGGCGTTTCAGCTTCCGTTAGTTCGTTTGATTTTGGCCGTGATGTTTCAGGAAACGGCGTCGTTTCAACTCCCATGATTACTGATCCGCATCGACCGTATTCCTACTACCTAAGACTGGAAGCTATCAGCGTAGGGAATATTAAAATACCGTTTCATGGCTCTAACAGCCATGATCGGAACATCGTCATTGACTCCGGTGCAACAATCACTGCTCTCCCCACCGAATTCTTCTCCAAGCTGTCGTCGGCGGTGGAAAAGCAAATCGTTGGCGGGAAGAAAGTGGTGGATCCACCGTTATTCTTCAGCCTATGTTACGTGGTGGAGCCCACAGGTCTTGTTTATGTTCCTCCTACCACGGTACATTTTCTCGGTGCTGACTTGGTGCTACCTGTGTCCAACTTGTTTTACCGAGTCAATGAAACGGTGTCGTGTTTCGCGTTTCATGGGAGTAAAGGTGACTCGCTTTACGGCAATGTGGCGCAACAAAATTTCCTGGTTGGTTATGATCTTCGGAAGAGGACTGTGTCTTTTAAGCCGCAAAAATGTGGAAAAAAATAATTGCCTTTATTTATAAATAATTGCCCGATTATTTACAAACTAATTTCTAGACTTCGCAATGGGTATCCGAAATTCGGGTACTCACCCGAAATCCAACAAAATTGGGTAGGGATTACCCGTTGACTAGGTTAAGTTTAATAGAGGAAAAAGAATTTTTCCCTTTTCAGCCAAACGACACCGTTGCAGATTACTTCTCAGCTAAGGACTCCAACCCATCACCTACAATCCTATTAGGACTTTCCCTGTATTCCTGCAATTTCCGTACGAGCCACTGTTGCTCCTTTTGTCTTGTAATGCTACTGACCTAACTATATAAGTTACTGGCTAATGAGAACACAGCAAGAGAGATATATTCTAAACCCAAAAAAATTGTTATGGTATCAGAGCTATGGTGAAAAACTCCATGGGAGACCAAGTCGATTATCCGCTTTCCGATCCGTATTATCTCCATGGATCGGAGCAGCCAGGTTTTTCTTTGGTTGCTGAGAAACTGACTACTGCCAACTACAAGATTGGAGCAGAGCTATACACAATGCGTTGGGCGCGAAGAACAAGTTGTCATTCATAAATGGAAGCCTTGAAGAACCAGAAGCTACAGATCCAAAGTTCTGGCCCTGGACTCATTGCAACATCATGGTGCTGTCCTGGATTCAACAATCTGTTGAACCAGGAATACGAAGGTCAATCATGGGATTCAAATCCGCAGCAGAAGCATGGGAGAGCCTGAAATCTAGATATGGTCAGGGAGACGTGGTGAGAATAGCAGAGATACAAGAACAATTAGCTAACTTAAAGCAACACTACAAAAAATCAGTTATTTGTGACAAAGCAAATTCGTCACTAATAGCTAAATTCGTCACAAATATTTATTTGTGACCATCTGTGGTCGTCGGACGTCGTCGCAAATACCTCCCCCACAAATAATATATTTGTGACCAACCGTCGCTAATAGTTATTTATGACGAACATGATTCGTCGATATATCTTTTAAGGTCATCGAAAAATACTTGACCAAATTAATAAAAAGTCATCGCAATTAGTACTTTAGTGACAAATTTCAATACGTCAATTATATTCGTCGCTAATAATTATTTTCGATGAGTCAAGAATGGTTGTGGATGCATATTTTATTACACTACAATAAAAAGGATCAATAATCATGGGATTTCTATTGATAAACCACTAATAATCACAAGACTAAATGCCACTGATTATAGATTTTATACAATCTAGTCACAAGATTGTATTCTAATTAATTATAGAATAATTGATATAAAACTTATATTAATTTAATCTAGTTCCATATACATGCACGCCAATTGATTGTCATACATTTGAAGTCAATAGCCTATCTAAATACACAATTTCATTCTCTATTACATAATTAGAATCCTAATTCAAAAGCTGTCTACAATCAAAGCCTCTCCAAAAGATGAACATCATTTAATAAGAGAAGAGTCTTCGGTGTTCCATATTGAGATTCCAAAACTTATTGTAAAATATATGTACGACAACACCTGTAGTAAACAGAAAACACTTGTCAGAGTATTAAACCTTCTATCACAATATAGAACACAAACACAAAATAAAAACCAGTTGAAACAGAAAATAACAGAACGGTCCTTACTTTCCAAATTACAGAGATTTCAAAATGACCGAACTTTTGTCAAATTTCAACAGTCTAAAGTATCAAACCTTCATATCACAATATGCAACACAAACACAATAATATAAACTAGTTGAAACATAAAATTAAACCAAGTGTTAGAAACAAAAAATAACAGAAACGATCCTTACTTTCAACTAGCAGAGATAGAGATTTGGTCTTCTTCGTCAGTTCTCCTAAAACCACATGGTTTATTTTTCCTGCAGAATGACCTTAAAATTCATGTTTATTGGCATGTTTATGGTCTCCTTTATCGGTTTGATAGGAAGTACAAAGAAGGTATCAAATAGCAAAATCAAAGAAACTAGGAGATTAAAGAAAAACAAGTATTGTGGTTAAGAACTTAGAATGAACGACTATAGATCCACGCAGCAGTACCCACTGTCATTGTGGTTAAGAACTTAGAATGAAATGACAGATTTCAAATGAGCATAGAACTGAACAAGATGCGCAGACCCCTGCTATTGCTGCTTGTTTGCAGCAGGGTAATAATGTATGATGTACACCAGACAAAACAAAATCATGCATATCCCTATAGTTTTGTAGTCTTAAAGTTCTTTGCAATCGCTGAAATGAAGTGATTATTACTAATTCAACTAATTAGCTAATAAAGACTTGTAACTTTCATACCAATTCAATTTCTATTTTAAAACACAGTAATATCCTTGAGACATTGAGAAAATAAAACAAGCAGAAGAAAATCAATATACCACACTTCACAAGTAAACAGGCATCTTTAGAAACTTGAATGGGAGAACACTAACCTTGTTCCGGATCTTCACACTTTTTTGTCAATGTCATATAACTCGTTGAAGCATAGATGGATAGTAAATCACTTGCATTCACATGGAACTAAATAGAAGCCATATGTTGATTCACGAGGGAAATCAAGAACTCAGTAGATGAATGTTTTATTTATCACAACAATCATAAATGTTGGTGTACAGTCAATCTTAAACAACTACAAGACTGTCATACTCTGAGCTAACAACATTTAATGACTAATCTCCAGATCTAAGAACACAAGACAATGTCAATTTTGAATAGACACAAGTCTGAAAACATCGACCCACAAACAGATCAGTAGCTCTGCGACTGAGCAGATTACACACTATCAACTTCCCAGCACAAGGCTAGAGAAGAAACTTAAGCACAAGGTTAGAGTAGTACAAAATCCATCCCCCAAACAACAGCACCACTATCCATGATTAACCTTTGGTAATTAATATAATTAAACTAATTGTAGAGAGGATGTAAGATTGCAAGGAAAGCTCACCAGCCTCTTCAATAGGAAATTAATACCAAATGCCAAGTCTACAATCGGCCACTTCAAAAATCTAGGTACAACACATGACACTAGTGAGTTAGCCAACACCAGCTACCAGCAAGATCAGAAACCTGGGCATTCATGTTGAACAAGTACTGAAGAGAAGAAAAAAGATAGAGCACCAAAGTTTTATGCAGCTTTATTAAGCCAAATGATGTGATCTTCTTGCTCCGAGAAGCCGTCGTGCTTAAGGTTTGGACGCATATAATTAAGCCATCTAAGCCTGCAGCTCTTCCGCATCTCTACATATTGTCATAAGCATTAAGAAATGTAAATATTCGAGGATATAGATAATACGAGAAAGAGAGTAATTTAGAGAGATAGATGAGTATGTTGGCGAGAAGAAGTAAGAAGAAGAAGAGTACCATTTCACACTTTTGTAGTGGAGGAGGAGTCCAGTTTGCCGTCCAAGTGTCCCATGTTTGGTCCGATTGTAGGACTTAAGCATCCTTCGCGTCTTCCTCAGTGACCATGCCTTTCTTTACATGGCTTATCACAGAAAGGTGCTCTTTCACATCTTCCTTCTCACCGCAACTTATCCAAGTAGTCAACGAAGAGAAAGCAAATAATGGGCGTTTTAGTTTCTTTCCTCGTAACGATTATTACTACAATACAAGGATCCTGAAATGCTGTGCATGCTGATGAGTGATGTACTGAGGCTGCCTTTCTACTGCTTTCCTTTCTTAAATATTGTCATTGCAGTTATTTACCAATCTCCAATTGTTGAATCCACCAACCTTAAAACCGTACTAGCAGTCTTCGCAATGCACATCGCGCCCCGTATGCAAATTCGGCTTCGTTCGGTCTTCTCTTCTCTTACGTCGGAGTGCTTCTTACTCGCATCCTTTACAACGTAAACCTCTGCTGTATTCTCCTACCTTTCTACTCGACGACCTTGAGCGGGAAAAAATCAGGAAATGATAACAAGTCTTGATGGTGATGTTGCCTTCTTGTAGCATGTTGGCAAAGGACCCCACGCTTCTTTTTTACCTTCCATGTTGAGAGTGCCCAGAGAGTACGACAGGGGAGACAGATTATGAAATTAGTTAATTTCTTTTGTGAGCGTTGAGAATGAGACCCCCATGGTTTGAGATGGGTGGCTCACATAGTTGGGTGAGTGTTGAAACTCGGTTGATGACCCGATTTTCGGTTTTAAACAGAAAACTGACCAAAAACAAACATAAATGGATTTTTCTATATAGTTGAGCTTTAATATAGGAGTTGTGGTCTGAAAAAAAAAAATATAGGAGTTGTATTGTACCATTGTAATGAGAAGTGTGATCTAATCGATCAGATCATTTATACCTACAAGGTTTGGAAAATACTGATATCGAAGATTATGCCACCTAATAAATCCATATATCTCAAATATATGAATAAAACACTTAAAAGGATTCTTATTATTGTTAAAAATAATATTTTAGGTGACAATTTATTAAATTAAAATAATTTTTATGACAACTTATGTTGGTCACACATAATTTACGTTTAATAGCGACAAATCTTTTCGTGTGGTCGGGAAAAAATTCCCGCCATATATTCGAGGCATAAACTTGTTATTACCGACCATAAATTTGTAAATCACCGACGAACATATGAATGTCATAAATAAAGAGTAGTTTGACGAAACATTTCCGACTACTTGATTTTTGCGTCACAAAAAGTAGTTTAGTGACGACTTAAACCTTTCGCCGCTAAGATCTGGTCACTAATAACTGACTTTTTTGTAGTGCAAGGTAATGCATCTGTTACTGAATATCATGGGAAGATCATAACTCTCCGTGATGAATTGAAGAATAATCAGCCAGTGATAGCTTGTGACTGTACTGCTACAAGTCATTTTGATTGTAGAGCAATGAAATTAGTTAACAAATATGAAGAAACCAACTGTGTTATTCATTTCTTGAGAGGCTTAAATGAGAATTTTGAAGGCCTTAGAAATCAGGTCTTATTTGGAGATGAATTGCCCTCACTTGATAGAGTTGTCCACAGAATGAATCAACATGAAAGGCAACTCTATGGAACTGGCGCTCAGAACAAACAAATGAAGAATGATGGGATGGCCATGGCAAACTTCCAAAGGCCCTATCGACCAGTAGGAGACATGAGACCGGACACAAGGCCAATTTGTACTTATTGCAAGCTAAGGGGGCACACTGAAGAAAGGTGTTTCTACAAGAACGGTTGGCCTCCTGGTATGCAACCTAGACCTTTTCCTGGTACCAACAACAGGCCAGGCACTGGTCCAAGGATGCCAAACCCTAGGTATGGAACACAAGGACAAGCTAATGCAGTTACCACTAGTCCTGTAGAGCAAGGAAACTCAAATGATAAACCACAAGGAGGAGTCCAGTTGACACAGGAGCAGTTTCAGCAATTCATGAGCTTGATGCAAGACAAAGGAAAAGGTGCAATTAACTCTCATACTGCTGCAGCAGCTTTTTCTGAAACAGAAGCAGGCAAGTTTGATGACAGATCAGAAGTAAACTGGATATTGGATACAGAAGCATCTGATCATATTATCAGTTGCCTCGATCTATATACCTCTTGTGCTCCTGTAACAAACATTCGAATAACTTTGCCTACAGGACAATCTGTGCAGGCCACACACATAGGGACAGTGTCATGCTCACCTGATTTATTGCTGCATCATGTGTTATATGTGCCAGATTTCAGTTTTAATTTGATTTCTGTTAGTAAGCTCACCAATGATACTTCACTAAAAGTGGTTTTTTGTGCTGACTCTTGCTTCTTACAGGAGACAACTTCGAGCAGGGTGATTGGTTCTGCTAAGCTTCAACATGGCCTTTATCACCTCAAGTCCTGCAAGTCAGTCCATGCCCTCTCAATCACTTCAACGCCTTCTTTTGATCTTTGGCATTATAGATTAGGCCACATTTCACATTCCAAAATTCCTCTGCTTAAACAGCATCTTAGTGAGATAGAAACTTTCCACACTATGCCTTGTGATGTTTGTCATTTTGCAAGACAAAGAAGATTACCATTTCCTGTCAGTGTTTCTCTTACAAAAGAACCATTTGATCTTATTCATGTAGACATTTGGGGACCAAACCCTCATCCTTCTTATGATGGTCATAGATATTTTCTTACCATTGTCGATGATTTCACTCGTTTGACTTGGATCATGCTAATGAAGTTGAAATCAGAAACTCGACCTCATTTGAAACACTTCTACACCCACATAGAAACTCAATTTCAAGTCAAGGTCAAAAGAATTAGAAGTGATCAAGGAAAAGAATTTGAAATGACAGACTTTTATCTCGAAAAGGGCATCGTCCATGAAACATCTTGTGTTGAGACCCCACAACAAAATAGTAAGGTGGAAAGGAAACATCAACACATCTTGAATATAGCTAGAGCCTTGAAATTCCAAGCCAACTTACCAGTAGGATTTTGGGGGGACTGTGTGAAACATGCTATGTATTTGATAAATAGAGCACCCAGCCCCGTTCTGCAAAACAAATCCCCTTATGAACTATTGTACAAAGCTGCACCTGTTTACTCCAGTTTGAAGGTCTTTGGTAGTCTGTGTTTTGCAACTACCTTAGCTGGTCATAGAACCAAATTCCAAAGAAGGGCTAGAAAAGGTGTATTTATAGGTTTTCAAATGGGAACAAAGGGATACAAAATTTATGACCTGAACACCAATGCTGTCTTCATTTCCAGGGATGTGATCTTTTATGAGCAGGTGTTTCCCTTTGCCCAACATGTCACAGAACAATCTCAGTCCACTTCTGAGGTGCACCGTTTTCTTCCCACTGATTTTGACTTTGATTCATCAGAATCACAGCCACCAGATCCACCTAATCCACCTCCCATTTCTGATGACTCTCAAACCAACAATAGTTCTGATGAGGAGGGGATGATACCATTACCATTCCCTCGGACTCAAACACTATTGAAACTCCTTCCTCATCATCACCAGAAAGTCAAACACCATCACAACCATTAGCCACTACACGCCCTAGACGACCACACAAACCACCCAGTTACTTGCAGGATTATCACTGTGATTTGCTCGCTCAAGCTAGCAGAACTCAGCTCCCAGCTCAAGTTCAACCTGCTGAGGTAAGTGCAGTGCAAAGTTCCCACTCTTTAGTTAATGTATTGTCTTATGATAAACTTCATCCTGACCATAAGAGATTTGCTTTGAGTATATCTGCGGCAAAAGAACCAGAAAGTTACATTGCAGCTATCAAATCTCAAGAATGGAAACAGGCTATGGATGTTGAACTTCGAGCTTTGGCAGCCAATAACACTTGGTCGATTGTCCCATTACCAACTGGGAAACGTGCAATTGGTAGCAAATGGGTCTACCGCATCAAACATAAATCTACCAGAGAAATTGAACGGTACAAAGCCAGATTGGTTGCAAAGGGTTATACTCAAAGAGAAGGAGTTGATTATCAAGAAACTTTTGCACCGGTAGTGAAAATGACCACTGTGAGAACCTTTTTGGCTGTTGCTTCTAAACGAAACTAGCACTTGCATCAGCTTGATATAAATAATGCTTTTCTTCATGGAGATTTAACGGAGGAGGTTTACATGACTTTGCCTCAAGGTATGTCTTATGACACTACAATTGTTCATCCAGTATGCAAGCTTCACAAGTCCCTATATGGTTTGAAACAAGCTTCCAGACAATGGTTTGCCAAATTGTCTGAGAAGTTGCAGATAACAGGTTATGCTCAAAGTAAGGTTGATTATTCTCTATTCTTGAAGGTGACAGAGCACTCATTTACTGCTATTCTCGTCTATGTGGATGATTTGATCTTAGGTGGCAATGATCTCTCAGAGATACAAAGAATGAAAGAATTTTTGGATAATTAGTTCAAGATTAAGGACCTTGGTCTCTTGAAATTTTTTCTGGGATTGGAGGTAGCAAGAAACAACAATGGAATACACCTTTCTCAGAGGAAATATACATTAGAAATTCTGGATGAAGCAAACTTGTTACATGCCAAACATATAACCACTCCTATGGACTACAAAGTACATTTGAGTGGAACAGAGGGAGAAGTTTATCAAGATGCAGAAACCTACAGAAGATTAGTAGGAAAATTGATCTACTTAACTACAACCAGACCAGATATTTCATTTGCAACTCAACAGGTGAGTCAGTTTACGGATTCACAGGAAGAACATTACAAACTCGAAGCCTTCAGTGACTCGGATTGGGCTACCTGTCTGGACAGTAGGAAATCAATCACCGGCTATTGCGTGTTCCTCGGCAACTCCTTGATCTCTTGGAAGAGCAAAAAGCAAAATACAGTATCCAGATCCTCTTGTGAAGCAGAATATAGAGCGTTGGCTCATACAGTTTGTGAGGTGCAGTGGCTGCAATATCTCCTCAATGAATTCCGAATTCCTGACATCAAACCAGCATCAGTCTATTGTGATAATCAATCAGCAGTTCATATAGCTGAAAATCCAACCTTCCACGAGAGGACCAAACACATTGAATTGGACTGCCATTTGGTACGAGAGAAGTTACAGGCCAACATTATCAAGCTCTTACATGTCTCCACAACTAATCAATTGGCCGACATATTCACCAAAGCCCTGCCTCCTCAACCCTTTGGCACGCTTCTGTCCAAGCTTGGTGTACACAATTTGTGCCCACCAGCTTGAAGGGGGGTAATAGAGGAAAAATGATTTTTCCCTTTTCAGCCAAATGACACCGTTGCAGATTACTTCTCAGCTAAGGACTCCAACCCATCACCTACAATCCTATTAGGACTTTCCCTGTAGCCCTGCAATTTCCGTACGAGCCATTGTTGCTCTTTTGTCCTGTAATGCTACTGACCTAACTATATAAGTTACTGGCTAATGAGAACACAGCAAGAGAGATATATTCTAAACCCTAAAATTGTTACGGGTATGGGAAAATCTGGTACCTCTAGTTAGAGCAGTCCGGCTAATGGGCAGATAGGGTATTATCTCAGCTGCAGCTGAGATGGCCAGAGCCGTTGGATGGCAATTGGGGAATTTCTGGCCATTGAAGGAGGAAAGAGTAAGGTGTAAAGGTGCGAAGGGCATTTTCGGCAAGGAAAATAAGTGGACCCACATTGCAGTGGTGTCTCATATGCATTTGGGCGGGAAAAATAGTTTGTTGTTTGGGTGACATCCCATCTGACGGGATCTACTACCATTAGGACACCCCTTAGTGTCCTCATATTACGACACCCCTTACAACCACAGGATTAGAAGTTAGATCTAATGGCCTAAATTAATCTGGACAAAATAGTAATTTGAAACTCCTATATATATTCTAAATCATATTAGGGTTTCACAAACCCTAATTCTATTTTATATCTCTCCCTTCAAAGCTTCCGCCGTCGTGCTCTTGTCCCGCCGCCGCCAGCCTCGCCGCCGCCAGCCCCACACCAGATCTGCCGCCAGCCTCGCCATCATTAGATTTGCCGCCAACTTGCCGCCGCCGCCATCCTCGACGTCGCCACCAGCCCCACACCAGATCTGCCACCAGCACCACACCAGATCTGCCGCCAGTCTCGCCATCATTAGATCTTCCGCCAGCCTCGCCGCCAGCCACGCCGCCGCCGCCAGCCCACACCTGATCTGCCACCAGCCTCGACATCATTAGATCTGTCGACGTCCTTGCCGCCGCCACCAGCCCCACACCACACTAGATCTGCCGCCAGCCATCTACATCTCTGCCGCCTCAAACCCTCGCCAACTCTACTTTATTCGGTTTAAGATCTGGGCATCCTTTAATCCGTTCGGAGATCCGGCCATCTAGATCCGGCCATCTAGAACCAGCCATCTACATCTTTGCTTCTTAGTTTCTGGTCACTGGTTAGTTGTAGTGTTCCATATAGTTAATTATGGAACATGTTTGTAGTGTTCCATATAGTTAATTATGGAACGGGTATTCTATATTATTGTTCCATTTTCAATTTGATTCAAGGTTTTATGATTTTCTGTGTTCCGATTTGGTAATAAGGAACAAAATCAATTTTCAACACGTTCCATTACTTTTGAAATGGATCACTGTTCCGGGACAATAAAATAGGAACTGTTCCGAAATGATAAAAGAGTAACTGTTTCGAAACAATTTCCACAAAAAGTGTTAGAAACTAATCTAAAATAAAAACCACCGAGATACACAACAAAAACCGGCGAGCATAGAGAAGAAGATGAAGAAGTAATTAAAAAAGATAATTAATTTAATCATAAATTAAATGGAGCAAAAAAAGGAGCAGAAAAAGGAATAAAAAATCAGCAGTGTAAATGCAAATCCGAAAATTAATAAACAATAATTAAAAATCTGCAATAAATAAAATATTGAAATTACCCTTATGTCCAATTAATATAGGCCTTCCGATCTTTAAGATTAAATCCTATGGCTCTAAAATGTGTCCTCATATGAGGACACTTTGGGGTGTCCTAATGGTAGGATTACCGTTAGGACACCCCTTAGTGTCCTCATATCAGGACACCTCTTACAACCATAGGATTAGAAAGTAGATCTAATGCCTAAATTAATCTGGACAAAATAGTAATTTGGAACTTGTATATATAGTAAATAATATTAGGGTTTCAT
Source organism: Linum lewisii (assembly GCA_034768395.1). Classification (NCBI taxonomy): domain Eukaryota; kingdom Viridiplantae; phylum Streptophyta; class Magnoliopsida; order Malpighiales; family Linaceae; genus Linum; species Linum lewisii. The sequence continues at coordinate 64,981,156 of CM068298.1, forward strand.
CACAAACCCTAATTGTTTTTACAACAGGCCAAAAAAACTCTCCCTCCCAACTGCTCCGCCGCCGCCGATATCGCCAGCACCCCTCCACGACCCAGCCCTGTCGGCCTTCCTCGTCAGACCGCCAGTCTCTACCTCATGGCGCACACGACCTAGCCCCGCCGCCTTGCTCCAGCCGCCGACGATATCATCATCGCCGCTTGCCGCACGCTCAACCACCTTAGATCGTCGTCGTCGCAAACCCACGCCTCCTCGCTCCAACAATATTCCCGGATCAGAACCCGGTAGTGATGTCGTCAGAATTGGGTTTCATGCGAAAAAATATAGAGCGACTCAGCTAAGGATTCACCGACACAGAGGTGGCGGTTCTGGGTCGTCTTATTTTTTAGAATGGTCCATTGTATTAGGATTTTACCCTCTCTGCCGTTTTCTTTTTGCTCTTGACCTTGTGTTTGTTTGTAGGGTCTGTTTGTTTTTTTAGATGCAGGGGTTGGGATTTCAGATTTGTTAGGGATTCAGTTTTGGGATTGCTATTGGGTGAGGGTTAGTTTTGTTCCCTTGTTTCACCTTGTACATAAGTTTTGTTTTGGGTTATAATTTACACACATTCAGTTTTGCTTTAGCTTTCTCCTTGTACAGAAGTTTTTCTTTGGAATCTGGTAAGAAAGTTTTAATCTGGATCTAGATTAGGTTCTTCGTCTAGATGATTCCGATTTTCTCATTAGGAACAATGTCTTTTTCTGGTTGTGTTCCAATTTTCTAATTAGGAACAAAGTCTTCGTCTTCATCATCTAATTTTTTAGTTTGTGTTCCGAATCACTAATTAGGAACAAGATTCAACTAATGTTCCAAACTAATTCTAAGGTTATTTGAAGTGTTCCATATAGTTAATTATGGAACAGGTATTCGATATTATGGTTCCATTTTCAATTTGATTCAAGGTTTTATGATTTTCTGTGTTCCGATTTGGTAATAAGGAACAAAATCGATTTTCAACACGTTCCATTACTTTTGAAATGGATCACTGTTCCGGAACAATAAAATAGGAACTGTTCCAAAATTATAAAAGAGTAACTATTTCGAAACAATTTCCACAAAAAGTGTTAGAAACTAATCTAAAATAAAAACTACCGGAGATACACAACAAAAACCGCGAGCATAGAGAAAAGATAAAGAAATAATTAAAAAAGATAATTAATTTAATCATAAATTAAATGGAGCAAAAAAAGGAGCAGAAAAAGGAATAAAAAATCAGCAGTGTAACTACAAATCCGAAAATTAATAAATAATAATTAAAAATCCGCAATAAATAAAATATTGAAATTACCTTTATATCCAATTAATATAGGCCTTCCGATCTTTAAGATTAAATTCTACGACTCTAAAAGGTGTCCTCATATGAGGACACTTTGGGGTGTCCTAACGGTAGGATTTCCCATCGGACATCCCTCTCACATCCGTCACACTCAAACAATTTCTCTCTCTTTCTTTATTTTTCCCCTAATTTTTGTTTTGTCTCCATAACTGTTTAAATAATGCTCAAAACATAAAATTTTCTTCACAAATGTTGTTTATTTCAATTTTTTGAGCCTAATGACATCAATTTTGATATATTTTTTGTTAAAAAAGAATATACTTTTACGTCTCTATTATATCTGTCTTATGAGTATGACATCAAAATTCTTATATATAACAATTGGAGACACTTATACCATAACTTGAATTAAACGAAGGAGATAATATGTTATATAGTGCAATTACGAGATTAATTTAGATATTTGTTATTCATTTGTGAATAACACTTATATCATTGATTTTGAAAACTAAAACATCTACGCCATTGATTTTGAAAACTAACATACAAATAACATATATGAAATTTATATAGAACATACATATCACACATCCATATGACATTCATATAATATCTGTAAAACTGCAATGAAGGTTATATACATAGTAAACATGACACTTACAGATGCAGTTTGACACACTTATACAATAACTTGAAATAAACAAAGGAGATAATATGCTATATAGTGCAATTATGAGATTAATCTAGATATTTGTTATTCATTTGTGAAGAACATTTACATCATTGATTTTGAAAACTAACATACAAATAACACACACATATATAATTTATATAGAACATACATATCACACATCTATATGACATTTATATCATATCCGTAAAACTACGATGAAGGTTATATAAATAGTAAACATGACATTTACAGATGTAGTTGGACAATTTATACAATAACTTGAATTAAACGAAGGAGATAATATGCTATATAGTGCAATTATGAGATCAATCTAGATATTTGTTGTTTTTCTGTGAAGAATATTTACACCATTGATTTTGAAAATAAAACATCGACGCCATTGATTTTGAAAACTAACATACAAATAACATATATATAATTGATATAGAACATATATATCACACATCCATATGGCATTCATAACACATCCGTACAACTGCGATGAAGGCTGTATGCATAGTAAACATGACACTTACAAAATGAATTTTTTTCCTTAAAACCCACAAAAAAACTAGTTTAAGTCCGTCTAGTTTGAAGCTCAAATAGAATTTACATGAATGTTTATATTACACAACTATTATGACATCATTATATAAATGTTATGTGTATGTTATGTAACTATTATGACGTCGTTATATAAATTTTATGTTTATGTTACATCACTCTTATGAAAACGTGATATAACTGCGATGTGTATGTTATGTAACTGATATGACATCATTACATCACACTTATGACATTGTTACTATTAATACTTCGTATACATAATACAATTATAACATGGACATAACACGTCTTAAAATATACTATGGTAGATCTTGAGAACTTTTTTGCCACATAGAATGTAGCTCTTCTCTCAAATTTCCACATCATTCTTAAATTTTAATATCAAATTCATAATTTATTTTTCTTATTAAATGTCCTATTAATTGCACATATGTATTTACTTCTAAGTTCTAACTCTCACTCAAATTTTATTTAGTACCTTAGAATTAAGTATAAATTTTATACTATATAATTTTTTATAATTTGATTATTAAATTTAAATAATTTCTATTTATCTACAATTTAAAATGTTATGTAATTTTTAATCTATTCTAATTGGTTATATTAGAATCCAACACCCAACTAAAAAATTATTCTTAAAAAATTATTGATTAATATTAAATAATATAAATGCATTATGATATAAATTTAGGTGAAAAACTAACATAAATGTCGTGTAGGATTATTTAAAATTAGTAGATGAATAAAAAATATTAAACCATAAAATTTATTATTATTATTATTTAAGTATAGGTATGACGATGTTCAAGTAGGTTAGACTCTATATATTTAATAAATTTTTATTCATATACTATAGGTAGTTCACGTGAATAGTGATGATTTGGCATGTTATGCACTTGATATGTTAAGTTCATCAAGTTATATGTGATTTGAATATTTGGTTCATATAATTATGAGTTTCTAAGTTTTTGTCAATTCAAGATTAGAATAGACTGACTAATCGATTTGCATAAATTCTAAATTATTTTATTGATTTATGAAAAATATTGTATTTGTAGGATATACAAATCATTTGTGTTTGATGAGTTATATGACATCTGAGTTGGGGGTGATCAGGATACGTTCATTCATATCACAGGTCAAACATGTTTTTATTTATCGAATCACGGTTGGTGTTATAGGGATCAATGATTGGTTTGCATACAGGGGCTTTACCAGGATTAGAAAATGCCCTGAGCCGAAATTTATTACTAGAATATATATTACGTTACATATGTTATTTTACTTTCAATATATAATGCTATTTACCATTAGATCATTGCGCATGATATGTTTGTTCTTAAGATTATTAATATTACTCTTGAAAAAATGAAATTAGAATGTGCCACCGGCGATTTTTTATTAATTTGAACGATTTATCATCAAATAATGTATTTTTACTCATTTATAAGTCGAGATAAAATGGTACTGGGCTTACTCAACCCTCTACACATGTTGACGAAACATTAGCATTAGGGAAGGGTATGGTTAATATGATTGAGTATATTAACTATATTAGGTTTTTTTTAAGAGACAAAGGTATTAGACTATATTTAGTTGTTAAGTTTGAAATTATAACAATGAACTGAGTCGAATTAAAATAACACTGAGCCGGATTTAAATTTTGCACTGAGCCGGATTCAAAAAAATCACAAATTTATACTCGGATTAAACGCTCGGGACTGAAAGTGGGGTGGGGCTCGGCCCGGCTCCCCCCAGTTCCGCCCTATTTGCATACATCTATAATTATTATAATGAGTTTGTGAAAGAAAAATGTATATGACTATGTATAACATTCAAGTCAATCAAATTATTAGATGAGTTAAATTAATCAAGTTGCATGCTAATTGGGCAACGATCAATCATATCATAGGTCAAATGATGTGATTCATTGAATCATGAGTTGGACATGTACTAGGTTGTTTGATGATAGTCAAGTTTGGTCAGAAATGGTATGGTTGGGCTAGGTTGAGGAGGTGCATTAGGTCGGGTCCTAATATTTTGACGAGTTTGTCATTTTGGATGACTTATCTTTGAGTTATGATTTTAACAAGTAATAAATTGAGTAATTTGATACGTATGAGAGAAATTCAACAACACTTTAAGTTAATAATTTATTAGATATATTTTTTAGATTGATCATGTAATATATAATGCAGTATTATCATATTTGGAGCTTATTTTTATAATCGAGTAAAAAAAATATGTGATTAAACATTAATTTATTTATATCAATTGACCATTTAAAATATATCATCATGAAATTTATTACATATTTGTTTAGATATTTTTATTTTTTAAAATTGAAAAAACATAATGAATACATTTGGAAATATAAAAATATCTACAATAAATGATGTATGCAATTAAAAATTAATTATAATAAAATAAAGGACCATATATTATACGGTTTGCCAAAATAATACTAACTACAAATAAATACAAGTTAATATTTTATAATTCATTGAAGAAATTATAAGATTGTACGATTAATAAAAACACTAGAATTGATAAAACACAAAACAGTTATTAATGCCTATCCACAACCAAAACCAAAAACCAAAGGTTCAGAATTTGGAATTGTGACGAGATCATTGTTGCCGTCCCTGGATCCTTGGTCCGAACCAGCTTTGGAAATCCACATCAAGAACAACAGGGCAAAAACGCCATGGCTCTTGAAAATAGTTCGCATCAAAAGCCCTCTGCAAATTAACCATCACAGAAAGCAAACACATTGAACCCACCAAAGAGAACACATTCGAATGGAAAGCCAGATGATCGGTAAACTTTCAATCCTCCGAATCCTGCAAAGAGAAAACAGAAAATACACCCCTTGGGTGGCTTCAGGACTCGAATGATCCTGCATTACAGCTCACGGGAATTCCGTGATTGTCATTGAATTGCAGCCGTCCGACCCTAAAGACCACCTTAACGGCTGGAAAAACAAAGGGAACCAGTGAACAAGAGTCCGGAACCCGAATCAGAACCAAAGAGAATAGAGAAGCAAAAGCCAGGGAATGAGAGCACCAGAACCATCATCGGGAAGAGAACACTGGCGATGGAAAGGGAAGAACAGGATCCCCGGGTTTTCATCGATCACTACTAGTCATTCACTGTGGCGACCTCATTTTTCCCGACTTATTGATCATTTTGGTCATAAACCTTTGGGTTTATAACAAACTGGTTATAAACCTTTGATTTGTAACCTAGTGGTCATTAACCTATAGAGGTTGTAACAATTTGGTCAATCCGTTAACTCTCTGATGCGTCTCATTATTGGCGTATTCATCTTCGCATTAGATGACATTTTTAGTGATTTGTATGTCAAATTTGCATGGTTTTGAGTGAGTTACGTACCCATTGGCCCTTTGGGGCCGATTTATGTGTTTTGCACGTTTTTGGTTCATTTCAGGTGATCCATGACGATTAGGGATGAATCGGGAGAGGCTGCAAAATGCTGGAGCTGGAGTTGAAGCAATACACGGCGTGTACCTGAAGCACGCCGTGTATCTAATACACGCCGTGTATTATGATACACGGCCGTTGTACCATCATCTGACGGGATTTTTAATCCCATTCTTTCCTGGGAGAAAAACATAACGTACAATTGAGACTTCATTCTGATTTCGACGAACCAGACACTCTCGGAGGAGGATTTTGAAGCTTTGAAGTGACGATTAAGCGAGGAGAAGCGAGGATTAACTCAGGAGTTTCTAGGATTCATCAGGATTAGGTTTTCTCGGAGTAAGATGTCTTCTTCTCCAGTTTTCTTCTTCTTTGTTTCTGCGATTTCTTATGTGATGATGTCGAGCTAAACTCTTCTAGTTTGTTCAGATTAGATGAAACTCTAGTGAGATTTTGTATGGATGATAACGGGTTTCTAACCCGTTAATGTTAATTGAGGTTTATTCAGGCATGTGATGAGTTTTCTCTTAAACCCTAATTTGAAGCTCTAAGAATCCGTTGATTGACCATATCGTAGGGTTTTGCTTCATCTTTTATTTGCGGTTCTGACCATGGACGTAGATCATTCTAGAGTTTAGGAGGTCGTTAGGGTTGCCGGTGTCTTGACCATAGGGCCGGTGAAACTAATCTCCTTGCATATTTGTGTGGCATTTCACTGTTCTTCGTGCGTTCTTGACGATTTGCGAGTTATCTTGACCATAGGAACTTGTAGGTTTGATAGGATAGTTTCTCTGCGTCCTGGCCATGGAGTAGAGATTACCCAAGGAAGTGTCGAGTCTTCAAGTCTGATAAACTGAAATTGCATTGCATCATCCGTCTTAATCGAGCTAGAGCGGATTCGAGTCTGGACAAACGCCTTAGTCTATATTCAAATCTCCAATCTGCTTTACTTGTTTGCTTGTTTAATTTGCATTTTTAGTTTACTTAGTTCATTCTTAAGCCAATTCCAACCCAAAACGAAACCTCGATTAGCTTCAACACACATTTCTGAGTAATAGAAAAAGAAAGACCCTAGGGAAAAACGATCTCTTGGAGAAATCCATTGAGTAAAACTAGTGTGCATTAATTTACGCATCAAGTTTTTGGCGCTGTTGCCGGGGACCTTTTCTTTTTCTAGGAAAGGCATTGTGCGTTTTAAGCTTTTCATTCACTCTTTTATCATTTCTTATCTCCCACATTTTTATACTACTTGGTATTTCTTGTTTTTGTTGTTTCATGCAAGATTGCAGGTTCGGAGGAAAAACGGGCTAGTAAGCGCATAGCTAAAAAGGGTAGAATCTTCTACACTCACTTCGACACTACTCCGTACCTCCTCCTCCCGCCAAGACACCTAAAGCAAGGAAGAACCTCTTCACATCTTCATCTACATCTTCGCCTTCACCATCCACCATTGCTACTACAGATCCTCCCACAGATCCTCTTGTTCCTCCTGAGATAGAAATTATGGCGGCAGAAAGGACATTGAAGGATTATGATCGTCCGACCATAGATGGGACAGCTTCGTGCATTCAAATTCCCAACACGGGAACTCGGAATCTGCACATCCCATCTCACTTGATCAACATGATTCAAGCGAACGGGAACACTTTCTCTGGAGGTGTTAATGAGGACCCGAATGCTCATGTGAGGAACTTCTTGAGGCTGGCTCAGATTGTCTCCAATAATGAAGCGGATCATAGTGCAGTCAAGCTTCAGCTTTTTCCTTTTACTCTGAAGGGTCAAGCAGAATTGTGGCTGTACGATCATCCGGCGAATCACTTCACCACTTGGGATGGTCTGGCTAGAGCCTTCCTGGAAGAGTACTTCTCCCCTTCTAGAACAGATGCACTCAGAGCACAGATAGCAGGTTCCACGAGTGATTCGGAAGAAAACTTCTATGAGGCTTGGCAGAGATTTCAAGGGCTTCTCCGGCTTGTCCTCACCATGGATGGGATGACTATAACAAGGTCTCTATATTCCTTCGAGGCCTGGACTATGAGAAGATGAAGGATTTCTCTCTGCAGTTGAGTATGGACCTGAATGACATGACCGTAGCTGCAGCCTTAGATGCTTGCAAGAGTTTTGCCATGAAAATAAAATCTCTCATGCAAGCTAATCCATTGAAGATGGACGGCAGACATCCGGAGAAGAAGACATTCTCTGTTGATTCATCATACCCTGTTCCCACAGTTCCTGCACCAGTGGACATTGTTAAGAGTCAGTTAGAGTTGGATAACTCGAACTTGGAGATGGAAGTGCAGAGATTAAAGCATGAGCTGGAAAGGGCTAAGATAGCTCCTTCGCTAGGTGTTCCTACAACTCCACCGCCAGGGTTCAAGGTGCTTACACGGACAGAGAATGTATCATCTGTATCTACTCCCTGTTCGAACTGCGGTGGTGCAGGTCATTCAGCAGAGGGTGTACTTGGATATTTGAGAGCGACCAAGACCAACAACAAGAGGAGGTCGCTTATGTTGGTGGTCAGAATAGAGGAAATTGGAATAACAATCCGAATCAAAATCGAAATCAGTTCCAGGGTGGATATCAGAACCAAGGTGGTTACCAAAGGAACTATGGGAATCAGAATCAGAATTCCCAATAGCAGAACAGAGGAGGCTGGAATAACAATCAGAACCAGAACCAAAATCAGAACAACAACGGTGGTTCGAGCGCTTCTGCGCCTAAGTCCTATTCCGATATCATGTTGGACAAGATTCTTGCTGAAACTCAATCCAATAAGAAGGACATCTCACTCACCGAGACCTCTATCAAGAAGCTAGACGATCGGTGACAGCAATAACCAACTTTCTAAAGGAGAATGGAGTTGGTCTTCTGCCTAGCACAGCTCCTTCCTCATCATCCAGCAATGCCGGAGGAAGCAAAACTAAGGAAGAATTCTGTGGAGCAGTTTCTTTCAGAATGGCACATAGGAATTGGAGAAGCCAATGGAGCAGTTGTGTCAGAAGGAGCAGCAAAGAAAAGAAGCTACTCCACCTGTCGATCCTTACCGACCAAAAGCACCTTATCCTGCAGCCTTGAACAGACCTGTGCTAAACAAGGAGAATTTGGGGAAGACTCTGGTGACTATCAATAACCAGAATATGGGAGTTTCTTTAGTGGAAGAACTTCTTGCAAACCCGGATTATGCGAGGCATATGAAAGAAATTCTCTCCAAGAAGAAGAAGCTGAAAAATGCAGAAGTTGCTGCTGTGGTGGAGGAGCTGAGAAGCGTGTTCCTGACAAGAAGAAAAACAAGGCTGTCAATCCTCTTCCAAAGAACTCCTCTCAAAAGACGAGAGCAGATGAGATAGAGGAGATAGCCTCAGTTACCCTCCATGAAGCTGGCGAGTCTGCTCCGAAACAGAGCCACGTGGTGCCAAAGCGACCTGATCCAGGGAGTTTTTCTTTCCCTTGTTCTATTGGCACTTATTTTATTGATAGAGCTCTTGCAGATTTAGGGGCTAGCATCAGTGTTATGCCTTACTCGTTGTTTGAGCGTCTAGGACTGCGTAAGTTAACCCCTACCACCGTGAATATCAACCTAGCTGATCAAACTGTTAGACATCCTAGGGGTATTGCTGAAAATGTTGTAGTTAAGGTGCATGATAGCTACTTCATGACTGATTTTGTGGTTATTGATTGCATGGAGAATGTTAACATTCCCCTTATCTTGGGACGATCCTTCCTAGCCACTACTTGTGCACTCATAGATGCAAAGGATGGGAGGTTGACCTTTCGGGATAAGGAAAAAGTTATTATATTTGAAATTCCTCCACCTGTCCTAATGTGCACTCTTCCGCTAAGAAATCCATTTCGTTAGTATTTGAGAATGCTTCAGTATATACGGTGTTTACCGATATGGATCCTCCTAATTCATCTTCATCTTTGCAGGATCAGGTAGCGGCGATGGTATCTATCCAAGATACAGGTGGAGTTAAGAAGAAGAACAAGCCTCCTAAGAAAGCTAAGGCGCCGCCCCATGAAAGTACTCCTACCAAACCCCCAGATGTGGTCCTGGAAAAATTGGACCTATTTGGACCCTTTGAGGTAGCTGGATTGCGAGGGAACGGTTCATTGGAGTTGTTCCATGCTAGCGGGAAGAAATTTGTGCTTCAGAGTGGAGCGATGAAGGTATTCTTTCAGGACACGGATGTCAGTCTGAAAGAAGTTCTGAGCTGGGATGCCGCACGTTAGACCAGGTATCGTCTAGCTCAAAGACGTAAAATAAAGAGCGCTTCTCGGGAGGCAACCCGAGTCTGGAGTCTTTTCATTTTGTTGAGTCGAGTCCGTGGTAGAGTCGTGTATCGAGTCAGTCATGTCTGGAGAGTGTTATAGAGTCCCGGGTCGTCCGGAGTTGATTTTGGGTGCTAAGTGTGTGCAGGATTCATCCAAATTAAAGCAGAATTTATGGAGTGCTACAGGTCTTGATACACGGCCGTGTACCAATGATACACGCCGTGTACTTGTAAGACATGGGTGTGTCCCAGAATCTACGAAATCTCGGTCGAAAAACAAAGCTAAGGTACACGCCGTGTACTGATAATACACGCCGTGTATTGTAAACACGCTGTGTACCGCCAATGCACGGGCGTGTCCCAGAATTTGAGAAGTTTCGACCGAAAAGAGGAGCTAAGGTACACGGCCGTGTACTGTTAATACACGTCGTGTATTACAGTACACGCCTACAATACAGCCGTGTATTGTCTGTTTTCCAGGTAAGTTATTTTCTTCTCTTTCTTCGAATTTCACATCGTCTTCTTCCTCCCAGTAGTAGCCCGACGGAAATCACCTCTCCCCCATTCGAAATTTTAATCTCCACCACCTAAAATCCTTCTCCCAAGCTCTCAAACTCACATACACACATTACCCACTCATCTACATCTACTTTTCCTTAACTTTCCACCTCTCCTTCATCAATTACAACCCCCATTCATGTCATTCACCCCCATTGAAGCTCTTCACCACCATTGGAGCTCAATCTTCGAATATTATTTGTCAAGTCATTTTTGGGTGTTAAGATGTCGTCTTCCAGGTATATTCTTCCTTACTCTTTTCAAGTCCTATTTCATGAATGGAAGTGCAGAACCTTGGATTTTGAGTGTGGCATTTTCGGAATTAATGGGTGTCCTCATGAACCCTAATTTTTGAAGTTGTTTGAATTGCCAAATTGACCATGGAATCTTGCAATTAATCATCTAGGATAGCTCCATTTCGAATCGTGGCTTATTTGGACTCCGTTTGCTTGGCGAATTGCATGTTATAGGTTACTTTCCTATACCGATATTTTGCAAATTGGGGTTTTCTGATCATGGACGAACTCTGATGGTTTGAATTGTATTGCATGATCTTGTGATGTTATTTGACATATGGAATGGGTTGATTTGGATTTACCTTGCCTTGTTTGAGCTATTATGAAGATTTCACTATATTTTTCGAATTTGTCGGTTCTTGATCATTTGAATCCATCATGTTTGATTAGTTGGCTGACTTAGACTTGTTTATTTCTTGCTTTGGAGATATTTCTTTGATCAAGTGATATCATTTCTCTGTCCCTCTTAGTTAAATGCTCAACTTGATCTCTCATACTTGTTTATTGAACCTTAGTTAGTTAATGGTGAACTCATTGATTGATTTGGCTGCCATGTTCTTGAATGAATCTATATTGGTGTGAGCTGAATCACTTGTGGCATGTATGTCGTGCGTTTCTTCCATATCTTTGAATTTATTGTGTGGATGGTTTGTTTGTGTTTGTAGGGAACCACGACCTAAGAGGCAAAAGAATATGGTAGTGGATACCACATACCAGGTGGCTGACATGCCTTCTGCTATTCAAGCCGCATGTTTCCGTTTCACGGACTCAAAGGATCTCTCTAAGTGGCGTCAAATCAAGGAGAAAGGCATTGTCTCTTCTTCTAGAATTAATTGGGAGTCCTTTGAAGAAGCAGGATGGGCAGAAAAGCTAAGGGAAAATCTGGACAGGGCCGATTTGACCCCGCTCTTTGAGGTGACGAGCCGGGATATGAGTGGCCAACCAAGGAGGCCATCACTACTTTCCGCTTCAAACCTATGAAGAAGCGAGATAGTGACAAGGTTATCCGGTTTCATCTGGGTGGGGAGGAGTGTAAGCTCACACTGGATCAGTTTGGTGTAGCTTTGGGTTTCTACACAGAGGAGGAATTGGAGGAGAGTCCGGACTTGGTGGTTTATACCGGTGCTGAATCCACCACCATAGCCGAGACGTTTTGGCATGACCTCGCTCCATCGGACCCTTTGAAGATGACCAAGTTAGGAGAGTTGAGGTATTGTGTTTCTAGTCGGTCAAAGGCTTCTTTGATGACCAACCCGACATACCGGTGTATGCATATTATATTCAGGGAGACCATTACCTAGAGGGGGAATGCAGGTGGAGTCTGTAACGCTCGGGATCTGTTCATGATCCGTCACGTGGCTTTGGTCGGCGCGTCCATTTGGCGCCTCTGGTTGCCAAGCTTCTCGCCTCCCAGAACGCCTCTAACAAAGTGGACTTCTTAGTGGGCGGCGCCTATGTCACCAGATTGGTGAACTACTTCGGATGCATGCATAAGTTTGGCCAAGTGACCCTACAGAAGAGGGTGACTCAGATTCCCATCACTCCAGAGCTTCCCCGCTCTAGAGGGATTACAGACATCTTGCCAGATTACTGTCCACCTTTGCATGAGAAGAACAAAGGAGCTCAGGTGCAGGAGGAGGAGGAGACGAGGAAGACACTAAGGTCCCTCCTACTTCCGAGGCTCCTCAGTCTGCTGGTGGAGGTTCATCCTCCTATGACATGAGCCACCTCATGGAGGCCATATAGTGCATCCCGACTGGGGTTGCCTCTTCCCAGCAGAGTCACTGGGAGCAACAGGCTGAGTATTGGGGACAGCAGCAGGATCACTGGAAGACTCAGGAGGAGCACTACAGGAGTCTATCCAGTCAGATTACAGAGTTGGGCAGCAGAGTGTCCACGATCGATGAGAATGTCTCCGGGATATATGACTATGTTGATGATGGGTTCCGGGTAGCGAGGGAGCGGGCGGATCAACAGTGTCTCAGTCTTAGCGTGTACCAGCGCTACTCTCATGACGCCCAGCAGGCGGCATTTGCCTCTTTCATCCCAGGCTACCAGCCTCCAGAGCCATACTCGGGACCTTACTGGAGATGACCTCAGGACCCGCCAGCGGACCATTGATGACTTTCATCACTTCAGGACTTCTTATTTTTCGCTCTCAGACTTGTATTTTTCTTTTTATTTGCGTCGGATCTTGAGTCGGTTTATGTTTTGAGTCTTTGTTAAACTGTTCTGTTGGTCGAGTCAGTTAAACTCTTGTATTCTGAATGCTCTAATCATGTATTATTTTTCTCTTCCCACTATCTTCAGGTTTTGTTGTTCCACATTCCACGAGTTAGGCTCTGATCAAGAAATGCACTCCGATGACTCACTCATGCCATCTCTAGCATCCTCATGCTCTGTTTTCCGGTACCCCTTAACACTTTGCTTCACTATTTTGTGTGGTCCATTGAGGACAATGTCCGATTTTAAGTGTGAGGTGGGATGTTTACTTTTGAGGGTTGCTTACTGATGTGCTATCCATGATTGGAACTTGCTTTGTTCTTGACTTGCAATGCTAAACTGATTTTCAATTTTTAACAATGACGCTTAGACTGTCTTGTCTAGAACCTGTAACCAGCATGCTCGAATTGATATTAAATGAATCCGGTCAGAACAGATTTTAGAATCACTCTTGTAGCTTCACTTTGAATTGCACAAAATGATTCGAACCCGACTAGCAGCTATTGGTGAGCTTTTGATCCGTTGCGCGTAAACTTGCAACTTGTTTCTTTTTGAGTGGCTTTCGTGTACTTGAATGCGTTAGAATTTGCATGAGACCTATTTGAAACCATACGATAACACGAGTACTAGAATGATAGGGGCACTTAGAATTGCTACCTAAGCCAGAAGCCATCTCGGTATTAACTCCCTTAGGTGTAAACCTTTGAGCTTGGCCTATTCTTTCGGTTTGATACTACGTTACAGCTTATTCCATGTTTTTGTTCACCTCGTCGATCCCTTGTGGTAGTAGTCTAAGATTAGCCAACCGAAAGTCGGTCTGTGGTGACTTGCCTATAGCCAGTTAACCAGTGGTCTTAGCTAGTATGTCCAGACGTGTAAACCCCTCTAGCAACTTAAAAATTTAGCACTTAAAAAAAAAGGTTCTAATAAAGTTTCGAGTATTAGTAATTTTTAGTTCAAACTGTTCTTCTCCTTACATAAGGAAGAACGAAAGCAATAAGTAGTGAAAAAAAAACCAAATAAAGTGCTTAGTTGATTGAGGGTGTCATAGGACGAGCGTACATTATTCCACATGTGTCTGGTTAGACGGTAGGAATCCATAGAATTTGATTCGACGGAGGGTAGTCGATTGCTGCACCGCACCATACCTTTCATCATCATTTATCCATTCATCATAAGCCCTCGTAGTATAGGATCGTTACAGTCCCTAGCAAGGAAGACCTTCTTGACTAGTTACTCGTGTTGTCACAGTGGTGTAAATGGTGGTTGAAATGCAAACTTATGACATAATTCGGTCAAGAAAGTGATTGAGAGCTTGAACAAGTCCCTAAACACAGAGTGTGAGAGTTCCCTATTACTAAATATTTTTCTGTGTAAGGAAGTCTGGTCGGTTAGGTCGGAATCGTGCATGATTGGTGATTGTTACTTGTTGTGTGCAGAGAATAGTGAGACTTGGATTTGTTTGGTTGACATTCTTTCATGTGTAGGTTACGCTTTCCAAACGAAACAGTATGGGTTGAATTGTTAGAGATTGAGCGTCAATTTGGTTGAGTTTGTCACTTGTGAATTTGAGTGTGATTCCAAGTTTTATTTGTTTGAGGACAAACAAAAGTCTAAGTGTGAGGTGATTTGATGCGTCTCATTATTGGCGTATTCATCTTCGCATTAGACGACATTTTTAGTGATTTATATGTCAAATTTGCATGGTTTTGAGTGAGTTCCGTACCCCTTGGCCCTTTGGGGCCGTTTTATGTGTTTTGCATGTTTTTGGTTCATTTCAGGTGATCCATGACGATTAGGGACGAATCGGGAGAGGCTGCAAAATGCTGGAGCTGGAGTTGAAGCAATACACGGCGTGTACCTGAAGCACGCCGTGTACTATGGAAACACGCCGTGTATCTAATACACGCCGTGTATTATGATACACGGCCGTGTACCATCATCTGACGGGATTTTTAATCCCATTCTTTCCTGGGAGAAAAACATAACGTACAATTGAGACTTCATTCTGATTTCGACGAACCAAACACTCTCGGAGGAGGATTTTGAAGCTTTGAAGTGACGATTAAGCGAGGAGAAGCGAGAATTAACTCAGGAGTTTCTAGGATTCATCAGGATTAGGTTTTCTCGGAGTAAGATGTCTTCTTCTCCGGTTTTCTTCTTTTTTGTTTCTGCAATTTCTTCTGTGATGATGTCGAGCTAAACTCTTCTAGTTTGTTCAGATTAGATGAAACTCTAGTGAGATTTTGTATGGATGATGTCGGGTTTCTAACCCGTTAATGTTAATTGAGGTTTATTCAGGCATGTGATGAGTTTTCTCTTAAACCCTAATTTGAAGCTCTAAGAATCCGTTGATTGACCATATCGTAGGGTTTTGCTTCATCTTTGATTTGCGGTTCTGACCATGGACGTAGATCATTCTAGAGTTTAGGAGGTCGTTAGGGTTGCCGGTGTCTTGACCATAGGGCCGGTGAAACTAATCTCCTTGCATATCTGTGTGGCATTTCACTGTTCTTCGTGCGTTCTTGACGATTTGCGAGTTATCTTGACCATAGGAACTTGTAGGTTGATAGGATAGTTTCTCTGCGTCCTGGCCATGGAGTAGAGATTACCCAAGGAAGTGTCGAGTCTTCAAGTCTGATAAACTGAAATTGCATTGCATCATCCGTCTTAATCGAGCTAGAGCGGATTCGAGTCTGGACAAACGTCTTAGTCTATATTCAAATCTCCAATCCGCTTTACTTGTTTGCTTGTTTAATTTGCATTCTTAGTTTACTTAGTTCATTCTTAAGCCAATTCCAACCCAAAACGAAACCTCGATTAGCTTCAACACACATTTCTGAGTAATAGAAAAAGAAAGACCCTAGGGAAAAATGATCTCTTTGGAGAAATCCATTGAGTAAAACTAGTGTGCATTAATTTGCGCATCACTCTCCATCCAATTTTTCAGTTAAGTGATGATATCAGCATGTCATGTCAACCTTTTTTTCCACCTCACCCTTGCCACATCACCTAATTAAACTTACACTCAACTCAACTAACCAACCCAACCCAACCAAATCCAACCTAACTTCTTCTTCCCCATTTTTCTTTCCTTTCTCTGATCGCCTCTCCGATCAACCTTCGGCGCCGCCTTCCACCTTCCGGCTAAGGTAATAATCTAATCATCACTCTCAACTCTAGTCTATCCCACTTCCCACTCTCTTTCAGATTCCGCATCTCATTTTGTTCTTTGTTTGTCGCAAAAGAAGATCGACGACGAATAGCCGCCGCCGCCAAGCTACCAGAGCGTCTCCATGGTGGTTGGAGTCGCCGAAATCATCGGCAACAGCCTAGCCGTGATCCTCCCTCTCTCCGACACGCCCGACAGCCATGGAAGGTCTACGGTGTTGCTCGCCGGCCCCGACCCAATTGGAATACCGATATTGAGAATTTGTGCCTGCCCAGGAAAAATTAAAAGAAAGTGAGGGGGAAAAGGCTATATTGATGGGATTTCAGTTTCAGCTAGCTAGTCTGAGTCTCAACACCGAAAATCCATGGCGAACAAGGACACAGAGAGACAGAGAGAAAGAGAGAAAGAAAAGGAGGAGAAGAAGAAATAGGAGCAAGCAAGCCTTAACTCTAATAACTGAAATGAAATCTCAAGATTTAAAAAAAAGGCTTACAAATGATCATCGGTTCATCCATCTCATCTGAGGAAGAAAAAAGAAGAGAGAGAGAGAGAGCAATATCAAAATTAAGGAAGGGAAGGAAAGGAAAGGGGGCCGGAGAAGAAGGTGATATATGGAAGAGGAAAGGAAGGGTTGCCTCAGGTGTTCCAACAAGCCAACTACATATCCAACAAGGACAGCTTGGTTGGTTGTGATGAAGTCACTGAGGACCAATTTCGCTATGGCTCTAAGAGCTATTTCTCTCAGACAGATCTGAGATGATGATCCAGCGGCCACAATTCATTTTTGGGTGAACTATTGATCTAACGGCTGTGGTACAACCAGGGGTAGTGGTGGAAACAAATCCCAAAAAGTAAAGAAAGAAATGTTTTAATTTAATTTTCTTCTTCCTCAATTTCAAATATGTCCACAACATTTATCTCTCTCACTTCATTCTCTTCCATTTCTCTCACTTAATTCTCTTCCTTCTCTCTAACTTCTTCTCTTCTCCAAATTCTGTCAACACCACCAATTTTATGGTTCAAGCTCAAGTCAAGCTCCACCACCAAAGAAGGAATGCTCATGCCCTCCACCCAAAAGGTAGTTGCTCGAAATCCATACATTTTCCTCGTTCACCCTCGTTCTAAGCTCTAAATCTAGATCTATTTGGATTTTTGTGGTCCTAAGCTCTAGATCTATATGATGTATGTTATTGTTTTGTGTATTTATCTTTATTTTATACATGTGTTACGTTTGTTTTTTTTCGAAAGGGGTCTACTTATGACATTAATGTGAAATCAGGCAAACATCGTTCAACATATTCTGGATACAAGCGGGAGGGGCCATCCCACACAGAGGTGAATCGTGGATCCATGATTGCTGCGCTAAGGTGTGAGCAATCAAGTTCTTATTCCTACGGCAAAAGCCAACCTCAAACCCCGGGTTTCTATCTAAACACTCCCTACAGCGATTAATTAGGTCCCCATACTCGGTACTATCATTTTCAAAACGGTTCAGGCTATCAACAACTACCTTTGCGTCACTCTCGAACTCCACCATCTCGTGGCCTTGTTCTTGCATCCAACTCATTGCTTCCGCCAATGCCCATGCCTCAGCTTCTTTCGCCGGCACAACTTTGAAGCTCGACGCCATCCTGAACTGTAGGAGTCTACCTTGCCGATCTCGAGCACACGCCCCCATACCAATCTTCCGTATTCGACTGAAGACCGCTGCATCTACATTACATTTGACATTTGAGAACCTTGCTGGATGCCACCTATTGCACTCCGGTATTGTGTTGTTCCTGACCGTGGTCGGTGGGTCCTGCGCTAGCTGCCATTCAGTGACTGCTTCCTCAGCTCTTCTGGTCGTCACTTCCGCACTCGACGCCTTTTGGGACCACACCCGTTCATTTCTTTCTTTCCAAATCGCCCACAGCACTGAGACCACTTTATGTACCAACCTGTCGTCACCCTCCTAGTACCGTCTCCATCCATTCCGTGAAAGCCTCGCTGTTGTCCCTCCACTGCAACACCTCAGTTTGAATCTCTGAGCCGCCCAGCAGTCCATGGCGAATTCACAGTCTAAAAAGAGGTGCCATGGTGTTTCAGGATTACCTTTACAGACCCCACAATCCCAGTCCACTGCAATGCCGCGACGTTGGAGAGTTTCCTTTGTCGGTAAGACTCCTCGCATCGTCCTCCAAACCATGTGTTTCATCTTCTGCGGCACCCTCGACCTCCACAACCTCGTCCAATCACCCTGCACCTGAAGCTCACCAGTGGGAACGACTACTTCGCGAAGCAGCCGGTAAGCAGAGCGAACGGTGTAGTCACCGTTTCGACTATAATGCCAGATTCGCTTGTCTACTCTTCCTCCTGCTAGTGGCATGCTCATGATAATATCTGCTTCTTCCGGAATGAATAAGGTTCGAACGCGACTCTCGTCCAATTAGTGCCGTCTGGTAGGATGAGAGCACTAACTCGCATGTCCCACCCATCAATTGGGGATGTTGACATCACTCTCATGCTGCCCTCCTTCCTAAGCCAAGGGTCGGTCCAAGCTTCAATATCCCTACCATCTCCAATTTTCCAACGATACCCATATTTCAATGGCCACCCTCGATTCCCACACACTTCGCCAGACATAGCTCGGGTTATTTCCCAATTGAGCTGACAAGATGTTCCCTCTAGGATAATATTTAGCTTTGTAAATCCTACTAACCAGAGAAGTGCTATTAGTGAGAAGCTTCCAGCCTTGTTTACCGAGCATCGCCAGTTGAAGCCAAATAGGTCTCAAACCCAGGCCCCCGTGCTTTTCCTTACACACATTCTTTCCCACCGCATCCATGCAATACCACCTCCTCCTGCATACCGCTTCGTCCCCACCAGAAGCTATTCATCATACGCTCCAGCTCCTCGATCACCGTAAGCGGCAGGAGAAAAACATTCATGTAATATATTGGTAAGGACTGCGCCACCGCCTTAATTAACACTTCCTTCCCTGCTTTTGAGATCGGTCTACCTTTCCAGCTCTGAAGTCTCGTCCACACCTTGTTCTTTAAACTTTTTAGGACTCCTCGTTTATCTCGTCCCACCATTGATGGTAGGCCAAGATAGTTTCCTGTGTCGACCGGTTGATATATACCCGTAATGTAACGAATACCTTCCCTTAGCATCTCATGCGTGTTTGGACTAAACACCACCCCCGACTTCATGTAGTTAACCGACTGGCCCGAGGCTCGTTCGTACATCCTGAGCACATGTTTAACACGCCGTGCCTCCTCCAAGTTCGCTCTGCAAAAAAGAAAACTGTCATCTGCAAACAAGAGGTGCGAGACTGTTGGAGCACCACTACCCACACGGGCGCCATGCAAACCTCCCTCCAGGTTCTCTTTGTGCAAGAGAGCTGTTAAGCCTTCCGTACATAAGAGGAAGAGAAAAGGAGAAAGGGGGCAGCCTTGCCTCAACCCTCTTCCCGGCCTGATCGGACCTACAAGCTCCGTGTTAACCACCACATTATACTCCACTGATTTAACACACATCATCATCAACCTAAACCACTCTTCCTGAAAGCCCAGCTTTGTTAGAATTGCCTCCAAAAAACCCCAATCAACACGATCAAAGGCCTTTGAGATGTCAAGTTTGATGGCCATCTCACCATGTATGTGCCTTCTTTTCAATTTCATACTATGCAGGATCTCAAAGGCAACCATGATGTTGTCGACAATTGACCGTCCTTGGATAAAAGCTGATTGTTCTTCTGAGACCACACCAGGAATTACCTTACGAAGACGATTCGCTAGCACCTTAGCCACCACTCGATACAAGACGTTGCATAGGGATATAGGCCTCCAGTCTTTCATAGTTTCTGGTTGGTCGCATGATGAGAACCGTCGTTGTGCTGAGCTGGTTCTATCAAATAACTATCAAGCTCAAGAGCTAGGATAGATCGTATTCCACGGGCCTTCAATTGATTGGCTACTTCAGAACTAACAAATTACTCAAGGAAAACACGTTGTGCGTGGTGTGAGTTCCACGACTTCTAATTCTAAGGAATGCAGAAAAATTAAAACAAATTAAGCTAAAGCAGATTGAGAATTAGGGTTTTGAAACAAGAAAGACAGACGAACTTAGACTTTGAATCCCCCTTCGTTCCCCAGAGCATTGGCAATCAACAGATCAGCGGATTTCGATTCTTATTCAATCAATTACTAAAACACCACCATAACCCCTTACCCTTAGGTTTAAGACCGGCGAACGTTCGCTCCATCCGTTCTAACTACCAAGATTAACTAGCCGCCCGGGTACGGTCGCCTCTCGCAACGACTTAATTAATTGGTGCAATTACTAATGATTAATGAGTTACCCTTGCAGTGGATTAACCCTAACCGGTTCCTACGAAAGGCACACTCCAATTATAAGGTTAATTGTTCAATTCGATGTTCTAAAGTAAGGCGAGCGTTCGCTTCTATCCTTAGCTTAACAAGAATCTAATCTAGGTGATCAATCCAGACAAGAAACATAAACAATAAAGAACAAATCAAACATGGAAAAGAACTGATTGAATTTGAATCTAATCACCGCCGATCCGTGACCGCTTTAAAGCCCTGGGTCACTTAGGGTTCATCTAGTCTAAGCCCTAACGAGTTTAGCTACTCATGATCATTACAAAAGAAACAAAGACAAAGAAAGAGTTCATCATTCAAAGGAAGAACAGAAAAGGATCTGAAAAACCTAATTCGGACGACTCTGACAGACTCCGATCTTCGGTAAGTTACACTCCTAGCTCCGGTTCTCCGAGATGGAAGGGATGGCGTCACGATCTCTATCCGGCTCTTCGAACTCCAACTCTTCGCTCAGAACTTCAGAGAAAAACTGATCTCGAAAAGTTGTGTTTTTCGAATTATGAATTGTATCTCCTATATTGGCCGCCGGGTTAAGTATAAATACTTAACCCTAGTTGGGCCGGGCTGAGATGGTATTTTCGCCGAAACCATAGGGGTGGTTTCGGCGAAAACTCTTGTGTGAATGGACGTCCGCCGACTATCCTTCTGTTCATCCTTTTCGGTCCGAAAACTCAAAGTTTTCGGCGAAAACTTTCTTCACTTGACATCAGCCGGTTTGCACTAATGTTTTCGCCGAAAACATATACTTAGTTTCGGCGAAATCTCCTTTGTCTTGGCACCAGTCTGAATGCACTAATATTTTCGCCGAAATCCATAGGACATTTTCGGCGAAAGTGTCTTTGTAATCGGGCAGGATTTTGGTTGGACTTTGATTGGTTCCTTTGATCGATTCCGGTTCAGTTCCTCGATGTTCCTATGCCTTAGACACGTCCATGGCTACTTTATTTGATGGCAAAAACCTGTGCTTACGCAAAAACACTAGAAAACCATCAAATAGACCCGAAAAGGGCCAAGGTAACACAAATGGCACGAGATAGGGCAATTGATTGAATATTCGTCATTCTACCCTAAAAACCATGTCTTAAGCAAAGAAATGTCGCTTAAATGAGGCTGATAATCACGTCAAATCGAGTGTCATCAAATACCCCACACTTGAGCTTTTGCTTGTCCTCAAGCAAACTGAATAGAAACGCTCATGTTCATAAATGATAAGATAGATTAAATTAGAGCTCAATCAAACACAATGAATTATTAGACAGGTCGATCCTAGAACAAGAAACCTAACATGCATACAGATCAGCCAAATTACCTGGTCTCACTAATAAACTGCACACGACAAGTAATTAGCAACCAATTATGCACGAATTTGACCTGACCGACCAGACTCCTCACACAGGATATGTATAGTACAATGGGAACTCTCACTCTTCTGTGTTTAAGGACGTGTTTCTGCTCTCGATCATTTTCTGTTACCGAATTCTGTCATAGGTTTGTATTTCGACCACATCTCCACCACTGTGACAACACGAGTATCTAGTCAAGAAGGACTTCCCTGCTAGGACCGTAATGAAATCTACACTACTCGGGTTTATAATGAGATGGATGATGGGAATGAATGATGATGGCTTGGTGCGGTGTAGCTTTCGACTAACTTCCCTCGAATCTAATCTATGGCTTCCTACCGTCTAACCAAACACTGGTGGAATGATGAACGCTCGTCCTATGATACCCTCAAGCAACCTAGCACTTATTCTTTTTCTTTACACGATTTTTTTCTTTTCTTTCTTTTGAACTTTTTCTTTTGACTTCGTTCTTCCATTTGTAGGGAGAAGAACGTTTTATTGAACAACACTTTGAAACTTTTCTGATTTTCTTTTCTTCATTTTTTTTCGAAATTTTTCTCTTTTTCTTTCTTTACTTTTTTTTTTCTTTTGTGCCGATTTTCTTTTAGTTGCTAGAGGGGTTTACACGTCTGGACATATTAGCTAAGACCACCTGTTTAATGGCTATAGGCAGGTTACCACAAACCGACTTCCGGTAGGTCAATCTAGAACTACAACCACAGGGGATCAATGGGGAATGAAAGAAATGGGAAATGGCTGTAATGTATTATCGAACCGAAAGAACAGGCCAAGCTCAAGGGTCTAAACCTAGTGGATTTTATCGTTTGGTAGGCTATCTGGCTTAGTAGCTGAATCTAGGTGCCCCTATCCTTCTAGAACTCGTGTCATCGTGTGGTCTCGAGTAGGTCTCATGCAAATTCTAACTCATTCAAGTAAACAGAAAACCACTCAGAAAGAATTTAAATTGCAAGTTACGTGCAATGGATCAAAAGCTCACAGTTGGTTTGCTAGTCGGATTCGGTCATTTTCATGCAATCAAGGCTACAAACTACAAGTGTGATTTTAAAATTCTGTTCTGACCAGGCAATTTAGCATCAAAGCATACAGGTTGGTTCTCAAGTTCTAGGTTAAGCAGTCTAAGCATCATTATGAAAGGTTGAACAACAACTTAACATCAAAAATCAAGAACTGAGCTATTCTAATGCTAGAGAGACTGGAATGGAATCACGAGGCACACAAAACACAATCAAGGGCAATCAAGTTCATGCAAGGTTCTCTAGCATCCTACCCCACACTTAAATCGGACTGTGTCCTCACAGGACTAATTCTAGAGTTCAGAGTGGAATGGAAGAACCTGGACCGAGATGATTGGCGTAGTGGATGAGCACGGATTCTCGGAGCGGAGGTAATCTACCCAAGGGAAGCAAAGGGAATCTCCCAACTGCCTACAAAACAAAAACAAATAAAACATAAAAAGGAAACCGGACAAGTGCCCCGGATCCACACAGAAAAAAGTTGGACCGAAGTCCGAAAAGAATAAATAAAAAGAAAGGATAAGGAAAAGACACCACCTGATCATCACTGGTCAGAGGTGTCGGGGTGGGGGAAGTGGAAGTAATCGTCGAGCTGTCGCTGCCACTCCAGCTGTCGCTCATATCGCCGGTCGGCTCGGCGCATGTGTTGTTGCATAATAGTCCACCTAGCCTCTTGAGTGGCGTTGTCGGTGATGCGCCACTCCTGCAGTCGCTCGTACAGCTCACCAATGTCCGCGGGATGCGGTCGAGGCTGAGGCTGTTGTGCCTGGTATGGATCTGGAATGTATGGCGGCGACTGGTGGATGTACCCTGCCTCATGGTGTAGCGAGGGTATGTAATCTTGAAACTCGGGCGGCGGCTGCGGCTGCTGCTCCTCAGCATCATCGTCGTCCTCCGACTCGACCGCAGGTTGGAGTGGAGGATCTGCTGCTACATGGGGACTGAGGTCGAGTTCTAAGTCGTACTCGACCCCAAGTCTCCTCCAACGGTCCGAACTGGATGTCATGGAATGTGAGGGCCATATTCATGGCCGATGCCGAAGGAGAGGATGAGCTGACCGATGAAATTGCCTCCCAAGAGTTTGCGTGGTTGCTTCTTCCTCTTGGTCCTCAGGCTGAAGATGTGAGCTAGCACCCAGCCGGGGTGGAGAGGGTAGCTCTCTCGGATGGCTCGGTGAAGCATGAGCTCTTCCTTAAGGATATGGTGGCGATCCTTATCTCTGACATATAAAAGTGACCTCCGCCAAACCATATGAATAAACTTATAGAGCGGGTGAGAGAGGGACTTAACTGAGTTGTTCTTCCTGAGGCGATCGCCAGGCACGCCTGTCATGTGGCTCCAGAGGGCGTGCAATGCCTCGTCGTCATCATCCTCGCCCCAACCGAGGTGATGATCGTGATAGTGCTCGTAGGGGATGCCCAGATGAGCGGCAAACTCATCGTAAGTGAGCTGCCTGTACACCCCACCAAGAAAGAAAGTGATCACCTTCTGGCCCCGTCTCTTCTTATGCTCGTCCAAGTCAAATGTCGCCCAGAACTCCTGGAGAGCAATGTCTGGGAACTCGGCGGCTATAGTGGTCAGCTCTAGGAGACCGGCCGGTGCTAAGGCGTCATGCACGTTCCGGTAGGAATCCTCGTCATGCTCCTGGAGAGACTCCATGGATAAAGGACGCACGTCAGCTCCCCGGATGTGCGCGATCTTCTGGAAGTTCTCAAAGTAGAAGTCCGGGAAAACGGGCGATGGTGGGATGGTATCCAGCATGGCGAGGGAGTGCAGGTGGGGGACCCAGAATGGCGGGTGTGACGGGAGCGGCAGCTCCTGAGCTCGAGGCGCCATCAAGGCGTGCCTTAGTCCTGCGCTCAAAAGTGTTCCTAAAACCAGAATGAAACCAGATTAGTCAACTAAGATCCTACCCCACACTTAGTAGAAAAACTCAATTTCACAAGGAAACGAGGGAAACTAAGTGGGGTAAGTAAAGCGGAGTAACCGGTAATCAGAGACAATAGAGCACATGTCTTAAGAACAGCTATAATCAGGGAAGCGCAATCAGAGTTCAAAAATTCAAACCGACATTTTTAGAAAGTCAACATTAAGTCATATTGAACCCTAATCATGGCAAGACTATCACAACTTGGAAAGTAACGGTATCATGAGATTACAAATGGCGGCACGATAATATGAACAAGAATGAACACTTATGATAGCCAAACGATCAACAACAAGTCAACGGCAAACCGACATATCTCACAAGTCAACAAAACAACGAATCAATCGTATGCATAGCAACACATGACCAAAGGATATGGAAATTAAGCACGGAACTCCCTAAGCATCCTAGAATGGTTCTATAAGTTCAGTCAATCCTAGTTCACACGAAACAGTCGGCACGCAAAACGAGGTAAACGAAAAGTCAACCAAAAGTCAACCCCGACGAAATTCAGCAATCCATATGTCAAAAGATTCGTATTGAAAAGTTATGCACTTTACCTTGAAGCCATGGAAACAAGAACTGAACGGGTTGGGAGGAATCGGTGAAAAACGGTGAAAACTAGGTTTTCGGTGAACTGGGGCTGCAAAGCTCCGATTTGGTTGTTCTAGGGCTTGGTGGAATCGGAATGAGGAGGGGGAGTGAGGGCGGCGGTCGGCGATGGCGGCGGCGGGTGTTTTAATGGAGGGTGGTCGGCGATTTTTTTTAAAAGATAGGGGGGTTTCGGTGAGTTGAGAGCGAAGATGAGTGAAGGAGAGAGAGGGCCGAAAATCGGGATTTTTAAAGGATATTTAAGTGATTTTGCAAATCAGTTTCGGCGAAACTAGGGGTGGTTTCGCCGAAACTACTAATTAAAATGGACTGACCTATGTGAACAGGCGGTTTCGCCGAAAATGAAGCTTGGTTTCGCGAAAATTTTAGTCGGGATGGTTTCGCCGAAATCAGTTATTTTTCGAACCGAAAATGATGAACAGGAAGGATGGGTCGAAAATCACAAGTTGGTTTCGCCGAAAACAGGGGTGGTGTCGCCGAAAATTTTGAACTGTTCGGGTTTAAAATATTTTCGTAAATCAGGCCAACTTCAGAAAATCACAGTTAAATCCAGAAAAATCGGAACGACCTCAATCAACTTGCAACTGACTCTATGACACACAGACTACACACGAAAAATAATAACTCAAACAAACTGACACTTTTGGCTCTCCCGAACCGACTCTAAAAGACCAAGGTTGAAACAAAACAAAACTGACTCCAGCCGTGGGTTGCCTCCCACGAAGCGCTCTTTTATTAACGTCCTTGAGCTGGACGATACCTGGATGGTATTAGGAGACATCCCAACTAAGATTCTCGTCACGCTCGCGTCGGAGTTCATGAAGTACAGCTTCGGGACTTCTCCGGTAAACGTGAATTTCTTCCCGTTTGCATGCAAAAGCTTGGTACGTCCGTCGGGAAGATGATCAACGAACTTGAATGGTCCGAACAGCTCTCTAGAGAGATCATCCTTCTTGAGTATGACGATGGAAGGAATGAGGACTGTCGGCTTCTTCTCAACTTCAGTCTTCGGCTTGGTATCACCAGGATCGGTGATCGTTAGTACTTCCTTAGGAGAGGCTTTCGGCTTCTCCCTCCATACTTGTTCCGG
Source organism: Linum lewisii (assembly GCA_034768395.1). Classification (NCBI taxonomy): domain Eukaryota; kingdom Viridiplantae; phylum Streptophyta; class Magnoliopsida; order Malpighiales; family Linaceae; genus Linum; species Linum lewisii. The sequence goes on from CM068298.1 coordinate 65,008,066, forward strand.
TGCCGGTTTCTCGGAACGAATTGGTGGTGCAGCTGGGTCGGAGGAAGACGGCGGAATTTTTGGTCTCCAGACCATTTGAACTTGCTTCTCCTTGTGATTCTTCCTCCTCGATCTACCAGATTCCTTGCGTGGCGGTTTCGAAGAGGCTTTCAGTTCCTTCTTCTTTTGTGGCTTCTGAACCGAGGCTTCTGGCTTCTTCCTTATAACCTGCTTAATACCTGCAGCAACAACTGATCTAGAGACACTGGAAGAAGCATTAGTAACGGAGTTGACCGGAGTCAACTCCACAGTTTCAACAGCAAGGCAGTGAGATTCTTCATTCCTAAAGTCATGTTTCATGTCATCTTTAAGACGGAACGTTTTTGTTTCTTTACCAATTCTTAAAGTCAAAGAACCATTAGGAACGTTAATATTCATTCCAGTAGTAGCCATGAACGGTCGACCTATAAGAATGGTTGAATCTCCTGTACCGGTATCCATAATCACATAGTCAGCTAGAAATGTGAACGGACCACATTTTGTAACAACATCTTTGATTTCTCCCTTAGGGGTTTTAAGCGATCTATCAGCAAAGACGAGTTGCATACTCGGCGGTTCAAGTTCTCCTAGGTTTAACTTTTTAAACAAGCTCACAGGCATGACATTAACAGATGCTCCTAGGTCAACTAAGCAACGTTCAATTTCAACATCATTGATGACCAAGGGTAAAGTAAAAGAACCAGGATCAGATAACTTAGCTGGATATGGAGAAACGGGTTTCTTAGCACGAATGTCAGGGTATCCTTCCTTGTTCCCCTTCATGCCAGTCTCGATCCTTGCGTTTGGCAGCAATGCTCTAGGAAAAGGAGGCTTCACGACGTATGGTGCAAGAGGAGGATCATCCTTAGGCGCTGGTTCCCGCTCCTCTTCTTCTTCTTCTTCCGGCGTTTCAGCGATCCTGCGTAAAACAAAAAAGCATCAGCAATTAAGTTCGGAAGTTTTCGAGCAGTTACCATTTTAGCCTGTTCTTTTCTTGGGTTTGGCTCTGTCTGGCTTGGAAGCTGGCCAAATGGTCGACCAGATGCTAGCATGCTCGAGATGTTGTTCACGACTTGCTCAATCCGTTGTCCAGATGCTATTTGTTCTTGATTGAGAAGAGCTTGAGCCTTGAACTGACTATCGTGATCATCGAGTCTGGTGATAATCTGGTTGAGCTTCTTATCCAGGTCACTGACATTGTTCTCTCTTTGCTGCTGCTGTCCTGGATAGGTATTATTGAAGTATTGGTTCTGGCGATTGCCAGGAGCAGTTCCATAGTTACCCGGATTGCGATGCGGCGGCTGGTAGACACCTGCCGGCGGATGATTAGGCTTCTGATCCTGAGCTGGAACAGCCGGGCGGTTGTTCTGGTTCTGGTTATGATTGGCGCCAGCATTGTAGGGAGGTCTGTCTTGATAGGTCCCTTGCTGTCTGAAGTTACGGTAACCAGCATAACCGTTCTGATTATTGACGAAGCCTTGTTGAATGAAATTTACCTCTTCGGAAGACCAGATTTCTGCTTTACCAAAATTCTGACAACGGCCTCCGTTATGTGCGCAAGCTCCACACCACTCGCAATCGGCAACATAGACAGAAGCTGCCGGTGGCTTGATTGGTGTGGTAACTTCTTCAAATGCTTCTCTACCTCTGCCTTGATAGCTGCTTCGAAATCTAGCTTGCTCCTCGACCCTTCATATTGTCGCTCCCAGTTCCTTGACTTGGAGGCACAGTTTGCGAAGTGCAGAAGAGCAGCTTCAGGGGTGAGTGTAGTGCAATCCCCTTCAGCTAGAGAATTGACCCACTTGGCAGATTCTTCTCTAAGTCCTCGAGAGAAGATTTCAGCTAACTGCCTCTGCTCGAATCCATGATGAGGGCAGGTGTAGAGAAGTTCTTGGAAACGATTCCAAGTATCATATAAACTTTCTCCTTCTTTCTGGGAGAATCTGGCGATGTTGTCCTTGATGGCGGTTGTTCTGGCCGGAGGGAAGTATTCTTCAACAAAGTCCTGAGCCAGAGTATCCCAGTTAGTGTAGTAGCCAGGTGGTTTGCCAGTAAGCCACCTCTTAGCAGCGCCTTTCAAAGAGAACGGGAAAGCTCTCAGACAAAGAGTGTTTTTGTCGAGGTTTCCGTTTTTAAAAGTACTGCAGAGATCAAGGAAGTCTGCAAGATGAATGCACGGATTGTCTAGGGGCCTGCCTTCAAACTGTAAATCCCTAGAGATCATGGTCAAGAATGGAATTTTGATCTCATAGTCAGGATCTCCTTCAATGCGCGGAACGGCAATGGCAGATCGAACGCTAGTCGCGCTAGGCTTGTTATAGTCTGCTAGACTCTTCTGTGCAGGTGGGGGTGGTGGCGGTTGATCGCCGTTTGGTGGTAATCTATCGGTCATGATGGAAGATGGAGGAGGTGAAAGTGACTCGGTGTATGAAGCGGATGAAGAGTGTGGTGAAGACGGAGATGAGGAACTCTCCTTCGGTTCCTTGATCTTGATCGGAGTGATGAATGGATTGGATCTGCCTTCCTTCAGAATCTGTGATCGTAGAGGTGTAGCAGAACTGCTGATTCCTGCAATCTTAGCCTGTTCGGTCTGAGAGCGAGTCCAAGGACGGTGAGGCATACACCTGTAAACCTACAGATAACAAAGACAAACAAAACCAGTGTAAAATCGAAGTGGATGGAAAAATGAAAGATGGAAATAGAAGAATAAATTGCAGATCTTCTTTCACAATCAAAAGAAGTCCCCGGCAACGGCGCCAATTTGATGAGAACCGTCGTTGTGCTGAGCTGGTTCTATCAAATAACTATCAAGCTCAAGAGCTAGGATAGATCGTATTCCAGGGCCTTCAATTGATTGGCTACTTCAGAACTAACAAATTACTCAAGGAAAACACGTTGTGCGTGGTGTGAGTTCCACGACTTCTAATTCTAAGGAATGCAGAAAAATTAAAACAAATTAAGCTAAAGCAGATTGAGAATTAGGGTTTTGAAACAAGAAAGACAGACGAACTTAGACTTTGAATCCCCCTTCGTTCCCCAGAGCATTGGCAATCAACAGATCAGCGGATTTCGATTCTTATTCAATCAATTACTAAAACACCACCATAACCCCTTACCCTTAGGTTTAAGACCGGCGAACGTTCGCTCCATCCGTTCTAACTACCAAGATTAACTAGCCGCCCGGGTACGGTCGCCTCTCGCAACGACTTAATTAATTGGTGCAATTACTAATGATTAATGAGTTACCCTTGCAGTGGATTAACCCTAACCGGTTCCTACGAAAGGCACACTCCAATTATAAGGTTAATTGTTCAATTCGATGTTCATAAAGTAAGGCGAGCGTTCGCTTCTATCCTTAGCTTAACAAGAATCTAATCTAGGTGATCAATCCAGACAAGAAACATAAACAATAAAGAACAAATCAAACATGGAAAAGAACTGATTGAATTTCGAATCTAATCACCGCCGATCCGTGACCGCTTTAAAGCCCTGGGTCACTTAGGGTTCATCTAGTCTAAGCCCTAACGAGTTTAGCTACTCATGATCATTACAAAAGAAACAAAGACAAAGAAAGAGTTCATCATTCAAAGGAAGAACAGAAAAGGATCTGAAAAACCTAATTCGGACGACTCTGACAGACTCCGATCTTCGGTAAGTTACACTCCTAGCTCCGGTTCTCCGAGATGGAAGGGATGGCGTCACGATCTCTATCCGGCTCTTCGAACTCCAACTCTTCGCTCCAGAACTTCAGAGAAAAACTGATCTCGAAAAGTTGTGTTTTTCGAATTATGAATTGTATCTCCTATATTGGCCGCCGGGTTAAGTATAAATACTTAACCCTAGTTGGGCCGGGCTGAGATGGTATTTTCGCCGAAACCATAGGGGTGGTTTCGGCGAAAACTCTTGTGTGAATGGACGTCCGCCGACTGATCCTTCTGTTCATCCTTTTCGGTCCGAAAACTCAAAGTTTTCGGCGAAAACTTTCTTCACTTGACATCAGCCGGTTTGCACTAATGTTTTCGCCGAAAACATATACTTAGTTTCGGTGAAATCTCCTTTGTCTTGGCACCAGTCTGAATGCACTAATATTTTCGCCGAAATCCATAGGACATTTTCGGCGAAAGTGTCTTTGTAATCGGGCAGGATTTTGGTTGGACTTTGATTGGTTCCTTTGATCAATTCCGGTTCAGTTCCTCGATGTTCCTATGCCTTAGACACGTCCATGGCTACTTTATTTGATGGCAAAAACCTGTGCTTACGCAAAAAACACTAGAAAACCATCAAATAGACCCGAAAAGGGCCAAGGTAACACAAATGGCACGAGATAGGGCAATTGATTGAATATTCGTCATTCTACCCTAAAAACCATGTCTTAAGTCAAAGAAATGTCGCTTAAATGAGGCTGATAATCACGTCAAATCGAGTGTCATCATCGCACTTAGGAATGAGCACGATATTAGTCTCTTGAACATGAGTCGGGAGTCTTACCCCTTCAAGCCAACTCCTACAGCTCCTTATAACCTCCTCACCGACCACCGGCCAGAAATTTTGGTAAAATCCCGGATTAAAACCGTCCGGTCCCGGGGCTTTATCTGGGTTCATAGAGAATATTGCCTCTTTGATTTCCTCTCCTGTAAAAGGTGCTAAAAGCTTAGTGTTGTCCTCCCTTGAAACCCTCGGCTCCACCAAGTTAATTACCTCCTGCCACTCACAACTTTCCCGACGGAACAAGTCAGAGAAGTATCGCCTAGCAATCTGTTTCAAGTCACCGATTTCCTCCTTCTATGAACCATTCTCGTCCCTTAATTTCTTCATCGTTTTCCGCCTCCTTCGACCATTTGCAACAGCATGAAAATATTTCGTGTTGCTATCACCTCCCCGTAGCCAGAACTGTTTAGCTCTTTGTCTCCAAAAGGTCTCCTCCTGCTGCAGGATAGCCACCATCTCCTCATTGCATTTTTTGAGCTCATCGGCTGAATCTGCGTCTTCACAGCTCTGCAAAGTCTCCATTCTACATCGCAGCTCCTTCTTCTTCACCATGTATTGATCATGCAACTTTCGACCCCAGTTAGAGAGGGCCACTGCACAACCTTTAAGCTGTCCTTCCACTCCAGCTCCCGAGTTCTCCTGCCAGCTATTTTGGACAATGCGGCCGAGGCCTTCCTCTCTTAACCACTTATTTTCGAACTTAAATCTCCTGCCCCTCATAATTTCATCGTTCGGATTGGTGTTCAGCACAATTGGAGAATGGTCCGAAATGGCTGCCACCTCATTACTCAGGATCGCATGCGGAAACACTGTACGCCACCGCTCATTCACCATTGCTCGATCAAATCTCTCGAATATTTCATTATCCTTTCCCCGAGATCTTGTCCAAGTGAATGGGAAGCCTTCCAAGGCAATATCAATTAGCCAGTAGTCTTCCACCGCCTCCCTAAAACCCTCAATCAAGCTATGCGGGTGATCTCTTCTTCCACGCTTCTCTTCGCTAGCCATGAGATCGTTAAAATCCCCGATACAGCACCACCTACCCGCCACGCCGCGAGAAATTGACCTGAGTAGATTCCAAGCATCACGTCTACGAGTTCTCTCAGGATACCCATAGTACCCGGTCAGAGTAAAATTCTCGCCCTCCTTCTCCCTCACCTCAACATTTATAAAATTCTGCGCATACCCCACCACACTCACCAGGTCCTTCTCTTTCCATAGCACGCAAACACCACCACTATGACCTACCGCGTCTACTGCAAAGCAACCCTCAAAGCTTAGAGTAGCTCTGATTGTCTCCATTCGTTGTTTATTTGCAAAAGTTTCCAGCAACACAATCACTCCCGGCCTGTGAACTTTGACTAGTTCACTCAGCACCTGAACCGCTCGAGGTTGGCCCATGCCTCGGCAGTTCCAGCTCATAATAATCATGATGATTGGCAGGTCCTGTTGAACAGGCCTGCCGATGCCAGGTTTTTTCGGTCCTGGATCCCTTGTGTATTCTTCTTCGTTGGACTTACATGAATGCCTTCCATCTCCATCACTGTAATGCTGCCCACCCCGTCCTTACCCTCCCTGCGTCGCTTCTTCTCGGCCCCGACTACCATCTCCTCCACTTCCATCCTCCTTTCCTCCTCCCTGTCCACTACATTCCTTCCCTCATCGTTTGGGCCGACTCCCCAGTTGGCACTGAGTTGTTGAATATTTGGCGCTAGAGTCGATTTTTGGATGACCCGTCCTTTGACTCCTCGTTGCTCCCCACTTTTTGCACCTTCAACTCCCACCTTGCCGACAATATTGACTTCCTCCTCCTCAATCAGCCATCGTTCGCCTCCCCTAGGTTTGTTTATACGTGGTGGTGCACGCAATTCCGGGCCCCACAATCGTGGAATATCACTGTCCGGAGAATTGAAACGGATCTGGCAATTCCGCTCAACGTGTCCCATTAATCCACAAATATAACAAAAGGTAGGAAGTTTTTCATATCAGAGTTTGCAGATCTCCGTGTTCCCTCCTGGCCGCTTGACACGTTTCTCTCGTTTGATTGGTCGACGAACGTCCATCCGAACCCTAACTCGCAAAAATTCATCACCATGAATTCCATGCAAAACCTCATCGTACGTGACATAGCTACCAATAAAATTGCCAATGGCCTTCCCCACCGATTCAATATAGAAGCTTCTTGGTAAGCCATATAACTGCACCCAAAAATCAGCTGTGTTCAACGCTACCTCCGTTGGCTTCTCTCCTTCTTTCATCTCGTGGAGGATCAGCAGATGGTTGTTATGAGTCCACGGTCCGTTATCGACAACCCATCGTAAGTCTAGCACATGGAAGAATCTGAAGAGGATCAGTTTGTTGCCAAGATCCCTCACCGACATTCCTTTGCCTGGCCGCCAAATCTCCGCCATCCGGTGTTTCATCATCTCAAAGTTGAAAGTCCAGTCTGTTAAGAAGGACCCAACTGCACAGAGCGTAAAATCCTCCGCCGGCTCCTCAACTCCCAATTCCGGTATTTCGAGCTCAATCTCCTCGTCGTCCTCCAATCGTAGCGCCTCCAAGCTATCCTCCATGGTAATCAGAACACGTTTCAAAGTCCGTCATGGCTCAAAGAGTAGAGAACAAGAGAAAACCCTAACGCCGCCCTAAACCCTAGGGAACCCTCTCATGCGGAGGAAAAGTTTCTATATTTTTAGTTAAGTTAATAAACTACGATTTTTTGGTATTGTGTTACGTTTGTTTTATGCATTATATATGTGCAATATATTCTTAATATTTGCATGTTTTATACCTCTGGTATATGCTAAGTCATTTTATTATATGATATTTGTTCTTATTTATGTTATGCATATTATATGGAACTGTTATGTACGTTTGTTTTAAATGTTTAATGTGTTGTCGAACTGCTATATGTATTTTCTATGACTTTTAAAAAATATATAAATCTAGATCTATTGTTTTGTGTATTTATTTGAGTCTTTACTCCTTTGTCCCTCTTAAAAAAATCCAGATTTATGAAGTTTGAAAAATCTAAATCTATATTTATCTAATTTTTTAGGTTTTGAGCTCCAGATCTATATGTTGTATGTCATTGTTTCGTGTATTTGTCTTTATTTTTATACATGTGTTACGTTTGTTTTATGCATTATGTATGTATGATATATGTTTGATATATACATGTTTTCTGCCTCTCGTATATGATATATGTAATGTCATTAAGTTATATGATATTTGTTCTCGTATGTGTTATGCATATTATACGGAAGTATTATTTGTGTGTTATGATGGTTTTGTGTATAATGTGTTGTCGAACTATTATATGTATGTTATATGACTAAGATACTTATGTTATATATTTCTTGGTAGGTGCAAAAGAAGAAGCATAAAAAGAAGGAGATTTTTCATGACAAATCAGGAAGATTCATACAAAGACAACAAAGTTTACTAAGAATTCATCAAAGATGCACCTGCATAGAAAGATGTTTTAATTATTGCTATGTACTTTTGTTCAAGATTGATTATGACTCGAATGTATCACTATTTATATAATGGACATGTGTTTGTATATATCTCTATATTTGCCTCCAAACTATTATTTGACTATTAAGATTAACATAACAAGGACATAACAATGATATAACAAGAACATGACATTGACATATTAAAAACATAACAGTTATGTGGCAACACAATTACAATGATATATTGTGAATACAACAATGATATAATAACAACATGTCAATGATGTATTAGGAACATAATAATGATATAATGGTGATATATCAACAACATGACATAAAAAGTATGTTAAGGTTTCACGTGTTGATCCATTGTACTGAAACCATAAGCTTCATTTACACAATTGTACAGGTTATACACAAAATCATAGACGTCAAATTGTTATGTTAGTGTTATGTGTATGTAATGACGTAATAAAGAAAATATAATAACAACATAACAGGACCATAACAATGACATAAATAAAAAATGTTGACATAAAAAACTCATAATATATTATGTCATGTTATTCATTACTGAACCATAGACTTGATAGAGTTCACGTTTACAATGATATGCTGGGATACAACAATGACATAACAACAACATGACAATGACGTATTAGAAACATAACAATGATATAACAATTACGACATTGAAATGTTTGTTCAAGTTCACGTTTCGAAAATTTTCTTTAAAAATTGAATAAAATATATCAAGATTGATGTCATTGGATTCGAAAAATTATAACAAACAACATTTGTGAAGAAGAAAAATCATTTTGATCACTTTATAATTAGTTATATTCATTAAATTAAAATTAGGGGAAATGTGAATTTTTTAAAAAATTGAAAAAATAATAACTTCTTTGGGAAGCTTCTCCCCATTTTCCCGTTCATTCTATTTCCTCCCCTCTAAAAGTTCTCAAACTTGATTTTTCATTTTTACCCCTGCATTCATTTCTCCTTTTCCAGCCGTAGGATGCAATTGTTACCAATCCAACGGCCCACAATCTCTCAGATTAATCTGAGAGAGTGGCCTCTCAGATTGATAGCGAAACTGACTGATGACATCCTATTCTCGCAGACGGAGAAAAAGGAAGGGCTGACGTGGTCTGTACACCGCCCTGATCAGATTTGGGGATTTTCTCCAAACATTTTGATGAACATGATTGGGATTTTCTCCGCCTCTTTTGGGCTGAGCCAGAAGGCGTCGCCGGAGGTTGATCGGAGAGGCAATCGGAGAAGAAAAAAAAAATGGGGAAGAAGAAGTTAGGTTGGATTTGGTTGGGTTGGGTTGGTTAGTTGAGTAGAGTTTAAGTTTAATTAGGTGACATGACATACTGATATCATCACTTAACGTAAAAAATTGGATGGAGAGTTAATGGATTGACCAAATTGTTACAACCCCTATAGATTAATGATCACTAGGTTACAAATCAAAGGTTTATGACCAGTTTATTATAAACACCAAAGTTTTATGACGAAAATGATTAATAAGCCCATTTTTCCCCCAAACTTTGTTCTCCTCTTTCCTTTCCTCTCTCTCTCGGTTTGAGCGCCGCCGCTTTCCTTGCCAACGGGTTGTAAGTTTTGCTTTGCTTTGTCTGTCCGAGCGTCATCTTCGACCTTCTTCTTCTGCACAGAAACAGTAGATCGTTCCCTTCTTGGCTATCACTCTCGTTGCCGATCTGTAATCTGTTATCACTCTCTGCCCATTTTCAGCAGTAGGTTTTCTAGCTTCTTCTTCTTCTTCTGTACTTTTAATTTGGGGGTTTTCTCTTAGTCGCTGCTCGGCCTTTTTGTGTAACATTATTTGTGAAGTATCTATCTTCCTTCCTTCCTTCCTTTGAATATATAAACAGTAATCAACTCTATTTTTCCTTATTTCTTCCCTTTTGACATCCTCGCTCTATGCGTTTCATCTCTTCCAGAGCCCTAACCCTTCCCCTGCAATGGCGAGTTCTGCGGCCACTTTGGAAGATGTTCCCTCCGTTGATCTCATGACCGAGCTCCTCCGACGGATGAAGTGCGCTACCAAGCCTGACAAGCGCCTCATTCTCATCGGTATTCCTCCTATTAACACTTTCTTCTCTCTGTATTCTTTAGCTATGAAACCCTAGGGCCTGCATGCTGAATTCCGAATGCACTTTCAAATTTTTTTGTTTTATATCGTTTTGGGTTTGTTTACTTGCTTGTTTCTCAGATCTGAGTGTTTTCAACTTGTGTTTTGTGGTGGAATTCTCTAACCCATTTGAATTTTGCGTGTCCTTTTCGAATTACACTGGTAGTCGAGGATAAGTCAACGTTATTTGGTACTTGGTAGAATCAATGAAACTTTTGAACTTTGGCTAGTGTTATACAGAGATAAATTGTAGGACATTATTTAGAGTCTGTGGTATGCTCTTGCAAATCACTTTCAGCATTAGTTTTGCAAGCTCTGTCTTGCCCGGTTCAAAAGGAGGGATATTGAGGGATCACCCTATTTTTAAAAAAATTAGTTCTTTTTACCATGTTGTGGTGAAAATGGTAGTCTCTAAAGGAGTGAGCTCTTTTGATAATTTTACTGGAAATTAGATTGTTACTGGTGACTTGTGGACCTGTTGATTAACTTGGTTTCATTGGCATTGATTAACTTTGTTGCTTTACAACCTGTTAGATGAGCTCTTTTGCAATTTGTACTGTATTAATATGGCTTGTGGATCAGTTTCATTAACATGTTGTCATTGACTAACTTTGATATTGTACAACCCTTTAAATGGTTAGCTCTTTTGATTTTATAAAAAAAGAATAGCCTTTTGAAATTTGTTACTGGAAAGCAGACGTATGAATGTTACTTGCTGATCCGTTAATTAACTTGGTGTCATTGGCATGGATAGGGCTTTCTATGGAATGAAACATGGAATGTGATTACATTTGATTACCTTTTTCCACTAGAGCCTTTCAGTTTGTTTCTTCTGTTTGCAGTTCTTGTATGCATTGTCTTTGGTGATTGTTGTAAATAAGGAATATTGGACTTGTGTACTTGGCAGGTCCGCCTGGGTCAGGGAAAGGTACTCAATCACCAATCATTAAGGATGAGTTCTGCTTGTGCCACTTGGCTACAGGGGATATGTTGAGAGCTGCTGTTGCAGCCAAAACTCCTCTTGGAGTCAAGGCTAAGGAGGCTATGGACAAGGTAGAGTTCACTTTTTGCTTACTTTTTTCCCCTCGTGTTGTAGATTGTGGAGCTTGCTAACTGAATATATCATATATGAAATGCTCTTACTCGCAGGGACAACTTGTTTCTGATGATTTGGTGGTTGGAATTATTGATGAAGCAATCAAGAAGCCATCTTGTCAGAAAGGCTTCATTCTTGATGGGTTTCCAAGGACTGTGGTTCAGGCACAAAAGGTTTTAACGAGTAACTTGAGATTGTATGTCTAGGTGAGTTCTTTGTGTGCTGATTGCTAACAAGATATCCTTTCTTGACTTGTATCTCAGCTTGATGAGATGCTTGAGAAGCAAGGAGTCAAAGTTGACAAGGTGCTGAATTTTGCTATTGATGATTCTATTTTGGAAGAGAGGATTACTGGTCGTTGGATCCACCCTTCAAGTGGTAGAACCTATCACACGAAATTTGCACCTCCAAAGAACCCTGGTGTTGATGATGTAAGGCAAAATGATTATCTATGCTTTGTGCAACATAGGCTTTGTATTGTATTTCAGGTTTCTTATTTTTCCTTTAGTTCATTCTGAAGTAGCAACATAGACAGATTGGCAAGCAGGTGTTCTCGAAGAGTTTACCAGAACCCTTTTGTTCTTAGAAAGTAAATTCACAGTGATGGCTTGCTGTGTTGTTGAAGATATGTATGTGCTGACAAAAGTTGCTTGGTGTAATTTTGTGAAGGTGACTGGAGAGCCATTGATTCAGCGGAAAGATGACACTGCTGCAGTCCTCAAGTCTAGGCTGGAGGCGTTCCATAGGCAGACTGAACCAGTATGTTGTCTCTTTCATGTGTTTGAAACAGTTGGTTGATGTGTATATGAAGCTCGAATTAAGTTTCCGAGTTTTTGGAATGGAACTTAAAAATGGTTTGGTTGGAACACGCAGGTGATTAACTATTACAAGCAAAAGGGTGCTGTTGCGGATCTCCATGCAGAAAAAGCTCCTAAAGAGGTGACAGTTGAGGTTGAGAAAGCACTTTCCTCATAGAAAGCATGAGAAAATGGGAAATCGGATTTTGTTTTTGAGACCTTTTGATCCAGCTGGTGATAATGTATCAAAAGAGTAGTAGTTACCTTTTTATCTTTGATCTGGCTATTTTGCTGCTGCTGCTGCTTGCCTGCATTTGGTTATTATAGCTGCAATTTTCGGCTACTGTACCAAACCATTGTTGAGGGTATTTAACTGCTTATCAAGGCTTTAGAAAAATAAATGAATTGCAGATTTGACTTCATTTCTTAACCATAGTCTGTTCACCATTCACCTTGGATTGCAATTGATGATTGGAAGATTGAAGTTGCATGATCGTTAAGCTCTCTCTCTCTATCTCTGATTCAGTTCTAGTTTTGATATGTATGAAACTGGAATGGTTGGTTTAGTTAAGAGGTAATTTTAGTGTACATAATAGACCTAGTTGACGAATCTTAATGTTAGTCTAATTCGGTCCTATTAACGCCAATAAAACAATGGAAATGATTGAGTTCCAATCTGAATATTGTTTCGTTCAAGGTTGTATACCAATAAATCAACTCGGCCTTTCCAAACGTATGATTTTGTGAATACTTGTATAAGTTTTTTAACCCTTCATCAAAGTCAGGCGTCAACTTGACACCAATTGCCAGCACGCCTGGGAATCCATTGATTCTTTGACTTATTACCACCGCTTCATACGCCCCTCTTTCCGATCAAGATAGATGAGCAATGCATGGTGAGGTAGGAGCATCCTATCGGCATTCTTTTTGACTTGACCAATAAGTCTTATGTTCTCAGAATCACACAACGTTTTAACCGAAAGAACTTGCTACTAGTCTCAGTTTCACTTGAGTAAAATCCCCACATTTCAAAGGCTACCTTGGAATCTGAGCTGAAGGAGCCTGTGATTCGCATGACAGGAGATCCAGCACCTTGTGCAGAACTAGGATCCAACTTCCTCGTGATCAAATAACGCCACCAATCTAACACCACTCTCGTTTTCAAGCTCACTTTCAGAAGATGTTGCATCTATTATCGCATGAAATTAATAATACACGGTCGAACCATGTATGCCATAGACCTCCTCCGTACAGCTGCACTCCAACCTCCAAATACGCACCTTTTTTGTTACCTGGCCCGACGTTGATGAAAAAAAAAATACCAAACTGGCTTTTCATAATTTGGTCAAAGTGTTGTACAAAATAAAAAGTTTTAATTTGGAGGGTTAAATTATTGGTCGATCCGGTCCTGAAACATTTTGGAGTTCAATGATGTATCTCGCATGGCGTACAAAAAATGATAGTTAGCGCTTAGACATGAACTGGCCCATGAAAATACACATAAAATAAGGTCATGGGCCGACCCACTTACAGCTCTAGGTATAAGAGGATAAGGACATGAGAGAGCGTATTGAGTGTGAGACAGAGAAGTACCAGGGCATAACATACCCCTAAAGGCGTGGAGCCTTAAGCGTGCCAAGGGGCATTTATTCTTAAGACATATGTTATAGTCTTTATGTCATATCCCTTCAATGATGATGTCATGTCCATATTTATAGTTACTCAGGATCTTGGTCAAGTCGCCACGTTTCATCGGTGGATTGGTGAAACAACTTAAAAGCGATCTCACCCATTAAGCCACGTGGGGTCCTGATCGCCTAAGAGTCTGGTATAGGAGCTTTTACTGGGCCATAGTTGCCTGTTTGGGTTGGTCAGAGCGGTTGAACCAACAGTAGGGTTTGGGCACATCATGTATCACTGCTGGTTTTCGGGTAAGATACAAACAAGGAACCAGTCGCAGGCTATGATTGTCAGACGTCGTTACCAAACCCTTTACTATAATAATCCCAAGATAAAGTCTTCAGTAAGCAGCATGCTAATTTAATTACAATAAACACTAAACCCCCCTAGTTGTATCATGTATGTGACTGGATCTATCTTAATTAAGGACGTAAATTGTTAATTTAAGATCATGTTAGTGTTTGGAATCATGTTCAGCTAATAATTATTTTATTAGATTGGTATTAGTTGAACCCAAGAGTATCTTTCAAGATTGTCTTCATTTCTCATCATCCCAGAAAATTCAGAGTATATAAGGTAGATCTTAGGGTTATTTAAAAATTTGTGCGGAACATACGGAAGAATCGAGGAAATAAGGGATGTATATTGGAACCATTCAAAATTTCAAAGTAAATAAATAAAGGGTCAAATACTTAAAACGTCCAAAACTATAGGGCGGGTTACAAACTCATCTTAAAACTTTAATCCGTTACAGAGTGGTCCTATTACTATGAAACGAGTTACAGAGTAGTCCTAATGACGTCATCGGTGTACTTTTTCAGCCATTTTTCCATGTCAACATTGACACGTCATCAAAAATATAATTTAAAATTAATATTAAATTGATTCAAAACTGAAATTATATTAATCTAACTCACTAGATTTAAGTTTTGAACCAAAATTTATAAGGTAGGTAAGTTTAGATTTAGATTTGAATCATATTATTGAATTTTGAATTATTCTTTTGATGACATATCAACGGTGACATGGTGAAATGGCTGCAAAAGTACACTGATGACGTCACTAGGACTATTGTGTAACCCATTTCATAGTAATAGGACCACTCTGTAACAAATTAAAATTTTAGGACGAGTTTGTAACCTGCCCTATAGTTTCGGGACGTTTTAAGTATTTGACCCAATAAATAAATAATGAATCATTTTTTAATAAACCTCGGCCCAATAAAGCGAATCATTTTAAATAACAAATCAATTTGATCTAATAAATTGATAATGAAACTGAATGTTCTGATGTAAATTACAATCAGATTCGAAATGAAGACTATATAACAAGATAATCAGGACTAATTTATTTATAAAAGTGTTGTATCAACTATGATATAATTAATTATAATAAAAAAGTAGTGCATGTAGAGGTTTAGGAATGTATCATGATCATGAAATTTCTCAGTTATTAGATTAGGAATGGTTAAAGAGATGAATGCAAAAAAATCTTCAACTAGCTACGTTTAAAACTTTAAATTGATATAAAAAAATTAAGTTATTGTTTTTTTTTTATAAGTGATAATTTTTATTAAAATCTTCTCACCACAAAGTATGACGAGAAGAAAATAGTAGGAAATTACAAGATCGAGTTTAAAGAAGTATAACGCTAAAGAGATGCAAAGCTAGGGATGGCAATGGGTAGGGTAGGGTGGGGGTATGGGGTTAACCGTATCCTTACCCTCAGGGTATAACTTTTGAAAATACCCGACCAATTACCCTGCGGGTTTGCAATCAGTCGATCCTTACCCTACCCTTCGAATATCCATAGGGTACATGGGTACCCTGGGTATTTTTTTTGAATCTTATACGTTATGTTTTACAATGATTCTATACCAACACACTTCATTCTCACACAAAATATATATATATAAATACAACAAACACATTATATAATACGAGAATAATATATATTTATAGGAAAGGTGTTTTCGGGTGAATGTTACTAATAGGAATTTGGAGGACTTTTCACTAAAATAAATAAAAAAAATTAACTATTAACCTAAATAAATACGTTTCAAAACTATTGATTTTTATAAATAAAATCGCCCCAGGCCTAGGCGATATCGCCCAAGGCACAGGCGATATCGCCCCTGCACCAAAGATTTCTGATCAAACCGATTCTAAACTGCCCAACCAACCGAGTAAATGCTGTCTGGCTGGACACATGGCGATCTCGCCCCAGCCACAGGCGATGTCGCCCCAGACACAGGCGATATCGCCCGGGATACAGGCGATCTCGCCCGAGGAGTAGACACCGGGCAAACTCGCCCCAACCCCTATAAATACCCCATTTTCAACCCCACCATTCCCCCACACCACTCTTTAACCCCTAAGGCAAAGGTAAGTCTCATTTCTCCCTTTTTTTTAAATTACATTATTTAGTAGGTTTTAGGTTAGAGAATTAGTTTAGGGTTTTAGGTTAGAGAATTAGTTTAGGGTTTTAGGTTAGAGAATTAGTTAGGTTTAGTTAATAATTAGTTTAGGGTTTTAGGTTAGATAATTTTTTCCAAAGTGATTTATTAACACTGTCATATTGACGTTGTAGGATTTTTATAAAACAGAGAGGACTTTTCTCGCACCATTACACAAGGTACGTAGTACATATATTATTTATTGTTCTTATGTCATTGTGAACCATGTCATTATTTATGGATAGCTTAGAGAATTAGTATGATGTTGAGGTTAGCGAATTAGTATAATATTGAGGTTAGACAATTAGTATAATATTGAGGTTAGACAATTAGTATAATTTTGAGGTTAGAGAACTAGTATACTTTTGAGAAAGAGAATTAGTATAAAATAGTTTTCCTAACAATTTACTATACAATAGATGTCGAACTATGGATGGGATGAACCGTTGGTTGATCAGACTCCTGAGGGCGTTAAGCCTCAACCTGGTGATTGTTCTCTATTGTGGGGGGAGAACAAGCATAGGGCTACTTTAGTGTGGCGTGACCCACATGCGTGCAAGGCGCTGAAGTTGCGACAGCGTAGTTCTTGCTTAGAGTGGAGTTCAGAGTACGAGGCATTCTTGCGAGAGTGTCGACTCCTCTCTGTTGTTCGTTTACTCGGTTTCACACCGTGTAAGGAGCTCGTCACAGCATTGATTGAGAGGTGGCGGCCAGAGACTAACACATTCCACCTGATACCGGGCGAGGCGACGATCACTTTGGAGGATGTTGAGGTACTTACGGGTCTTCCTATTGATGGAGTTCCTGTTACCGTAGCGGTGGACAGACGTGATCCGGGTGTCATATGTGAGGAGTTGTTGGGTGCCCAACCCCCAGCTGGGAGTTGTACGGGACAGTCAGTGAAGATATCGTGGGTGAAGGGAATGTTTGATCGTCTACCGGCTGGAGCTCCAGCAGATGTTGTTACTCCGCTATGCACGAGCCTACACTTGGGTTCTTCTTGGCGCCATTCTACTAGCTGACCGGACTGGAGACTTGATACCGGTTCATCTACTCCGGCTTATTGGGGACTCTGCGGTTGCATCCACGTTCAGTTGGGGTAGTGCGGTACTAGCATGGCTGTATAAGGCCATGGGGAGGGCGGCCTTCTTCACGGCTGGGAGTCAGAGGGGTACAGGTGACTTGGGAGGCTTCACCTTGCTGGTCCAGCTCTGGGCCTTGGAGAGATTCCCGATCATAGCCGAGCGCTACGTAGCAGGTGGTGACCCACCAGATGCTGACACCGTTCCTCGTGGTGTGCGCTGGATGTCTGTCATCCGGCGCCACCAACATCGCGTGGCTATGAAGCTGGAGGAAATACGCTACGCACTTGATCGGAACACGGAGTTCGTGGTTAGGAATCTTAACCTCATGTACATACTCTTTCATGATTTTCTTAATTCTCCCTTACAACATATTTATTAATTCTCCAGTGGATGTCGTACGCCTTTCGAGAGGAGGACTATCAGTTGGAGGCCGATGTGTTCTGGCGAGCTGTTTGCCCCATGCTGTGCATAGACTGTGTCTCATGGCACCATCCTGATCGTTGCATGCGTCAGTTCGGACATGGTCAGCGTATCCCACAGGACGCCGAGCCTGCTGCTCGCGTCGAGGAGTTGCTGGGACTAGACTTCAGAGCACCAGTACATGATTGGGGTGCTAGGTACCGACAGTACTTACGTCTCTGGGAGGAGCGGGATCAGCACATTGCCGAGGGCGATGTGAGAGCAGATCCATTGAGCCACCACTTCCATGATGAGTACGACGAGTGGTACAGGAGACGGACACGCCTGGCCATATCACACGATGGTGCACAGTTTCAGGGGATGGTTAGTGGCCACCTACTTTAGTAACTGTAGCCAATTTAGTATTCCCTTAGGGTACACTAACTTTTCTTTTTGTTTTGCCTTTCAGATCGCCTCGTTGGAGCAGGCTACCATTTTGAGTGGTAAGAGTGATTCTCACATGAGTCATGTGCTCCGATCTGGATTGGCTATGAGTGGAGCATATGAGCGCCTTCCCGATCGAGGACCACACCCGCCCACGTGCAGCATCACGCCTGCCGACATACCCTCCCTATGATGGCTATCCCATCCCACAGAGAGGTCACAGTACAGGGTTGGATAATGTCGATTACGGCGGTCTCGCGCACCACGATGTGGGATACGCACCTCCACCCTACTATGTGTGGAACGAGGATTTCGCTGACGGGCGGACTTACAGTTTCGATGACCCTCCTCAGTACCAGGCTACGGCGCCTCAGTACCAGCCGACGGCACCTCAGTACCAGACGACGGCGCCTCATTACCAGCATGCAGGACACCCAGGTGCGTCGAGTAGCCAGCCGTATGGGCCCACCAGCCAGCACGTTGATCAGAGCCATCCGGTCGGCTCCCAGGGTTTCTCGGAGGACAGTGGGTTCGAGGATTGGGCCCATCGACCTGATTTCGTACCGCAGTCCACCCAGACACCACCGTACACTCACATGTTACGTGATCGGACTACATTGCGTCCACCGATTGCTACACGGACGAGCAGCGACAGAGACGCCAGAGGGGTCGGAGGCATTGACACTCACATTTTCAGTTTTTCGTTTCTGGATTTATGTTATGGTTTACTGTTTATATTTGTCGTACTATGGTGATCGATTTTACTGATTTGCACTTTCATGTCATTTTCGCTGTTAATGTTTTTATTTGTCGTACTATGGTGATCTATATGTGGATGGAACACTACTGCGCCACATTTTATTATAACAAACTTCACTACGAAAATTACATAAACAACAGTTCCAACACGGTTCAGGTCCGAGGGTTTCTCATAATGAAATTCATAAGCTCTTGTTGTTCTTTGATTTTCTGGTTCAGTTGTCGAATCATCTCGTCCTTCTCCCTAACGACCCTTTGGTTCTCCCTCTTAGCTCGATCAAGTTCTTTGTCCTTCGCCCGAATTATATTGTCCTTCTCCCTTCTGATCTTGTCCACAGCCTCCCAAACCACCAATGTTTCAAAATAACCACAACCCTTGTTCTTTAAAAAATGGCAACGAAACATGCGGGTTAGGAAATATTAATGGGATAGGTGACAAATTAAGAAAATCATTCCAGTCTTTATACCTCCCTCTCAAGCGGACACCCAAAATAGGGTTCGAGATCCTTCAGTTGAATGGATCTTGTTGCCCTCAAATCACACCAGCAATTCACCTCACTTAGCTCATACTCGAACAGGTCTTCCTGAGGTTTCTTCATCTTGTACATTATACGATCAACTTCTGAAACTACACGACAATAGCAATTGTAATTAGTGCAAAACGTGAAGTAGACGGGGGAAACAAGGCATGTTTTTTACCTTTATCGCGAGCTCTACTTCTTTCCCCATGTGTGAACACCATAGTGTGACCGCGGTGGATGGAAACTGAATTCGAAAATTGAAAGTAGTGGTGTGTTTTGGAAGCTGGTGATAGGAGGGTTTTATGATGCATACTGCCCCCTCTTGTGCACAGGCGATATCGCCCGTGACCAGGCGATCTCGCCCATGTCACAGGCGACATCGCCTATGCCTAGAGTGACTACTATTTTATTAAACGAACCGAGAAAAAAACGTTACAGATACACTATTTTATTTCACGCTTGATTACTAGAAGACGCCCCAGCACTGTCCCGTCTCCTTCCACATGTCCTTGCATTATGACCCACGCAACCGCATGTCCTGCACTTACTTGGGCGACCCACGTACCGTGTCCCGGGGTTTGTGAGACGAATAGCATTCAGGATTGTCTCAATGTTGTTGTATGATGCCACCCAGTCACCGTACAGCTTCTCGACAGCACGTTGCTTGCCAAACCACGCCTTCCGGTACGATATATTGCGGTGGTACTTCTCCAGAATGCAATCAATAACTGTCTCAACCTTCAACCCCGGCTCTCTGCGCACAATGTGCATGATTGCATCTGAGATCAGCGTGACATCGAGCTGTGGGTGGGGCCCTAGTATCGTTGACCGGTCACAACTGTGGCCGTTGTTGAGTTGTCGTATTATCCAGAATCCATATCTGTTGCTAAGTGTAGAACGCATCCTCCAAGGACACGTCGGGTCGATGCACTTGATGGCCCATTCCTTCGGGTTGGAAGTGATTACCCTGTACTTATAGTTGCGGATGACTGCTTGGCTCTTCGTTAGGGACACCAGTTGACCTTTGGTAGAGAATGTCTGACCCAAGAAGAATTCCATCTCCACCGACCAGTACGCCTTCGCTGGGATCTGGAAGCGCCTGTCCATGGAGTAGGTGTTGGAGATTGTCATAATGTCGTCACAGTCGTCACCCTCGCTCGTGGCATGTTCCAGTGGCGCATGAACTTCCACGCTATTTGCTGTGGCTCCCCCTTCTTCATCGTCGTCTTCCTCGTCGGTTTGGCCAATGTCATCGTCGACGTTTGGATTCCATTCGTCCGCCGAGCAATGGCTCCTTTCATCTCCAGAATCGTCAGTGCTGACATATTCATCTCGCGCCAACCCCTCTTGGTCAACCTCCTCCTCCTCCGGACCGATATGACTGGTCGCCATGTATTCCCCATCATACGTTTGGCTCTGCTCTGCCATCTGATTTGGAATGACCCCCGAGAAATCGGAGAACTGAGACGGCTCCTCTTCCATCAAGGCGTACAACTCGGCAACTTCGAAAAATGGGTTGACGCGAACTAAGTCGTATATGACTTGTACGCCGTTGTCGTCCGATATCGGCCTAGAAACGAAATGCGACAGATTTCCCTCAGAACTGTATATCGGCATTCTCCAGACAAATGACTGGATTATCTGATCCGCTCCAAGACCCATTTTCCGCCGAAACACGGTAACCACACTATCATAGGTCGCTCGCTTGGTCATCTTCAGACGGACATTATTTCCCCCTTCGTAGGATAAGCCGGTCCAATCCTGAACAATACGGCCCCCCCAGAAAACTTGGATTCGGAATTCTCGCGACAAAGTGTAGTCGGCCATTTTAGAATGTTAGTTCTTTTGATTTGGTGACTAACCCCCGAAACTAACAAGGATTTATAGGGTGGTTAGTGATCCGAGATGTAGGCGATATCGCCTATGCATTAGGCGATATCGCCCATGCCATAGGCGATATCGCCTAATCCTTGGCTATTTTCACACCCGTGACTCAACCGAATCTAATCACGGACCCGTTTTAGAGTCACGGGTGACAATCCTTGGTGTAGGGGCGATATCGCCTAGGCCTGGGGCGATATCGCCTAGGCCTGGGGCGATTTTATTTATAAAAATCAATAGTTTTGAAACGTATTTATTTAGGTTAATAGTTAATTTTTTTTATTTATTTTAGTGAAAAGCCCGAATTTTGAAATGTTTATGGGTTTGGTTGGGTTTTCAGTTGGGTTTTGAGTTTGGTTGGGTACTGGGTTTGGTTGGGTCATGAAGGTAATCAATGAATTAACCCAAAACTTAATTATAAGTTGATGTAATGAATACATTATATGAAAATCATATCATTTATAAGTAAGGTCAAGGGTAAGGGTATTTTGCGGGTAGGGTATTACTCAAATCCTTACCCTACCCTTACCCTATATTCTTAACTAGGGTAATATCCTTACCCTATCCTTACCCGGTCAACACAGTTATTACCCCCGTTGACCGGGCAGGGTAGGATAGGATACCCTAGGGCAGGGTTTAAATTGCCATCCCTATGCAAAGCTACATGAACTAAACGAGATTAAAAGAAAGCACCCAATAAACAATGACACCCAAAATTAAACACAAGAACTCTAAAAGTATAGATCGGATGACATGAGAAGTAGAAATTAAGATCTTCTTTGAAGAATCTGCATTGCGTTAGAGCGTAGGAAATCTCTTGCTTCTTCTTTCGATCCATTGATGGACAAACCAATTAAGTCACCGATTTCCATTGTACGTCGGAGGATGTCGGAGTTCAACTCCTCTCGCGATGAAGTAGAATTTGGCTCAAAATATTCCTGAAAATCCACCACAAGGTTGACTTTGGGAATGTTGGGGGAGGTCTAAGC
This sequence comes from Linum lewisii, assembly GCA_034768395.1. Classification (NCBI taxonomy): domain Eukaryota; kingdom Viridiplantae; phylum Streptophyta; class Magnoliopsida; order Malpighiales; family Linaceae; genus Linum; species Linum lewisii. The sequence continues at coordinate 65,030,300 of CM068298.1, forward strand.
CCTCTGGTTCGGAAGCATCAGACCCAGAATCGCAAGATTGACCACATTCATCAAAGGGAAAAGAAGAGTCTTGAACATGATTTGGCTTGGTTGGAACAAAAGGTAACTTTCAACTTTTAGTTGTTTGTCTCAATCAATTTTTTACTTTCATCAATGTTGTTGGCTGGCTGCGGAAATTACTGACAGACAAATAAAGGACAATGAAGATTTTGTGTTTGCACATTGTGCTGGTAGCTATTTGATGTGTTCGGATTGATATTTCTGAGGCCTAATCGATGAAAAACTTAATATTAGTAAACTTAGTTTGCGTTTGGGGTGAAGTAATGATGATTTAGGTGTCATGTATATAAATCCTTTATGCATAACACTTTTTTGGTTCGGAAAGAAATCCATTTGAGTCATCTTTTTTTTCTATTTCTAATTCTGTTAATTAGCTTTTATTTTTTTGAAAAGCTTATCAAGACCCCAAATGCTTGAGCTTGTATTTATCATTTATAGGTTGGCTAAAAAGAGCATCTAAGAAGTTTATGCAGATATGATCGATATCGGTACTCATATTTTTCAGGTTTATGCATATAAGAAAAAATACGTGACTATTGAAGATGGCTATAGCTCATATATGTTGATTTTATTGTATTGGATTGATTTGTAAGTTGTATTTGACTATGAGCTTATGACAAATACGTGATCATCAATATTTTATATTAATTTATTTTTAAAATACATATTAATAGCTTTACTTAGAGGGAAGCAGAGTGGCACCAACGACAATAAAAACTTCTGAAAGCATCGCGCAGCTACCATAATTTAGTTAGTACTCATGATGGTGATGTGTTTTGTTATCTGCTAAAATCTTGAATGAGTCAAAGATTATTGATGACACTCGATTTGACGTGATTATCAGCCTCATTTAAGTGACATTTCTTTGCTTAAGACATGGTTTTTAGGGTAGAATAACGAATGTTCAATCGATTGCCCTATCTCGTGCCATTTGTGTTACCTTGGCCCGTTTCGGGTCTATTTGATGGTTTTCTAGTGTTTTTACGTTAGCACAGGTTTTTGCCGTCGAATAAGTAACCAAGGACGCGTCTAAGGCATTGGAACCTCGAGGGTTGCACCGGAATCGATCAGAGGAGCCACTCAAGTTCAAACAAATGCCTGCCCGGTTTATACATGTATTTTCGGCGAAAATACCCTTTGGTTTTCGCCGAAAATGGAAGAAGAATTCACTGACCCGATGGAGAGTAAGTTTTCGGCGAAAATACATTACTGTATTCGGCGAAAACTCCAAGCAAAACCAACCGTAAGAAACAGACAGATGAAGCCCCATTTAAACAGATGTTTTCGCCGAAAATATCCTTAGATTTTCGGCGAAAATTCCAAGGGAAATTAAGAAATTGTCGGGTCAGTATAAGTACAGAAATCGGCGGCTAATAAGAGGAGAGACTTTTATCACCTACAACGGACGACGGACACAGAGAGAGGAGAGACAGAGCGAGTAGATAGAGTTCAAAGGGCCAGGAACGGATCGTGACGCCATCCATCCATCTCGGAGAACCAGTGCTAGGAGTTGAAGATCCAGCAGATTGAGGCTGCCAGGAAACATCGGAATTAGGTTTTACAGTTCTTCTTTGTCTTCCTACCTGAGATGTATTCTTCGTTAGTCTTCGATTCTTCTGTATTGAATATGAGTAGCTAAACTTGTGTAGCTTAGATTAGATGAACCCTAAGTGACCCAGGGCTTAAAGCGGTCACGGATCGGCGGTGATTAGATTCGAAATTCATTCAGTTTCATCTTTCATGTTTGATTTGTTCTTCGTTTTCTGTGTTTCTTGTCTGGTTTGGCCACCTAGATTAGATTCTTGTTAAGCTAAGGATAGAAGGGAACGCTCGCCTTACTTTAAAACACCAAATCGAACAGTCAACCTTATAATTGGAGTGTGCCTTTCGTAGGAATCGATTAGGGTTGATCCATTGCTAGAGTAATTCATTAATCACTAGAATTTGCACCAGTTAAGTTAAGTCGTTGCGAGAGGCGACCGTACCCGGGCGGCTAATTAATCGTGGTAGCTAGATCGGATAGAGCGAACGTTCGCCAGTCTTAAACCTAAGGGTCAGGAGTTATGATGGTGTCTGTGAACTGAATGAACTAGAATCGAAAATCGCTGGTCTGTTGACTGCTGCTGCTCTGGGGAACGAAGGGGAATTCGAAGTCTAAGCATGCCTGTCATCTTTCTCGTCAATCAATCAATCTTTACTTTTTCTTCGTTTTAATTTCACTTCAATTTATCTTTGCAACTTTTAGAATAGGAGTCGTGGAACCCACACCACGCACCACGTGTTTAACCTTGGATTAAAACTGTCAACACCTTTGAGTAAGGACGTAGAGGAAACCTCTGGAATACGATCTACCCTAGCTTCACAGCTTGGTAGTTATTTGATTGACCGCTATCCTGCAGCACATCAATTATAAGTTTTGTGAATAAAGCTGAAAAGGAAGATTGTTGGGCAAGGTAGCTACTAGCTAGCTAGTTGCTTATTTATAATTCTTTTGGGAACCACAATGTTGTCAACCTTTATCCAACCAATTCAAACTAACTAGACTAGTGGGGGTATTTTCTAATTATTTTTCATTTTTGTGAAAAATATAAAATCACATTTACGAGGATATATAGTTGACTAGTTGACACTTTACAAATCAAATACGTGAGATTAAATTGATATACTTATGGTTTTGAGTTTTTGGAACACATATTTTAATTCTTATCAACAAGATTATTTTTATCGCTCGATTTCTATAAATAGCTGTTTGAATCCTATATTGTTTAGTAGCTCTATTATAAAAAAAAATTAGATGACCTTATTAGAAATAATATCCTCGATCATTTGAGAGATTTCAGAATATATGAGGTAGTAGGTGATATTTATAAATGCCATTATATAAATATTTTGAAATGTGTTTGAGCTAAAATTCACAAGCTTAGAATTTTCTTCAAGCAATTAATTTACTCAATTATCTATATTTAATACAAATATCTCTGATGAATACAATCTAAACAACTAGTTTATGGATTAGATATGGATTATTTTAATTGCAAAAGAAAAAAAAATTATTATTTGTATTGAATATCTTTATAATTTATACAACTTCATGGAGTAGATATGGACATTGCTTGTTGTGCAATTAATTGTTTCATCAAGATATATGATTACCAAATAGTTCAACTCAAGTTCGAGAAATGATTGAAAGATATGAAGCAAACATAAATTAAATACAGATTAATCATCAAGGTATTTAACTGACTTGGACATATTTTATATTTTAAATTATTATTTTTAGCTTACATTATATTAGTAATGAAAAATTATCGTAAGTGTAACTAAACACAATTTCAGTTTCACTTTACAAAGTCTCAGAATTTATTTTTGAACTTTTTATCTTTTTAAAATTTCAAGTTAAATAGTCTACGTGTCTTTTATGTTTATTTAAATTCTAATTTTATTTGATTACTGGCCACAGTCGACCAGACATCTGTCACTGGTCACTAGTTGCATGAGTTCTATCATCGACTGTTGGAACTCCATAATTGTACAGGCTCATTAGAGAGTCGTCAAACAACGACGCCTTAACATTTGAGGTGATGATGGGATAATGTGGACATATTTTTTGAAAATATATATGATTTATTAAAATTCAAGTACCTTAATCTATAAACTTTTGAATTGGTCAACTAGTTTTATAAGACTGAGATGATACCTTAAAAGTTTAAGGGACAGTTTGACTAATGACACAAAGCATGCAAACAAATTGGAATTATATAGCATAGGACATTTTGATGAATTTGTTCCAATAATAATAATGAATTAGTTAAGAAGAAAATTGTGGTGCTAAATTAAGGATCTAAATATAGTAGCGTTGATTCAGGACATAGAAACAAAACTAGTGCGGCGTGATGACGATGACTTGGCCCTTTTCACTCACACATCTTCCTCTGCAAGTGCTAAAGATTCAAGATATAGAATAAACAAGTAAACCCACATTCAACTCTTTTTTAACAGAGAGTAAAAGTGTACATGAAAGTGGAAAACATTTATAGTACGGAAAAATATAGTTGAGTTTGTTGAAAATTGTGTATTCTAAAATATTTTTATTCATTTACTGTTTTATGGAGGTGAGTTTCGTATTTTAGATACTTGGTGTTTTTTTTATTGTCTCTAGATTATGTATTCTGAGAATGTTTACTTTTATTAGAAATTATAATTTTTCAAAATAGATTTGTGGGTCTCATCACTATCTTAACCTACAATTTTCTTTACCAAACAAGATAATTTAATATACTTTGTTTTTTTTTCACAAACACATTTCCACCATTTTTTGCATCTCATACTTCAAGGTCATTTGTTTTAGGGAAAACATTATTGTGTTTTGTAAAAACTTTGTATTCTGAGATATCCTTGCACTACAAAAAAAGTTTGCCTTTAGCTACTATAAATTACAACAACATGAAAATGCAGTAGCAAATAGTTGATGTTATGCAACGACAATCACTATTTTCTATAGTGATTGGCTATAGCTAATACTATTTGCGACATCACGATTTTCAACGGGGATGTTGAGTGTCGCAAATATACATACCACTGTTTTTCTCTACTATATTTTCTTTATCAAATATACTAACCAAACAAGATAATTTAACATCCTCTAATTTTTAACTAACACTTTCCCACCATTCCTCTATCCTCATACTTCTCCTAATTCTCGATTCCCTATACCAAACGACCCGAGTCCTCAATTTCTCAATTACCCATACCAAACAACTCCATAATGTATAATTATATATGTATATCTTCTAAAGTTACATATACCAAACAACTCCATAATGTAATATTTATATATGTATATCTTCTAAAGTTGCTGACTGCTAAATTGTAAGCTTAGCAAACAAAGTGTTTCTTAAGCAAAAAGGTTGCGACTAGAGCGAATTTGCACACATCATGGAATTCACTATTCAGCAAAGGGAGAATCTTTGTTTCTTTCGTTTACTTTTTTCATACACAAACAAAACCGTTACACTTCTCTAACCCTTTTTATCGTATTATAAACCAAAGTCAGCTCATAACCGCGTTCTTCTCTTATAAACCATAGTACAATTTAGCAGCCAAGTTTGAAAACTTAAGCCCTTATCCATTACTATAATCCAAACTCCAGCTGGATTCACCTTCATCTCAATATCTCACGTTGCATGCTTTCTTCCCCCACCATGCATTCTTCTATATAAACCCTACACTCTCCTTACCAATAATCTTCACCAAACCAAACACATATTCTTAGCTACCTATAATCTTCATAGCAAGTAGCCCAAGTAAGCTCGAATCCATGGCTTATTCATTTGCTAAGTCATCTTTCGTGACCCTCTTCATCATTGTATCGGTGTTGTCCCCTAGCGGTGACGCACAACTGGCTGGTAATTTCTATGCAAGAACATGCCCTAACGTGCAAGGCATCGTCCGAGGTGCGATGAGGGAAGCTGTTAATAGAGAGCCCCGTCTTGGAGCCTCTATCATGCGCTTATTCTTCCACGACTGTTTCGTCAATGTAAGTTGTAACAAAAGCAAATGAAGGGAATCTTGTGTGAAAGTTGTTACTAATGTTGATTCTTTTGGCAGGGATGCGATGGGTCTGTATTGCTAGATGATACGACGACGTTTACAGGGGAAAAGAATGCGAATGCGAATCGGAACTCAGTTAGGGGGTTTGAGGTGATAGACACTATCAAAACCAGGGTTGAAAGAGCTTGTAGTGGTACAGTTTCTTGTGCGGATATTCTTGCAATTGCTGCAAGAGACGGTGTCGTTTTGGTAATACTCCTCCTGTGTTTGCTTCCCATAATTGTTAATTCAGTCTACATTAAAAATAGCTTGTTAATAATAAATATAAAAACCAATCTGAACCCACTCGAGTTATTGGGATGCAACAATTCTTGACATGATGATCGAAAGGTCTTGATATTGAATCCCAGTAGCCCCAAAATAATTTTATCTTACATAAGGTTTGGTGAATCTTTGTAAACTTCAATCTCCTTGTGCTTTCGTACGGTTCATGACATAGCTCGAGCTAGTCTTTGATTATGCTAATATATGCTCACAACAAATGATAGTGAGCTGTATTCCACCACCACTGTCCATGCTATTCAGTCAGTTTTGACTTGTTAATTATTTTGTATGCATGGGTTTAATATGAAAATATTATTTCAGAAAATTGGATCTGAAAATAGTATCCTTGGCGTTTATTATGTGCTTGAAGATGTCAAATCCAGATAACGACTCATATACTTAACTAATTAATGGATTATGCTTAATTTTCAACTCTTAATATTTTAAGAACATAGTAAATCAACTGTGCAATTTCAAATGATACCGACAAGTCAAGTACACAAATTAATCACAAGGTTAAGTTAATAGTAAGTTAGTAACGTTAATAAAAAAAAAAACTGTGTCCATGCAATCTAGTCTTTTTTTTTTTTTTTACTGAAAAATCTCGTTGTATTCTCCTCGAAGGGATAGGAAATGATTACATATGATGGAAAATTAAAGGTCCATGCATTCTAGTCTAATTAGTAAGAGTACTCATGACATGTTGCAGTGAAAAAGTTTTCGTGGTTCAATATAACGTTTTTTACATTTCGATTTGACGGGCCACCCGGTAGAAAATTTATGCAACTTCTAGCGCTGTTTGGCAGGTGAATTTGGCAGGAATTTATTCTATTGTTTGATCCAGATGAGAATTTTTTTTCATGTGTTTTGATTATAATAAAATTAAGCTGATGTCATAATAAAATCAACCCAAGTAAATCGTATTTTCGAAACGGTTCAAGAGGAAATTTATTTTTATCTAGGAATTTTTTATATTCCTCGATTCAACTAACGTACTACAATTTCTCTCAACCTCAGCTCAACTTCATAATATGTTACTGATATCTAGTTATCTGCATGCAGCTTGGTGGGCCATCATGGCAAGTCCTACTCGGCCGGAGAGACGCAAGAACCGCCAGCCAAAGCACCGCCAATACTGACCTACCATCCCCGTTCGCCGACCTCCCAGCCCTAATCTCATCCTTCACCAACAAGGGCCTAACCGCCGCCGACATGACTGTCCTCTCCGGCGGCCACACTGTCGGCCAAGCCAGGTGCACAACATTCCGAAACCGCATCTACAACGAGACCAATATCGGCCCCAACTTTGCCACCACAAGGAGGGCCAACTGCCCCGCCGCTACTGGCACCGGTGACGGGAACTTGGCCCCGCTAGACTTCTCTCCGAATAGATTCGACAATGCATATTACAGGGAGCTAGTGGCTCAACGTGGGCTGCTACACTCCGACCAGCAGCTGTTCAGCGGTGGGTCCCAGGATGCGCTGGTCAGGACTTATAGTACTAATGTTAATGCATTTGCTAGGGATTTTGCTAATGCTATGATTAGGATGGGGAATCTTAGTCCTCTCACTGGGACTAATGGGGAGATTAGGCGTAATTGCCGCATTATTAATTAATTAAATGTTATTCTCTGTATTTTGTTTTAGTTGTGTGGGTTTCGGGTTCAATAAACAGTAAACTGTGTACGTTGGAAGTGTTATTTATTTACTACGGTAACGAAATTAGGGTTTCTTATAAGATACGCTCATATGCACTCTCTTCAATAGCAGAATCATGATGATGAGAAATAATTAGACGAATTTTTCATTGGATTGGTCCAACCACATATGGTGGTTCATTACAAGAAATTGCTAATTTAACCTCGGCAAAATAGTTGTTTATTAATTAACAAATATCATACCCGTTGTAAACAATTAGAAAGGTCGTGACAAATAAATAAGTACAATCCGGAAGTGAAATACAATCATGCCCGTCCTTTGGCCGTTGGTAAATTGTTCAATGCTAAACTGATTTAACAACGGCCCAGAGTAGCCGCAGTTAAATCAATTTATTTAACAACGGTCTTGTTTCTTTAAATTTGTTATCGAAGTCTCGAATGAGCTCGAATTGTATAGCGATATGAAAAGCATTGCTGTAATTCAAAAGCAATTGGTCGGGCAGAAAAATATTCTTCCCACATAATCACTAATTAACCGCGGTCCGGCGGGCCATAGGCCGCTGTTAAATCGTATGATAAATTTAACATATACGGACTATACCCTTGTCATCAGCCTGGCAAGAAACTGCCTACACGAAGCTTATGGCGTACTAGGGTCCTATCCAAACCAACCTCCAGTTGAACCTTTATTGGTCCGCAAGTCCAAGATCATATAAGATTGAGTAATTATAGTTAATAATAAATAGTTACCTTGTTGGGGCTAATTACATAGTAGTTCTAGCCCTAATCGTTTCAAATTTAAAGAATCTGCATAATAAACAAACACAATGCAGAGCTAACTCTAGAAACAATCAACGTTGGAAATTAGATGATTCTTGCACAAGGCTCAGTGGATCTTTGCAAACGTTGACATCGAATTCCGGCAATATAACAATTTATTTTGCATAAGGCTCAGTAGATCTTTGCAAACTTCAACTCCCTTTCATGATCTTCGAACAACTCGAGTTATTGAGATGCAACAATTATTGACAGAAACAAATATTGCATCATTAAACATTGACTCTCTCCTCCAATAATATCATAATATTTTTCGAATGTCAGAGGGTACACGTATGGTTTGAACCAAACCAAATTACATATATCCTCTCATAGATATTTCAAAATTTTCATTACAAATCGTTAGGTTATATGTCATGATCAAGAAATACACACATACTTGGTAAATAAACTAAAGACATAGGAAACATTCATACAGTCGAAGAAATTAATTAAAAACAGAAAGAGTTGTTGAGAACTGGTAAACAAAGCTTACCATTCTTCTAGACCTGGTAACTTCAAAGACTCATTCTTTCAGCTCAGCTTTGACCATGTAGCTACAACAGCAATGAAGTACTACGTACTTAGAAGGTTTCTCACCATTTCTGTCCCTATAAATACCCTTTGGCCTACCCTTCCTAGTTCTTCATCCATAGCAAGCAATAACACTACTACAACTCGATTCAAAAGTACATAGTACGATCGAAATAACCATGAAAGGCTCTCTCTTCCTCGGAGCAGCTGGCTGCCTTTTGGCGATGTCTTCGTTAATGTGGTTGACAAATGCATACGATCCGAGCCCTCTCCAAGACTTCTGCGTCGCCATTGATGATCCTAAATATGGAGGTACGTAACGTACTTAATTACTTTGTTCTTCCTTCTTAATATAAGTAATACAAATTATTGGACTTGTAAGTCATTAACATGCATGGAAATGAATGCAAATGGCAGTATTTGTGAATGGGAAGTTCTGCAAGGATCCCATGCAAGCTAAAGCAGACGACTTCTCCTTCAAAGGACTCAACGTTCCTAGGGACACATCAAACCAAGTTGGCTCCAACGTCACCCTTCTCAACGTTGACCAAATTCCAGGGCTCAACACCTTAGGAATCTCTCTAGCACGTCTTGACTATGCCCCCAATGGTGGGCTCAACCCGCCTCACATTCATCCTCGTGGCAACCGAGATTCTTGTTGTGGTTCAAGGCAAACTATATGTCGGGTTCGTGACTTCAAACCCGGAGAATCGCCTCATAAGCAAGGTGTTGTACCCTGGTGACGTGTTCGTCTTCCCTATTGGACTCATTCATTTCCAGTTCAACGTCGACAATGCTCCTGCTGTGGCGTTTGCTGGGTTGAGCAGCCAGAACCCAGGTGTTATTACCATAGCTAATGCAGTGTTCGGGTCTGACCCCCCGATCAATGCGAATATTCTGACCAAGGCGTTCCAGCTGGACAAGGATGTCGTGGCGGATTTGCAGAACAAGTTTGCCAAAAATTAAGATTGTACTATTTTATATAATGGGATGATTTTGGCTTTGGCTTCTCTAAATAATAATCTAAACTAGTAATTAAAAAATAATCCAGTATGTGTTGGATTAAAGTTTTCGGTTTTGGTTGTACGAATTATTCATGTGTATGCAATATTGTTATAGGCTTGAAATAAATTAAAATGGTTTAATTACCTTAGGAAGTTGAACTTATAGTGGAATTACAATAAATGAGACGTTATGTCCGAAATTAAAAATTAGCACACTGAATTTGTAGTCTACTGGTTAAGTAACTATATCTCTATGAACGAGGCCACATCACACAAATCCACAGTCAATCATAAAAAAATAGCACACTGACACGGTTTTTAGAGTGGCTATGTGTGAGTGTCATATCTCATAAGGTCTTCTCGAGTTTTAATACTCAATGGTTTCAATCACGGTCTATTGTAATTAAAAGTTGGTAGGAGAATGCATACAATCCTGATTGACCAAATCATTTGAATGTATTGTTGATCCCTAGAGTCGGAGAAATCAACGAATTAAATAAAGATTTGGAGTAAAAACTATTGTCAAGAGAAACAAAGTATCAAATCCAGATCAAGGAGGAACTTCATGAATCTTCAAAGAGGCACATATTCTTCAAAGAGGAACTTCATGAAGAGAAAGAAGAACACAAGAGTAGGAAGAAGAGAAATGAACATTAATTATTGTGTTATATGGACATTCACCATAGAGTATTTATAACACATTTCCTCTTTTTACACCAGTGTTAGTTACACTAGTACCAATTTGGCAAGTCATCAGGCTGCAAAAAAGTCATAAGAACGACTTCACTGGGATCGAACCAGAATCTCTGGTTTCGTAGACCAACGCTTATCCATTGGGCATGAAGTCTTGTACATATAATGATCAAAATTAGCTTTTCACATTGGCCCCATTTTGAAACACAAATAGGTTGAGAAGTGGCTAATGGATTATTAGTATGTACCTAAAAGCATCTTCAATGTTAAATCATAATAGGTACTTTGTTTTTTCCTACATCTATTGTCGATTAACTGTTGTGACTTACAATTGTGGGGTCGTTTGTTATGGAGGAAAAATGGAAATGTTTTCACAAAACTCTGCATTTAATAAATACCTTGTTGTTTAGCCCTAAAGTGAAGATGCAAATGTATTTGAAAACCCCCAACAGTGTATATATCCTCTATAAAATGTAATCTTCAAATTTTTGGCCTCCACCAAAAAATCTAAAAACTCTAGCATTTGGTGGTCCCCATTTGCAGCTCATTTCTAAAGTACCTTAATGCCCCTTCATTCTTCTTTCTCTTCAACCCCATCTTTCTTGATAGAAACGATGATCCGACTAAGGAGTAGGCTTGATCGGCGGTGAAGTGAGCGAACATCGAGATCGAAGATATTTTGGAGAAGGCTCTGTAAGCCTAATCCTTTCCACAGTTTCTGACCAGGACGAAAGGTAAGCGGGATGTTGGGTCGAATCGAAACCGTTAACAGAGACTGTAAGCTTCCTTGAAGAAGAACATTGCACGGTGGATAGGCTTCCGGACGGCGAACGGAGACACGAATTGAGCCGCTCCAATATTGCGTGAGCGAGATGGATCTGGTTCTAATCGAAGCAGTCAACAGCTCGAATCAGCTCCTGTACCGAATCGAACCTGTCAAATTGAAATTGGAATTCAAATTGTGGAAGCTGTGAGAGAGCTCAAAGGAGCTGAAATCCAGGTTGTTAATGTTATTAGGTGCGGGAATTGTGTTGAGGAAACGCCGACGTAGTCGAGATGATGGACGAACAGGGTATGGTCGAGGATGGGTATAGAAGACCCGAAAACGTGATCCCCTGAAGCGGTGGTTCCGAGGGTCCGGTGGGTATCAAACTTAATGGTAGAATCAGGATTTGGTGACGGCGTAGGGGTGCGGTGCGGCCAAGTTCGGAGACGGAAGAGAATGATCTATTTTTCTCTTTCCTTCTTTTATGTTGTTCTAGACTAAATACAACTCACACTGCCGGTCTTGCCTATTCAATAAGATTGGAGGAGAAGTCTTGTTGTAGCAAAATAGAAGGAAGCCAAGTAGTTGCATAGGCTAAGCAAGTACCAGCAGCAAAGAACAAGGAAGACAAATTAGAAGAGGAGTTGTTATCTGTGAATGAGATAAGAGGGTTCATTGGGATGTTTTGGTTTGAGTTCAGTAAGATAAGGGGTAAAATAGACTTTTAAAAAATATATAATTTTTCTTTTTTATATAATCAAATTCTTCATCACACAATATTTTCATGCCAAACAATGATATTTAAGTTTCTCAATTGAAATGAATACACTTTTCCACTCTTCCTCAATACTCTATTTCCTCTACTTTTCAATACTCCATACCAAACGACCCCTGTGTTATTTTGGCTTTTTGGGGACTGGGGAAGGAGTCTTTTTTTGTGGCTCTTGTTAGCTGATTTTAGGTTCTGTTGTTGCTCCAGCCGTTATTGTATGTATCATTGTTTTGGGTCTAATTTTTTTTATCCTTTCTCACATTATGAGTAATAAATTAGTGAAAGTGATTATAAATATTTTGAATTCTTCGTCACATGTATTGTGTGATGTTTATTCATATTTATATATAACTTACATCATTCTTCAAGATAAAATAATCGAGACACCATTTTTGCTTCTGTAAAAATTAACCAATATTCTATCAGTAAACCTCGTTATTTCTTTTCTCATTATTTGCATAAGCATCATAATTTCCTGATAAGATTATTCGACTTTTCTCTTTGGCTTGTGTGTACAAAGTTGAACTGAGAAGTGTTGCTCAGTTACTTTGCTGCATCCATCCATATAAGGCATCTTAGGCTCTTCCCTTCCACCAAAAGCTTGAATGCCTTGTTTATGTCTTTGAATCCCACTTCATGTGTTATAAACGTCTCCAAATTCAGCTCCTGCATGCATGCATGTGTGTTTCCCGCCAACAAAACATGATAATTAGCACAAGATAATGCATCATTAGCTAAGTAATTAACTAGTGCATGTTAATGAATTACCTTGTCGAGATATTTCTTGGCAAGGATTGAAATGTCAGTTCTGGGTTTCAATCCACCAAAATAAGTGCCGGAAATGCTTCGACCTCTAACGAGTTCGTAAGGGTTCACTACTAGAGGCGATCCATGCATTTCTATTCCCACTATCACTGTCTTCCCCCATCCCTGCATGCATGACATGCATGGCCCATGCACAACGTACAATCAAAATTACAAATAAGAAAAATCACGTTATATCATATATTGATATGCATGCTTAATTTGATGTTCATAGTGGTTAGTTAGGTAGTTAAAATTATAGTTACCTCTCGGCTGCTGGAGAAAGCGTCGGTCATCAAGGAAGCTAACCCGATGCATTCAAAGCAGTAATCAGCTCCTCCGTCCGTAATTTCCTTTATCACCTGCGCCATACTATTCATGTTTACTAGGGCTGGAAGTGAACCGGTATGGGGCTGGAATTACCCAAATCCATGAAGGTTTAGGGTATCCGTAACTTGTTCAGGTTTGGAATAGAAATTGTGAATTACGGTACTTGTAACCCGTACTACTCGAGCTAACCATTCTACCCTTCTCAAGATCCAAACCCAAAAAAACTTAAGTAAAACTCAAACACTCATTTCTACTGATGCACTTCAAATACAACAACTGCTGCTGCACTTGATTTATAGCAACAATTGTTGTATCATCCAAAATGCAGCTACTGTTGCACTTGATTTACAGAAATAGTTGCTGTATTTGAAGTGTTCGAGTAGCTATGCAAATTAGTAGCAAAAAAAAATCCTCATGTGATTATTTTTCGAAACTGAACTTTTTCTCAACCATTTTCAACATCTCAGTTGAGTTCGGGTAGTATAGGGTACCCACCCAAACGAGCTCGGGGTTTGGGATTATTTTCGAGCATTAGGGTACTCGTTACCCGTGATAGTTAGGGTTAGGGTTCCGGAAACCGCCCCGTTCTCCAACCCTAATGTTTACTTGTGAAATTGTACGATCATTGCTCTCTTTTTGTAACTTGAGTTGTTAGAAGTAATAGTAAGTTATGGTATAAGTATTTTTCAGAGAGATGCTAACCTCGCTTACACTCTTTTCCCCAATAGTTGTAGGGTTGATGAAGTCAGTCAGCCCAAATTTCTTCCTGGAAATTGCATAATTATAAATATGAAAAACAACCTATACATAATATATCATATGCCTTGTAACAATATTGTGACATATATAAGCTCTATTTATCGTTTAATATAATGTTTGCATGCATGGATATATACCTAACTCAAACTTGGCGGGATTCAAATCAACACCGATGATTTTGGAAGCTCCGCGTATTCTAGCTCCCTCGGCAACAGCAAGGCCGACAGCTCCAAGACCAAAGATGGCAACGGTAGATCCCTTTTCAACCTCTGCGGCCTTCCATGCTGCCCCAACACCTGCAGCCAAATTCACATGCTTAGCTCTGCTACAATGCCTACATGTTTATTTTGGCCACTTTTGGATATAGTACTATGTTGTCTAACAAGTTATATATTGCCTTTGTGGGAGAAAGAAAGAAGAATACAAAAAGTTCTATTCAATGAGTGAATAGGATGCAATGTGGCTATTGGTGAGAGACTTTTACGTCTCAAATTCATCTGATAGATTAGAGCATACGAGAGAGACGACTATCAACTAGTATGTAGGGGTGTTGACGAACCGAGCCAAGCCGAACTTCATTGTGGTCAAGCTGGTTGGTTGCTTTTTAGACGAGCTCGAGCTAGAATTTTTAAGCTCGTGACGAGCTCGAGCCTGGCTCGTTAACTACACTTAACGAGCCAAACTCGAGTTTAAGTCCAACTTAGCTCATTAAAACCACTTGATGCGTCCAATTTTAGCCCAATTTGAAGTTTGTGCGACAAAAAACATCAACGAGTCAAGCTTAAAGACAAGTTATCCTAAAATTTACAAGTTTTTATTGAATATGACAAACACGTGTTTTGTTATTGAGTTTATAATAAGTCATATAGTGGACCAAGTATTCGAGTTGGCTCTCGAGCTCGAGCTCGAGCCAGCTCGCGAGCCTATCGAGTCGAACATGCCCTGGCTCAAGCTTGGCTCGTTTAAAATCGAGCCGAGTCACGAGCGAGCTTTTCTCGAGCCGAACACCGAGCCGATTACGAGCGGCTTGGTTCGTCAACAGCCCTACTAGTATGCCAATGATATTTTCTTGATTATGTCATATGGTGTCGTATCACACTGTTATATTACTATTATATTGTTACGACAGATACACGAGCTAGTCAAGCAATTGTTCAGGCACTTGGGCATCTCCACACAATTATTTTGTAATAAGTATTAACTAATAGCTACTTATACAAAGTTTAAATTCGATTTTTTTCTTCATTAGAAGTTGTTTATTTTATTTTTTGATTGTAATACATTTTGTTGAATTTTTTTAGGAAAATATTAAAATCGAATATATGGGTAAATGGGATTAGATCGGATATTGTACGTACGCATAGATGGGAATATATATATATTTATTTATTTATGGTCTGTAATAATAAGTATAAAGTAAAGAAAAAGAGTGCTAAATAATGTTGCAGCAGTACTTGGGGTCCCTAGCTAGTAGCTTATCCCTGATAATTACGGGCCACCCACCGGCCACCACTTGTTGTTTTCATATACCCAAAACAGTCTTCTAACTTCTACCTACCACTTGATTCTTATGCTTAAGTTCATATTTTATTAAGGTTTCCAAATAACCCACAAGCCCACGACACACATTTTGGATTATAGTATGTTATTATAAACTCTGACAACCACGTGATTCCGTAGTGTTGTCTCCCCTCTTGAGATTCCGTGGAGAATTGCGTAATCAAATCTTTATGTTCATCTCGTTCATTCACGAATATAGGAGGGTTTATCCTAGGCCCGGGCCTAGAAATAGGTAAAAATATAAGTATTTTTTTCCGTACAAAAATATATTCAACCCATTGTATTTTAATGTATCGGGTCCAAAGTTTACTAAAATTCCTGGTTTCGCCACTGATCTCGTTTTTGCGATTTGTTGGGATTAGGGTTTAGGTTAAAATTGCTGCTATTTGTATCTTGTTTTGCAGTCTGATTTAGTATCGCTTACTAATTTAATCTTGAAGATATGTATTTCTTAATTCTAAATTCCCAGTGCGTATGATCGACAAATTTTGCATTTATATTGCCTCTGTAATTTGTTTATTTTAGTGTAGCTATTTATTTAGGAAATAAATAATTACACTACAATTCTCAATGGACCGGGAATTGTAATCCAATTCTTATACTCAATTTCATTAACCAAACCACCCCTAGTATGTTAATACCAAGCAAATGTACTGTTTAGTTTGGCCAAAACTAATTAAACTAGCAGGCTGTGGATCATATTCAGGGCTAACAGATCACTTAAGAATGTCATGCTTAATCTCAATCGTTTAAAATTGGATTACCTGAATAAAATGATTTATTTATTATTTCATAATATCCGTATCAAGTAATGTCACACCTTTGTAGCCTCCCATGAAGGCGGCTTTTTCATGTCCCTCTCAGTTATACTTATTGTCCACGTAAGGTTTTCTGTGATTGCTAAACGACAATCGATCTGTCGTTTCTCCTTGGACCAATAACCAATTCAAAACAACCAACAACAATTTTTATTTCTTTTTAGTATTATTCAGTACTGTTAGCCTTTTCGAATCTTTCACTAAATCAATCTAATTTCTAAAAAAATAATTAAAAGACCTCTCAATTCGTTATCATTAAAATCATTAAAATTTCAGTACACTATTTGAATTTTTTTGGGTCATTTTTTTACAGTTTACTAACTCAATAAATAAATGAAATGATGATTTTTTTGTATGATATAAATCACAATTTGTACGATCATAAAGGTTGAATTATATTATCAAGTTTTTTGTGTTATTGTATATATTTGTATTACAGTTTATAATTATAATAATTATTTGATATTCGATTTTTGTACACGTGTTTTTTCAACTAGGAGTGGAATTTGGGATAGGAACAGAACTTCGTCCCCTAATTTTAAAAATTCTAAATCTCATATCCTGAATTAGAATCATTTTCCCCAAATTGAGAAGTTTGAAATTCTAACTTGTAAAAATTTGAAGTCTTGAAATTTGTTTGAGAATTGAGTAGCTTTTTGTAACTAATTTGAAATTCCTGTTCTCATTTTTTTCCCGGAATCTCATTTTAAAATTCTTAAAACTGAACTCATATATCTAATTTAGTAATTAGGACTTCGATCCCATAAAAATTCGAAAAATTAAAAAAAAAATGATACAGAAACAGGAACCCCAAAATTATCAATCCCAAACTCCCACCCCTACTTTACGAGGTATCTAGAAGTTCAATTTTATTGGAACTTCTAAACCTCATACCCATCACTGTTCCAGTGCTCTTCTAATTTGACATCTGATTTTATTCTAACCACAAATTAAAAACAGATAATACATATAAAAAAAATTAAAATAAAAATACCTGTGGAGACGCCACAGCTGAGCAAGCAGGCTTTATCAAGTGGAAAATCAAACCCAATCTTAACAAGGTTAATAACGTCCACAACCGTGTACTCCGAGAAGCTGGAAACCCCAAGAAAATGATGGACGGAATCTCCTCTCCCGTCACGGAATCTGCTCGTTCCGTCCCTCGCCATCCCGAACCCTGCCGTCGTGTTACCGAAATTCGAGCAGATGTTGCTCTTCGCCGATTTGCAGTCCCTGCATTCCTCGCAGTCCGGTATGAACACCGGCAAACCAACCTCTCCTTCCTTCCATCCCTCGACTCCTTCTCCGACGCTCTCCACCTCTCCCACTGCCTCGTGCCCCAGTATTCTCGGAAACACCGATATCGGCCCCTGTAACCACATACCGTTATACTCATCGTTAAAGGTGTAATTTGGTTGGTATTTGTATTTGGTATTTCAAATTTCAAATTTTATTGTTTGGTTAAAAACTAACTTGATGTATTTGGATTTGAATGAAACTCACTCCTGTAGTTTTAATTGTATTTCAAATCTCAAATTTGGAACACTAAATCTAAGTCAACATATCCAGACACACCCTTATACGGACTTAAACTGTTAAATATTTCATAAGCTTACGGGTTTCATATTCCAGAAGGTGACGTCACTATGGCAGAGAGAAGTGCAGAGAATTCTGAGGCGGACTTCAAACGCTTTTGGTGGGTCCACCTCGATCTCCTCGAGCACCAGATCCTCTCCTGGGTTTCTGCAGATTGCAGCTGTATGTATGCATACATATTATATGACTGGAATTGGAAGGAATTCAAAGTGAAAAAGGATGTACCTTTGCATCTTATGACTTTGCCTGCAGTGGTGATCGCCATGGATGAGTTTGGAGGAATTAAGGTTGGGAAGAGGGTGTGAAGTGGTAGTTTGGATATTTGATTTTTGTAATGCAACTTATACTGATTTTGTAATTGTATGGTCTGTGTTTCGTAATTATGAAGGAGAATTGGGGGTAGCATTGGCCAAATGTTTGTTTAGGGAGAGAGATGGTTGTTATGATTATTGGATTAAAACACTATTATGTTTGGTTATCTTCATTTCTCCCGCGTGCGTTATATTCAAAAAAAAAAATTAAAGTAAATTTTGTGTTGTTATGGTAGTTTTCGTAATTTGTGTTTGACGGGATATTTTTATGGTATGTGTAAATTTAAATTTGAACTGGTTGATTAAATTCTTATTGTAGCAGTTTTATGATGAGATATCGTAGAATTCAATTGATCCACTTGAAAGTTGAGAGATATTATCGTTTATGTGTGATGGTTTTAATTTCCAATTCACGTTTCATCCTCCTGCCGACCCCATAATCTACCTTCGTGACTCATAGAGCGTAACGGGCTTATGGTGTATAGAGGTGTTTTACATGGATTGATTCTTTTTAACTAGGTATTTATGTTCTTTCATACCATATTGCTCGTTTTCTAGACCTGTGGATGGTGTTTCTAACTCAAATCCATCAATTATTCATAATGAATCTCAATGTGATTTGGTGTGTTTCAAATTGAGCTGTCCATTTTGTGACGTAAACAATTCTTCAAAATTTCTCACGGTTAATTTCACAGTCTTGCTAGACTTTTTCATGAACAGATAATTATGTTTTTTTTTTTTTTGTGTGTTTGATAATCTAGTAATCTCCTTTCATAGCTATCATAAAATAAAATGCATAATTTATATAAGACAAAGGTAATGAAAATAGTGACATATAATTAGTGTTATTCCAATAATATCATGAATCCAGCACACCCAAGGACTTTCCCGGAGTCTTCTCCAGAGCATATTCATAGTTTTAGGGTTTTGGTTGGTAGCATGCTCAAACAAATTCATTGATGCATCTAGGTGAGTCATTAAAGAAGTCTTCTCCAGAGCATATACATAGCTTCTTGGGGGTGGTTGGTAGCAGACTAGTTAGGTAACACGTTAGTCTTACTCATCTTTTGTAACCTTGATCACAATGAGACCCGTTGAATTGGTTGAACATTGTTCTAAATGCTCGACTATTTCAAATTGTCATGAATCACGACCCCTCAAACGAAAGCCCATGAAAGGAATAAGCCAATAAAAAGGGATTTAAGTTTGCAAATATCCACCAAGCCTAGTGCAAGATAAATTTTTATATTGGAGTTATCGAGATTTGATGCCAAGACCTTTCAGTCAACAAAAACTCTGATATCAGCGATGGAAAATCGCCTCGCCTAGGCTTTAGACGGTCAATTAGGTAGTGAGTTTTCCTAGGTGGTCCGTTCTCACGATATAGCACTTTTTATTTATTTATTGAACCATGCTTAACTTGAATTTTATTCAATGAACTTATGAACTATTATACTTGATGTTAAGTATTAATTATTTAAGGTAATCGTTTATCACAAATTTTGTACTAACGCCTAGACTTGTTTAGGCTAGGCCTCGCCTTTTGAACCTTGACAACGAGAGCATCCACACAATGTAGTAAGAAGGTTTCAAACTATCAATCAAAATCCCAAAGTCTTTACCAACTAGGCTCCCAACATTTATACATTCGACCTAACACTATCTAATAGCCTTGTACAAACTTCAACTCAAGACCTAACACTATCTAATAGCCTTGTACAAACTTCATTAATGTACCTTCTTCTACAAATTTCAACACACTTAATGTAGCTTGAACATATTTTCGACAATTTCAATGATCTCGAATTAACAAGGAATGTCAAATTTTGTGTCGTATACAACGTCTATCTGTTTTGTTTTGCTCATGTATACGTTACATCACGTAGACTTTAATTGTACAATGTATGAATCACACACTTGTAATTCAAGAGAAATAAGCATGAAAGAAAATGTTTTCCACCCTTCCTGAATGATAAGTTTGAAAGTCAATTGTGAATAATCAGTCTCTGATCAAACAATGATGAAAGATTTTGAAAGAACTTGTTAACCGTCATTTTAACACTTGTACACAGTATCCACCCCCGCTATCATATGGACATCAGCTTCACCAGCTTACAGCAAACCAGCTTCGAACAGATTTCTCGTCGCAATGTCTCGTCCACCAACTTGAACGTTTTCTTCACAAGCTTCTGATCAAGGGCAGTCGTTCTGTAGATTTTGAACACTCGGTCCACCCTATCTGGCCTTGTGCTTTGAAAATACAGTTCCTCGAACTTTTTCTTCACAAACCTTTTATGAAATATGTACATGTATAAAGACACGACGTATACGATGATTCAATGGTAACCATAACTTAACACAAGCAATGGAATATCAGTAAGGCTTACTCGTATGCATGCTCGACCTCTTGTTTTCCTGATGATACCGGCTGGTAATCCTTGAACCACTCGCATGTATTGAGTGGAACCTGTTCAGAATTGGCATGTACAGTACACACAGGTTGGCAACTTTGACATTGTGCATTGGTGAATTTCATATAGGCTTACGGTGTGTTGGTGAAACTTACTTTCGCAATCTTCTTCTCGAAAAGATCAAACTTGTTTAGAAACAACATGAAGGATGTTTTCTGTTCCAAGAGAAGTGAAGGATCCACAATGAGATTATGAGAAACAGTTAGCCTCTAGTAATAAAAGAAATTATGGAGATAACTTGGATGTGGAGAAGAGAAAAAACCTCGAAACATGGTTGCTTGAGAACCCACTCAAATAACTCCTTTGTATCCATCATACGGTTTTTATGTTCATCTTCGAAGAGTGTCTGATCATACCTACAACACACAAAGAACCACATTAAATGCAGTTTGTTACACATTGTGTATGAAGAATCTTATTTGAAGTCCATAAGCTCCCTAACCCACCATTGCAGACAGCACCCGAATGGACAATTGGAAGTCAAAACAATATTTAATGAAGCTTAGACTTTATTAACAAATTAAAGAAAAGGAGCTATCTGTTCCATATATCATATTAACTTTCTGGGAGTTTGTGTTGGACCGTAGTTGTTTCGCAACTGTGTTATAGAAAACATAGTGGATGACAACTCGCATGTATTTTAAACCGAATACTAATGTGTTTAACCTAGATAACTAATAAAAAGATGAGTGAAGTCAGAGGGTATCTTACTCACTAATAGCAGCACAAAATATCACAGCTGTAACACCTTCAAAGAGATGAATCCACTTCCGCCTTTCGTTTCTCTGACCACCAACATCAAAAAGTCTATACACTTCACCACTTTTCTTGCTCTCTCCAACAGGGCTGCAAGATACGAAATCTGAGCTTCTTGACAGACCATCAAGCAGATAGGAAGCTAAAGTAGAAGTGCAATTCTTTATAAATGATGTAGTTTAAAGTAAAAGTAGCTTAAATTTAAAGTCAAGGCAAACAATGTTAGATCTTTGGCACTTTTTTTTTATAAATGATGTTGTCCTAGACAGCACTAAGTAATGCTTCAAATAAGATAAGAATGCATGCTTCAAATTCTTTTCACGAATTGTTAAAATGCCAGGATATTCACGCAAAACACATCCTCTAATTGCTATACTATCAGACTATTCAAGATGCTGTCACAATTCCTCTTCAATTTTATGTGTCCAGATAGTAGAGGTGGCTAGCAGAAAGTGCAAAACAGGAACACCTCAGTACTCAACTTATTTATTTTAACGTGCCAATTCAATGCATGAGAAATGAACGATCAACAGATGGTTATGAGCATTCAAAAGAGCTACAGTATACAACATAGCATATTGCAACCTGAATTGTATCTCAACCACACCAGTTGTTCGAACTCTTGCATAGAGAACATCTTCCTGCAAGATCAGAAATATATAACGAGGCATTGAGATTGGTAAACGAGTAATAGTATAATAGCAAATACAATAATGAATAATCAGATTACAAAATCCTTTGTCCCAGCATAAAGGCCTCAGTAGCAACCTAGGACTTTAAATTAACTCACTGTGGCAATGATTGTGCCGGTGTTAAGACAATGCAAAAACATAGGAGCAGTAATGATTCAAAAATAAACTTGTTCACCAGCAGTTTCGACTATCACCACTTCACATGGATACCAAAGCATGAAAGGGTACAGACAAATTGTCATACAACAATTGCATGACATTCAAAATTTAATTTTAGCAGCAAATATGGACAATTATCTTACAAATGTAGATACCTTGGTTGGCAAGTAATTAGCATCACACAATCTTTGCAAATTTTCCATGAAGTAATTTGTGCATTCCGGAACTTGAAGCTCATTAGCCCTGGAATAAGTTTCCTACAAATAAAGGCATGTATTGTTGAGCATCCAAAGCCTTTTCAGGAATTATGTCAGATCGATAGTTGGAACTCATTTTAGATTAGATGATGATTCTACCTGAATTGCAGGATCTTTCCATAGAGTTTCTATCTCCTGCGCAAGCTCCATAGTAAGCCGTGGATGATTCAACCTGCTTCCTATTTCTGATAACTTCTCTCCAATATCCTGCAAGATTGAAACCATTAAAGCTACTAGTGTCCTTAACATGCTTCATAGAATAAATCTTCAACATTTCATCAACAACTTCATGTGAATGACAAAAATCTCTAATGTGCCATTGCTTCAATTTAGATGAAATTAAGAAATAAAAATCTGATAGGTTGGATAGATGAAGAACCGTCACAACAGTCTTATTTGGAACAACCACTAAAATATGAGAAAGCTAATCAGATTCTAATTATAGAAGGATTCATTGCAAACTACTTTCCTAAAAACTTTGTTCGCACAAAGAAGACTATTAAAATTGTCAAATGAGGAACAACAATAAAAGATAATAAAAAATACAACAAGTTCCATGGGTTACCCTACGCGTCATATAGTGAGTTCAAATTACAAATACAAACCTTATTTTCACTGGATATAATATACTTTGACGAATCCTCTTCATTTTGCGCCAATTCCTTTGAACCATCATGCAATATCTGTAAGAGAAAGACATTAATGTCCTTTCAAAATTAGTTTGATAATTCTGTTAGGCAACATATTCACCATCAACGGCTAACTCTAAAGTCTTTGAAATAACCAACACACCCGTTGAAATATTGCATACTTTTATAGTCTGATAGACATTGGCATGTACAACTGAGACATAGTTCTTTAGCTCTGATTCATCAAAACCACTTTGAAACAAAAGCTTTATCTGCACCAAGTACCATAAGAAAATTGTATTAAAAGACTGATCAACAGAAGAAAAAAAGGCCTGATAGTATGTCTTACCTGCTTAAATATTGTGGACTTCCCCGAGTCTCCAGTGCCTGTACAAAAGGTTGAACAAATCAAACAAAAGTGAAAACAGAAACAAAGGCTGCAATATAATAAAAAACAGGTTCAAAATATGATGGCAAAGATCGTCTTGTGAAAAAGAAGAAAACTCAATAGAGTATTGTTTCTTTTCTTCAAAATTCACAGAAAAACAAGACCTTCAGTGGTTTGCTCCAACACAAGAAACAGATTTAGTAGGAAAAAATCAATTCGCACAACATATATGAACTTTACAAAATCCTACATCCTCCAAATGTTTAGCTTAACTAGTAAGGTCTAGAAGTATGTACCAAGCAACAGAAGTTTTTGAATGTGCTTTTCTGCCTTTGTCTCTTGCTCAATTCGCCTTTCAATCTCTGCTGCCTGAAAAAAAGAAATAGAAAACTGTTACATTACAGTATAGAGCTTTAGAGCAAATACGAGATCACATAGAGGACTGGAAAAAATTATATAGTAGTAACAACAATTCACCTGTCCAGTCTCCTCATTCTCTGCTTCACTGTAGTGACATTGTCTACTGCATAACTGGCCCATAATGTGCTTGCTAATACACAGCATAGGAAACACACTTACAATGATCCACTGGAAGAAAATCTCATTTACCCTGTGAGAAGTTGCTCATAAACTGTTCTCGATGTGACCAATCTGGGAGGCAAGTGAAGAATGTTACTCATGTAGACAAAAGCTTTATCGTTGATAAAGTTTGAATTCTAAATCGTCAAAGTGGATAAAAATTAATCCCACCAGATATATGTTAAATCTAGTCTTACAATAAAGGGAACTAGGTTAAGCTTACGAATACAATACAAATGATTATTATGCTCTATACACTTCGTAAGATTGATGACGGCCAACCAAGACCAATAGATATGTAAGCAAAAATTAAACAAAAGGAGCTAGGTAATTGCAGAATTATCCCATACGTTTTGGTCAGACACAATGAAGATAAATTACTCCCAGCAAAGGAAACCATCCAAAATACCCAACAAGATCTGAGGGAAGGTTTGAAAGGGCAGCTACTAGGGAGCCCAGATGTAAAAGCAAAGGTGAATTTTTTTTTCCTTTTTGATTCACACTTCTCAATATGAGGAATTTTCAACAATTTTTTTCCTTTCTGATTCATACTTCTCAACAAGGCAAAGTGAAAATACTAGTCATGAAAACCAGGGTGGTGTGTACAGTAATTCGCAGCAGCCAAAACGAAGGAGCAACACCCAAAACCCACAAGGGAAATTCGTTGTACAAATGGCACAACGAAACAACAACAACTGGGCACGCAGCTGATAGGAAGACACCAGGCGTAGAAAGGAGCGGAATTCCGGAACGCAATTCAAGGGTTTCAAAGCTTAATTCAAGATAGGACACTAAACAAACCACGAGTCAACACAATTTCAGCTGAGAAAACTTACGGAAGGGAATCCGCAAATCGGAATCAACCACTGCCAATGAACAGGACAGTCGAGAGGCACCAAACCCTAAACCGAAAGGAAAAACGAACCCCCGACCGAAGAGTTGAACTTCCCAAGCCCCTTAAACGAAGCAAGTCAACGGCCTGTGGTGCGGAATTGAAGTTGGTAGATGCGATTCTCCAGCAACCGCTGCTTGAGCTACTGGAAGTGGATCTTCTATGCTGGTCAGTAGATTAACAACAGTTGACGTGGTCGCGGACGAAGAGGCAGAGGAAGGGTACGATCTCCAAACTATGAGATGCACAGAAGCTACCGTAATACTTTGCCCATGTTATCGTTGGATGGGTAGGAATGGGATTGGAGATCGGCGGTGGTGGTGTTGTATTGGAAGACGCAGGTGCCGGTGGTGAGGAAGAATGAGCTGGAGCTGGAGGAAATGGAAACTAGTAGGTTTCAGTGATCTGAGTGAGCTGGAGGACGAGATCTTGGGAGGCAGTGTGATCATGGGCTTTGTGTAAGATTTGAATTTGGGCCTTTGAGACCTGTATGATTGTGGGCTTTTGAGGCCTGTATGTATTCTCGTGGGCTTCTAAGGCCTGTATGCTTTTGTGTAATAATACTTGGTTTTTTGTAATGAATAATTAGGGGATTTTTACAAAGAAAGAACAAACAGCACAAACACCAAGCTTACAAAGAAAGAACTAACCAAACAAGCAACATCCTATGAATCTCGAATTCTCATCTCCCATAACATGGTGCCCGGAAACAGCTTGACTAACTCCAAACACCCCTCTAGATTAGATATCCAATTTCGGCAGCAATCCGATTATGAATCATCTCCACTGTCACTGCATCTTCAACTGCATTCCGCCTGCACCGTTCATACCAGGTATGACTGATGATAGCACGAGTCATCAGTCTCCCCTTCATGCTTGCGTAGGACCCTCCACACCATTTGCTATGCATTTGCACTATGAATGTATCCCAATCTGCAGGATCTGGGAACACAATTCATGTCGCCTGGAGGAGAGATCACGCACAAACTTGCAATGACAGAAAACATGATCTCTATTGTCTACCCCATCAGCACACAGCAAACAACTAATGTCAACAGTTAATCCCCAAGTAGCTTGCATCATTTTAGTGATGAGTTTCCCTATCTCTGCCAGCCTGAGGATCATACTATGCTTTGGAATGCTAGGCTTCCCCCATACTAGATCAAACCAAGCAACCTGAGGGTTTTTCTTCCTTATACTGTTCCACATTGTGCTTACTGAATAACGGTTCATCTGCTTACCACTCCACTTCAGATCAGGGTAGTCTTCAATATGATTTTTAGTCTCTTGCCTTTATAATTTTCTTCCAAACCCACGAAGAATTTTGAACAATTTTACAATCCTATAAGGTATTCCCTTTAGTCCTGTATCTATTTTTATCCAAACAATCCACAAAGAACCACTACTTGAAATAATGTTCCATATGTCTTATATAATGCAAGCCAAATTCCAATCTTCAAGGATTCTCACCCCGACCCTCCTTCAGTTTTAGGGAAACAGATATTGCTCCAAGTTGTTTTAGCTTTCTTTTTATGGATGTCATCTATCTGCCAAAGAAAGTCATTGCATATCTTCTCCACAGTTTTAATCACAACTTTAGGAAGAATGAAAATAGTCATCCAAAATTGCTCATAGCAGATAATGATACTTATTTTTAACAACACTTTTTAGAATACCAAATTCAAATATCAAATACTGTAAATTAATCCATCCGAACAAATACCCTCTTATAATTTGTTTTGTTTTAACTAGCAGACGCGAGACCGAGTCCAGTGATTAGCGAGCAACAAAAAGAACAATGCCGACAGTCATAGCTATTATTATAACTTATATTTTCATTGGTAGGGTTTATTACATAATGATAATATATAATAGCTAGAATGACTATTTTAATACAGAAGAATACGTGTATGTTTAGATATACTGACGCAACAGTAATGGATAAGTGCACTGTGGATGCAACTCAAACACAGACTTGGCCCAAGTCAATTGCTTGATTTTATTTTTAATTATATTATTATTGTCGATGTTTATTTAGATTTTAGATTAATTGAATTATATAATGGTGTATTTGTTAGATGGAAAATGTCAAAGTTGCATGTACCTTGGCATTAGATTTGGCAGATGGGCCGTGGGTGCGGTCAACTACTTTATCCTGATCGACCAAATCATTTGATTTAATGTATAAGATCAAATTCATTACAACATAATTATTTGATCGACTAATTAAGTCATAGCGTTCAACAAAATGAAATTATAGAACTTCTATAAAAAATATGAACATCGAATAAGCAATAATTTTTTTTTTTTTTTATGAATAGGTTACTTTTCATTCCATAATGAAGGTGAAAAAACACATTAAAGTTAAGAGTACAATCAAAAACTCAAAACTATACAAATTCTAGAACTCAGAATTGTAATGAAAACCCCCCTTTCCCAATTGCTTCCGAAAAGAAAAGAGTACCGAGAGAAAAATATCTAATTTCTAACAAAATAACCCGGCTTAAAACTCCATAATCACGATGAACTTTTCCATGTATACGATTGCATCTTTCCTTCCAGATATTGGCTACCACCGAACTCCAAACAAAACGTGTAATAATCCCTCGTGGACAGTCCTGACCTGCCAGCTTCCCAAAGACATCCAAAGATAACTGAAGATCACTAGGAGGGGAAGAAATGAGTCTGCTCATGATGTTGCTATACACCTCAGCAGAATAAGAGCAATCAAAGAATAAATGACCATGAGTTTCATCTTCAAGGCCACCACAAAGAACACAAGACGGACTTACAGGGATGCCCCACTTGATAAGCATGTCTCTTGTTGTAAGCCTTCCTCGAATTAGCAGCCAAGAGAAGAAGCTATTCTGAGGAATACTGCCATGGCCCCAGACAAGCTTATACCAACTAAGAACTGGTCGAACTTCACGAATAGAATCCCAAATGGTTGTAATTGAGAGCTTAGAGTAAGGCATATCATCCCAGCATGGAACAGAATCAACAAAGGAGAAATGAGCAAAGAAAACTCCCCTGTGCTTAAGAAGCCTCCTCCAAACCCACGAACATGTTCCAGGATTCAGGTTCACGAGGTCTCTCCCTTTGATTCTGTAATGACCTAACCAGGCAACCCAGATCGATCCTTGTGAAGCAAAGATATCCCATAACAGCCTGAACACAAGAGCTTGGTTCCAGACTTTCAGGTTTCTCAAGCCAAGGCCCCCCTCTTGTTTGGGGAAAGTCACTTCGGACCAACTAGCCTTAGCTTTACGTCCAGAGACATCATCCCCACCCCAAAGGTAAGAATTACATAGCTGCTGAACTCGCTTGATCACACTAGATGGCAAGAGAAAAACACTCATCCAGTATTGAGCAAGACTAATCAAGACAGAATTCACC
Organism: Linum lewisii; assembly: GCA_034768395.1. Classification (NCBI taxonomy): domain Eukaryota; kingdom Viridiplantae; phylum Streptophyta; class Magnoliopsida; order Malpighiales; family Linaceae; genus Linum; species Linum lewisii. The sequence continues at coordinate 65,058,874 of CM068298.1, forward strand.
AACTGGAGTCTCCCCGCAAAGCTAAGTGTTTTGGCACTCCAACCCAAGATACGCCTGGTAATTTTCTGAACAAGAATGTCACAATCAGCAGCTTTAAGCTTGTTGGCAATAAGAGGGAGTCCAAGATAACGAACAGGAAGCAAAGCCACCCTGAACCCTGAGAAGCGACTCATAGCAGCCAATGTGGAACTCGGAATACCAGCACTAAAAATGTCACATTTTTCTGGGTTAACCCTGAGCCCCGACCAACTAGCAAACTTATCCAGGATCCCACAGATGATCTCTATACCATAATAGCTCCCATTTGAAAAGATCATCATATCATCTGCAAATGCCAAGTGAGTAAGGTGAACCTTAAGGCACTGAGGGTGATACGGAAGCACTCGCTGTCTACCGGCAGCATCCAATAGCCTAGAAAGGACCTCAATGGCAATTACAAAAAGATACGGTGATAAGGGATCACCTTGACGGACTCCTTTCTTTGCAGGGAAAAAACCATGAATACCACCATTCAACGAAATGCTATAAGATGCAGAGTGGATACATGAATGGAGCCATTGAATAAACTGATCTGGAAATCTCATTGCAATCAGAACATTCGAAAGATAACCCCAATGAACCGAATCGAAGGCCTTCATTAAGTCTATTTTGAGCGTGCATCTGGGGGAGACATCCTTTTGATTATAAGTTCGAACAAGCTCTTGAGCTAATAGGACATTATCAACAATCTTCCTGTTCTTTATAAAGCCAGATTGAGAGGAGCTGATCATATCAGGCAAAACCATTTGCATCCTAGAAGATAGAATTTTTGCAATGCACTTGTAAAAAAGATTGCAACAGGAAATTGGACGGAACTCACGAACCTGTGAAGGGCTAGCAACCTTAGGGATTAAAGTCAAGGATGTTACATTCAGCTCCGGAATCAGCTTTGCCCCTTGAAAGAAACTCAGCACAGCAGAAATGAAATCTTCCTCAATCACATCCCAGGACAGTCTTATAAAAAGAAGCAGATAACCCATCAGGACCAGGAGACCGAGCATCATTCATTTGGAACATAACCTTTTTTATCTCCTCTCTAGTTACCTCTTTACAAAGTAAGTTACAGTGCTCAGGTGTAACAAACTTATCAAGCACATCTGAAAGAACCGCCACTGAGGGAGGAGAAACACAGGAGTCAACTGAGCCCAATAGAGTTTTATAGAAAGACACAAATTCTTCCACAATCAGGTCCGGATCAATGATTAACTCACCACTTGAAGAACAGATTTGTCTAACTGTATTAAAAGCAGTACGAACTCTAACTGACCGATGAAAGTATTGAGTATTAAAGTCACCCTCTGTCAAGTCTCTAATCCGAGCTTTCTGTCTCAAAAAACTCTCCTCAGCCTTTTGCAAAGCGAGAAGATTCTGAACAGCCCTTTTCTCTTGATCAATTAGTTCACTTGACGGGGAGGAAAGAAGCTGGAACTGAACATTAGCAAGTTGGACAGAAGCCTCCTGAACCTTCTGTCTGATACCATCAAAATGTACTCTATTGAAGTCTTTCAAGGAAGCTTTTAACCTCCTCTGCTTCCGAAAGAGCTTTAACATAGGGTCCCCAGCACAAGATAGATCCCAAGAAGAATGAACACATCTCAAAAAGTCTTTGTGATGAGTCCAAAAATTAAAAAACCTAAAAGGCTTGGGAAAAGACTTGAACATAGAGTCAAGTGAAACCAAGATTCCACAGTGATCAGAGAGACAAGGAGGAAGAACACTCACCTTAAAGTGAGGGAAAGTGTCAAACCACTCCTCATTGACCAGCACACGATCAATACGACGAGCAATGGGAGAGTCTTGCCTCTTATTCGTCCAAGTAAAGAAAGGACCCAGAAACGGAGCTTCTAACAATAAAGCTTTGTCCACAAAGTCATTAAAATGACTCATACCAGTCAAAAACTGAACCTGATTAGAAGCATCTTGAATACCCCTAATAGCATTAAAATCTCCCACTACAATCCAAGGAGACCCTGTAACAGCCTTAGCAAGAAGTGAGGAGAACAAAACCCGACGATCCATTTCACAGTTAGACCCATAGATGAAGCTAGCAGAAATTTGCGTACCTCTATAGTCAAAACTGCAATTAATAAACTGGTCAGAAGAATCCTTAACAACCAACTGAAGACAAGGTTTCCAGAGCAGCCAGATACGACCCAAAGAGGCAAACCGATAGTTTCCATAATAAGAAAGATGACTAAACTTCTTAGCTAGAATAGAAGCTTCATTCCCAGAACAAACTCGAGTCTCAAAAACAGCAACCAGGTCCAGATTATGAATACGGATGTGATCTAGGATCATATCCTGCTTACGAGGGTCATTGAACCCCCGTACATTCCAGGCTATGAAATTCATTGGTCAGTGCCTGCAACGACTGCAGGAGTACCTCCTTTACCTCTTCTACGCCGAGTCTTTCGTTTAGGAAGTGATACAGGCTCAGGTTCCACCACCGATTCAAGGCTGAGAGCACCAAAAGCATTACCCGCAGTAATTACTTCCTCAGAATGAGAAGCAGGGACCCTTAGAGTAGACTTGGCCTTCTGAAATCCTGAGTGGTCACCTGGCTGACCCTCCGGATGTGAGGGTGGGAAAAGTAAACGGACTGATGAAGTCCCAATAGAGACTTCAGGCACAGGAGCCTTCAGAGTGACATTCGGACCATCAGAGGCCTTCATACCAAGCTCCTGAGGAACAACCTGCGCCACAGCCGGGCTCACATGGGGTTGAGGTGCCAGAATGACAACCTCAGTAGCAGGAGCAGATAGAGGTTCCTTAGTACCATCAGAGGTAGGAGGGGAACACGGTACCTGAACCTGCTTCACCCTGTAAGCAGCTTTCCCAGAAGCACCACAGTTACCAACAGAATGACCAAAGCTTTTGCACCCAGAGCAGACCATTGGAGCATTCAAATACTCAATTGAAATAGACACACTCTCTTCACCCTCAACAGCAAATACTAAAGAAGGTGGGAACGGTCTATCAGCCGCCATAAGTACACAAGCTTTAATCGCCTCTTGACCTACCACAGCCTTAGAGGAAGCATCTACATTAAGAGGCTGACCCAAATGACTAGTGACAATACTCATGAATTGACTAGTCCGAACATCAATTGGAACATCCAGAAGATGTATCCAGACAGGAGCAAACTTCTTGATCGGAGGAATCGGCTTAATCCCAGGAGACCATTTACGAAAAATGACTGGAACGTTCGCCATATGCCAAGGACCACTCGATAGTACCCAACTAGCAACTTCAGAGGAAGGAAATTGAAACAGAAAAAGCTCACCATTACTCCCCGGTAGAGATGAAACCCTACATAAGCCGTCACGCCCCCAAAGTCGATTTGCTATAAGATGCAAATCACGATCCTTCGGCGGCGTACCAGAAAACTGCCCCACCAGACAGAGATGAAGCCGCTTTCTCTCCCAGCATCACAGACAGCTTTTGGAATTTGAATGACTCCATCAACCATCAATGGCTCGACAAAGCGAAGGGACAAATCCTTCGAAGATTCGAAAAGATCAATCCAACTTTTAGCTTCAGAGGATGATGAAGAAGACATGAAGGAGCACTAAAGAAGAGGAGAAGAGAGAAAAAACCGCCTGGCAGAAGGCCCAGGAGGCGGCGACCAAGGAGATCGAGCGGCCGGACGGCCGAAGATCGACACAAAACCCTAAACCCCTTCAGAGAGAAAAAGTCAACTCAGTCAACCCCTCGTCGAATTGGACAGAGATTAATGTTTCGGTTCAATACAAAAAATTAGTTAAAATAAAATTTTCATTCAAAGAAGATTTAGGCTCCGTTCACTATCAATTATGATTATCAAAATTACATAATCAAATTAATTAATTTCAAAATATACCTAAAATGGTGTTTAGTTGTAAATTTAAAAATTCAAATTAATAATTATTACATAATTTCGGCCATATTAAAAAAGTAGAAAAACATTACTTATTAAAATTTTAAAATTCAGATTTATAATTAGTTGTCAACTCAAAGTAATGAACGCAATTATTATTTTAAAATTAAATAATTTCAAATTTTATAAAAACAACAAGTAAACAGAATTTCAATTATGTATTATAATTACGTAAATTTTAAAATTCCCCCAATTATAAAATTTAAGATAGTTAAATACAATCTTGACTATTATATTTAATTTTAACTACTCTTTTCGTTTTGATACAAGAAATTAGCCAAGTTCAAATAAAAATTACATTCAAAGAAGATTTAAAGGCAAGTCTCTCATCCCAAAATCCTACCGTATGTACAACTCTACAACAAAGAAGTTAGTGGCGAAGTTAAGATTTTAGTAGACACTAAGCCGGATACATAAAACACATCAGCCGAATATATTTTATATAAATATATATATATATATTAACTATTTTGGTACAGGAGGCTCTGGACCCGGGTCAGGGATAGACATCGATCCCTAGCCACCATCGAAAGAAGTTGCATGTAACAAGAGATGTAGTGTTCGACGAGTTCAAAATATAGAATTGGGAAAAAATGAATCACACACAAGGCAACGTTGCCAAGAAGCCCTACCTATTTCTAAGATCAACTCCTGAACTTGACGGATTAGAAACTTCAGGGGAGAACAACAAACAATACATGAACCTCAAACAACAATCACACACCAAATCATGAGACATCACTAAGGAGTTAACAAAGTGTAGGTTCATGAGGTTTTCTTAGACTCAAAGAAATATACGATGACATAATCACTACAACAAAATCTAGCTATGGAGACAGATCGTATTTGCCTCTAAAATACATTTTTTTAACCTCTAGATGGTTTTAGATGCAGATAGCATATTTGTCACTAACGCTATTGTCGCTAAATGGACACTATAATTATTTAGGCACATCATAATAATTTTATCTTTACTATCTAGAGGGTTCAAACGGCAGTGGATCAACGTCCAAGAAATAACCATTAGATCTAGTTTGACTGTTTGACTAATCTAATGGTCCAGATTTGTTAGGGGTATTTAAGACTTTACATACAATTTAATTATTATATTCAATTCAAATATTTTATTATTATAGTTATATAAATATTTAAATATATTCGGACCACTGCTGACAGCCTTCTTCGGCGACCGGCCACCATCGCCGGCGGCTTTTCCAGTGACTTTTCGAAAATTTTCTCGGTGACCAACCAAACTCCGGTAAATTTTCCGATGACTTCTAGTTAACTAGTTTAAAAATGTCAGTCACTGAACTTTAAAAATGTGCAAATCAGTCACTGAACTTTAAAAATGTGGCAAATCAGTCACTGAACTTGAAAAATGTGACAAATCAGTCACTCCTCTTCAACCTTGGTTCTCCTTCGACAAGGGCTGATTTCCAGCAGGGGGTCTTCCTCCTCCTCTTTAGCCGAATCCAATCGTCAGTCCCCACAACTCTCATCTCCGGACACTCCTCCAACAACGCCTATGGCTACGCCACTAGTTCATTCCAGATCCCCTTGTCGGCGAGAGTTCCACCGTCTCCTTCTCCGTTGGCAACCACCACGATTTTTGAGAGGTTTGACGAGCAGCAACTGTTTTGGACGACGGGCCGACTCGAATTGATTTAGATGACAGGACTGAGGGCTCAATGGCGAAAGATTCGGCTCAGACATTGCCGGAACGAGCAGGCCTATCTCCTGATGAAGAGGGGTGGAAGATGTTATGAATCAGAAGTGGGCTCTTCTCTATTTTGGTGACATGGTATGGATCGGGATTGAAGAAAGAAGCTTTTGTCCTGTTGGGGTGGCAGGGATTACGGATCTGGGAAGAGCTCGAGATTGAGCTGATGGTGTCGGTGCTTGAATCGGAAGTCTACGGATGAAGATGCTGTATCGGGAAGGGAGGGGGAAAGACTTGAGATTTTTTTGTTTTTTCGATTTTACCCTCCCTGTCTTTTGGTTTGGAACGTTCCAAACTTGAAAGTTTGGACGTGGATCCTGTCCCCCCAAAACTAGGTGGTTGAGGACATGTGATAAGTTCTTTCCACTTGGCAAAAGCATTTCTTGATTATTTGTACGTAACTTTTAAATTTGAAATAAAAAAAATCCATGATACGCTTAGAGCTTCAAACGATGCGAGTAAACAAAAATTAGAATGACAAAAAGGTAAATTTCTCATTACTAGAAAAAGATAGTGTCCGCATTTATTTAATATATTACCTTTATTAAAATAACAAATTATATTTCATCTAACACTTATCTATACAGAAATATACAAATTTTAATTATTCAGCGTATAGAGACAAATATAAATTATTTGTCTCTAAAATGAGTTATTCATGTAACTTATAGAAGCAATTATAAATTATCTACTTCTGAAAATTTGATCAGACAACTTATAGAGACTTATATATTATCTGCCTCTAAAAAATTTATTCAGACAACTTACAGAACAATTATAATTTATCAGCCTCTAAAAAAATTAAATAATATTTTTAATATTAAAATAAAATAATATTATACAAATAGAGGCAGATACTCATACTTATAAAGACAAATTAAGATTTTGTTCTCTAAAAATACATTTAGATGCAAATATATCTAGTTTTTTTTTGTAGTGTTCGTATGTGAAAGATTATCATACTTTAAATTCGTATGGCGAAAGTCTTATGTTTGCGTATGAATTTAAATTCGTCGGAAGAAAACCGTTGCTAAGCCTTTGTTTTTTTTTGTGTAGTGTCAAATCGCTTTTAGATATACGTCTAGAGTAATGAATTAATAAATAAATAAGAGTTGTCCGTGTCGTTAATACTTTCAACATGGCTTTCTAAAGTCGTTAATTCAGTTGAGAAGAAGCATTTTCCAAAGCATATACCTTTTGACTTTGGTAACAAATTAAGATTAATATGGCAATGGTAAGGTGTTACCTGTGTTTTTTTACATGATCTTGAATATATAATTATACTAGATTATCCATTGGCCGATTTTTTGTGTTAATATTTTATCAGAAAATAATTTTTATTTATTTTTATTTAGATTACTTAGAAGTGTGACTGATTTTTTTCTACTTTTTAATATTTAATAATTTAATTCATATGTTAGTAAAAAATTATAAAATTGTTATCAATTGTTGGGATATAATAAACAAAAGCATTATAGTTATGCTTTCTTGTTGTTACGTTGAAAACACTGCAACTTTTCTTTGATTAAATAGTAAATTATTCCAATCATTAGTTGTGGCATTATTGGTTGTGAACTTTGTCTTTTAATCATGAGGTTGAGAGTTCGATCCTTGTTCGTGAGAAAAGAATCAAAAAAATTTGTTTGTCAGAACTGATTTTTATCCAAAATACCCTCATTCCTAGAATGAAGAAGGAGCTCTAAAATCCTCAAAAAGTTGACGTGTCAACTGAAAAAATGAATTCTATTTTAATATATTAGTAGATAATAAAGTTTCACACAATTATTTGCAACTAATACATACACGTAGGGGGCTAGGGCTTGAACTCATAAATATTATATGATTTTCTAAATATTTGGACAAACAGAATCTAAGTTAAGAAAATCGTAAGGTCATATGTCACAATCAAGAAAATCAAATTAACAAACTTGGTCAAGATATATGAAACATTCATACAGTTGAGAAAGATTAAAAAAATAACTGAGTTGTTGAGAGTTGGAAGAATCAAAGTTTACCATTCCAGAAACTAATTACAAACTTCTATGACTTGTTCCTTAATTAACATTAACATCGACATTAGTCCTTAATTAATTAACCTCCTTCGACCCTATAAATAGCCTTGGCTTTGGTTTCATCCATATAATTTCATAGCAAGAATTACACAGTACTACATATAACAAATCATATATAGTTTTGAAATGATCATGAAAGGCTCTCACTTCCTCGTAGCAGCTGGCTGCCTCTTGGCTCTATCTGCACTAACCTTCATTACTGCTCATGATCCCAGTCCTCTCCAGGACTTCTGCGTCGCCATTGATGATCCTCAACATGGAGGTACGTACTTACATATAACTCGAGTTGTTGGGTGAGGGTGCTGAATGGATCTTGTATGAGTTCTTAGTAGATTTGAGGTTTGCAGAACTTCGGTAAGACTTGTGCAACCGATTGGGGACCACGGAGGCTTCAATAAGCCTTTATACACGAATTGGTGTCCCCCTAGCTCAAACAAATGACTAATGAAAGAGTTGAAGTTTGGTCAAAGGCTCTGATACCATGTCATGAACCGTTACATCCCAATAACTCGAGTTGTTGGGAGATAGTTCTGAATAATCTTATATTATTTACTAGCAGATGGTTGGAATGAATATTACATTATTTACTAACAAAACATAATTGAAATGGCAGTATTTGTGAACGGCAAGTTCTGCAAGGATCCCATGCAAGTCAAAGCAGAGGACTTCTCCTTCAAAGGGCTCAACGTTCCTAGGGACACATCCAACAGAGTTGGTTCAAACGTTACTCTTCTCAACGTCGACCAAATTCCAGGGCTCAACACCTTAGGAATCTCCTTGGCTCGTCTCGACTACGCTCCCTACGGAGGGCTGAACCCACCCCACACCCACCCTCGTGGCACCGAGATCCTTGTTGTTCAACAAGGCACGCTCTATGTCGGGTTCGTGACTTCTAACCCGGATAACCGTCTCATCAGCAAGATGTTGTATCCGGGTGACGTGTTCGTTTTCCCAGTTGGACTCATCCATTTCCAGCTCAACGTCGCCAAGACTCCTGCCGTGGCCTTTGCTGGGTTGAGCAGCCAGAACCCTGGAGTCATCACTATAGCTAATGCTGTGTTTGGGGCGAACCCACCGGTCAACCCGGATGTGTTGACCAAGGCGTTCCAGCTGGATAAGGAGATTGTGGCTGATTTACAGAAGAAGTTTGCCAAAAATTAAGATTGAATATTGAAATAATTAATTGGAGATGGCATGCTATTGGGTTATGCTGCTCCAATCAATAACTGGAAAAAAAGAGTAAAACAAATAGTTAATTATGTCTGTGTTCGATTATTCGTTTCCTGTTTTGGTAGTCCTGAGTGTTTTTTATTGTATGTATTGTTAATGTTGGTTTGAAATAATACTTGACCTTGGCAGCTTGTCCATTGGGTCATTATATATATGAAACTAGCATTTTTTTGGCCCTTGGCCGATCTGTGATATTTCCATTGTTTATTTAGTATAATTAATAAATGAGGGAATGATATTGTTCAGTAATGATAAATATAAGATTATGTTTAGAAAATAATAAACCAACTAAAATTTTAAACTGAAGGATTAACTTTAATAGATCAAAATAATTAACATGTGACTTTATGGAGAACTTAAATATTTTAAAGTAGAAAATATAACCATAGCTAAATAATTGTTTATATAGGGGTCGTTTGGGTAGGTGATTTGGGAGGAGGTGATTTCAAATGCCTACACTCAGCATCCCGTCCGCAAATAGTGGTGTCACAAATAGTATTTGCTACTGCAAATTACTATATGAAATAGTGATTGTTGTAGCAAATATCAACTATTTGCTACTGCATTTTCATGTCGTTGTAATTTTGCAGTAGCTAAAGACAAACTTTTTTGTAGTGAAAAAACACAAATTTCTCCTTACTCATTATTAAAAAAGAAAATCATCAACATTAACTATATACATATATATTCCACATTAAAAAAAATTAATTATATTTAATCTAACACTTATCTATATAAAATAGTACAAAGTTTACAAGTTATCTATCTCTGCAAATTTTAATCATACAACCAATGTAGTCAAAATCCCGATTTTAATTTTAAAATCTTACGGTTTTACGATTTCACTAGTCTCTAGCTATCTTGATTTCGCGCAAAATCTATGGGTCGTAAAATCTAGTAAAATCTTGATCAAAATCTTAGAATCTTATAAAATCAACGATTTTCTTGTATTTTACGATTTTACTTTCTAGGGGAAATCACCGGTTTGTATAACTACATATAAGTCAGAACAAAGACAATTAAATTAAATTGTTTTTTTTAAGATTTTGATTAATTAAGTTGGAAGTTATTACTAAAAAGTGTCTAATATCTAATTATTACTTATTCTAATGACCGCTTAAGAGCCGACATTCTCTTTTTTTTTCTTATCTAGACTTTTCAAAGTTGGGTAATGGTCTTCTTATTCTTAATATGTTGTTGACTTAAATGTTTTGATAGTAGTTCATAAAATCTTACGATTTTACGATTCAAAGATTCCGATTTCACCTATGTTTTCGATTCCACGTGGAATCTCGATTTTGACTACATTGCATACAACATATAACAGCAAATAAATCATCTGCCTCTAAAAAAACTAATCATACAACTTATAGAGGCAACTGTGAATTATCTGCCTCTAAAAAATTTAATCATACAACCTATTAAGACAAATTTAAATTATCTGCCTCTAAAATAATTTTTTGTATAACTTATAAAGGTAGTTATAAATTATTTGCCTCTAAAATATTTAATCGTACAACTTATAAAGACAATTTATAAATTATTTTCCTCTAAAACTACAAAAAAAAATTATTAATACTAAAATAAATTATTATTTTATAAATAGAGACATATACTCATATCTATAGAGGAAAATTAAGGTTTTGTTCTCTAAAAGTACATTTAGAGACAGATATTCTATATGCATTCACGATTTACCTCTAAAACTAGGTTGTGTTATAGTACATACATTTGCTGAAAAATTATAAGACTTTTAAACTGAATTTTATCTACACGTGGCAAAGTAATATATCAAGCTCATAGGGTTCATTACATCAACCGTTTTAACCAAAATCACAGAGCAAATGATTTTCCAAAGGCAAAATCTGCCAAATCAGTTTTATTCAAAACCAAACCTTAATATTACATTACACACATAGGGTTCATTCTCCAATCAATTATTATATGTAATCACTCTTAATTTTTGGCAAACTTCTTCTGTAGATCCTCCACAACATACTTGTCGAGCTGGAACGCCTTGGTCAAAACATCCGGGTTGACCGGTGGGTTCGACCCGAACACAGCATTAGCTATAGTGATAACTCCAGGGTTCTGGCTGCTCAACCCAGCAAAGGCCACGGCAGGAGCTTTGTCCACATTGAACTGGAAATGAATGAGTCCAATAGGGAACACAAACACGTCACCAGGGTACAACACCTTGCTTATGAGACGGTTCTCCGGGTTAGAAGTCACGAACCCGACATAGAGTGTTCCTTGTTGAACAACTAGGATCTCGGTACCACGAGGATGGGTGTGAGGTGGGTTCAGCCCACCGTTCGGGGCATAGTCAAGACGAGCCAAGGAGATTCCTAAGGTGTTGAGCCCTGGAATCTGGTCAACGTTGAGAAGGGTGACGTTGGAGCCAACTTGGTTTGAGGTGTCCCTAGGAACGTTGAGTCCTTTGAAGGAGAAGTCGTCTGCTTTAGCTTGCATGGGATCCTTGCAGAACTTTCCGTTCACAAATACTGCCATTTCCATGCATGTTAATGACTTACAAGTCCAATAATAATTTGTATTATTACTTATATTAAGAAGGAAGAACAAAGTACGTACGTAACTTACCTCCATGTTGAGGATCATCAATGGCGACGCAGAAGTCCTGGAGAGGGCTCGGATCGTATGCAGTTGTCAACCACATTAATGAAGACACCACCATGAGGAATCCAACTGCTCCGAGGAAGTGAGATGACCCATTCACCATCGTTTTGATCGATTAATATTTTGCGAATCGTACTACGAGTACTTTTGAACCGAGTTGTGGTAGTGTTATAGCTTGCTATGGATTGGATGAAGAATGAGGAAGCGTAGAGCACATCTATTTATAGGGAGGGAGGCTATGTATATTATTGTGATGTCATTTGTTACCGTTCTTGATGAAGGATGGAACAAGTCTTAGAAAGTTACTGTTGTTTGCATGGTAAAATAAACTAAGCTTTGTTTCTTCCAACTCTCAAAAACTCTCAATTTTTAGTAATTTCTTTCAACTGTATGAATGTTTCCTGTATTTTGACCAGGTTTAATTGTTACTGTTCTTGATTAAGACATATAACCTTACCATGTCCTATATATTTCTTACATCATAAGTTAATGAATTCGAAACCCTAATTAAAGTCTTGTGTTATGTATAATCAATCGATCACTAAAAGAGAAATTCATGAATATCCAGAAGCGACTCTCTTTGGAATTGCTTGTTGGAAATGGAAGCTCTAGAGTCCATTAGTGATAAGGATAAGTCATAAGTGTTAGTTATAATTCCAGATTTATATAAGCACTATTTGATAAAAACAAAATATTGATAATTTAATCATTTCCACACCACAAATATATTTTAATCTAAAACACACACACATACTTATTAATTCAAAAAAATTAAAATATTCAAGTCTGATTTTGAAATAGCTAACTAGACTTTTGTTCTCGATACATATACATATGATGCAGACACGTGTACTAGTATGAGATATGGTTGTGATCTCACGGCACTACCTACTCAATTGATTTTTTTATTTTTTATTTAGTAATGTGACGTGGCGAGTAGACTAGGTCTGACTGGTCAATTTTTGGATTATACATATTGTTGGATTAAATTGTATTACATTCATTTATGTTTAATATTGGATTGGATGTATATACTAATCAGTAAAAATATTTTGAGCATCCCACTTGTGTTTTTATTTAATAGCACAAATTAATTTATCAAATAGATAAATTTTAATAAGTTATTGGCAATTCATATGACACGTACGATACAACAGAGTACTCTTGTACTCGCTTCTGTACGTACTTATTTTTTGTAGACATTACACGTTTTGTATATGTATATACTCTATGTACACATGCACACATTTTTTATACGCTCATAATGTTGTAATGCGTTGATATATTAAAACACTAGTGTGGTGTAATGTGAGGGCTAAGTTTGTTTAAAACCTGGAGGGGTTCCTTTTATATAATACAATAATACATAGATTTCAAATTCATTAACTTAGGACTTGGGAGTTAGTACATGGTAAGGTTATATGTCTTAATTATGAACAGTAACAACTTAACTTGGTCAATAAACAGGAAACATTCATATAGTTACGTTGAAATAGATTAAGAAGAAGAAAAAATGAGAGTTGTTGAGAGTTGGAAGAAACAAAGCTTAGTTTTAGTTTTACCATTCCATGCACAGAACAGAAACTTTCTAAGACTTGTTCCTTCCTTCCTTCATCAACAACACTAACAAATGACATACATAGACAGTTTCTCACCACCCTCCCTCTCTATAAATAGATGTACCCTATGCTTCCTCATTCTTCATCCACTCCATAGCAAGCTATAACACTACCACAACTCGATTCAAAAGTTTACATAGTACGATTCGTAAAACATTAATCGATCAAAATGATGATGAAAGGGTCATCTCACTTCCTCGGAGCAGTTGGATGCCTCATGGTGGTGTCTTCATTAATGTGGTTGACAACTGCATACGATCCAAGCCCTCTCCAAGACTTCTGCGTCGCCATTGATGATCCTAAACATGGAGGTATAAGTTACGTACGTACTTTGTTCTTCCTTCTTAATATAAGTAATACAAATTATTGGACTTGTAAGTCATTAACATGCATGGAAACGAATGGAAATGGCAGTATTTGTGAACGGCAAGTTCTGCAAGGATCCCATGCAAGCTAAAGCAGAAGACTTCTCCTTCAAAGGACTCAACGTTCCTAGGGATACATCCAACCAAGTTGGCTCCAACGTCACACTTCTCAACGTTGACCAGATTCCAGGGCTCAACACCTTAGGAATCTCCTTGGCACGTCTCGACTATGCTCCCAACGGTGGGCTGAACCCACCTCACACCCACCCTCGTGGTACCGAGATTCTTGTTGTTCAACAAGGAACACTCTATGTCGGGTTCGTGACTTCCAACCCGGATAATCGTCTCATAGGCAAGGTGTTGTACCCTGGTGATGTGTTCGTCTTCCCGATCGGACTCATCCATTTCCAGTTCAACATTGCAAAGACTCCTGCTGTGGCCTTTGCTGGGTTGAGCAGCCAGAACCCTGGAGTTATTACTATAGCTAATGCTGTGTTCGGGTCGAACCCACCGGTCAACCCGGATGTTTTGACCAAGGCGTTCCAGCTCGACAAGTATGTTGTGGAGGATCTACAGAAGAAGTTTGCTAAAAATTGAGTTGCATGAATATTGTAATAATTGACTGAAGAATGAATCCTATATGTGTTTGTAATATTAAGGTTGGGTTTGAATAAAACTGATTTGGCAGCTTTTGCCTTATTAATTAGGAAAATCATATGCTCTGTGCTTTTGGTAGTTAATTTTATAAGTTTTCTGAATTAAAGTGGCTGCACATAGGATGGGAAGCCCGGCCCGTTTAATCAGAATTTTTCAAGAATACATGCTCCAAAGAGTTGAATTCTGATGATCTTAAAAAAAAATTTGAAAATTTAACACATGAAACCATTTAAAATACCTTCAGCAAGCCTTTTGGTTTCTTGGTTCACATTTTTACCGTGCCCAACATCAACCGAGTTGGAAGTGCCCTTTAACTTGGTCGGTCACTTCAAAATTGTGATGGAAGGACTAGTAGTGTTCGTGTCTTTATGGGTGTGCTTACACTAGCATCCGACTGAAGAGGATTCTTTGAAGCCTTCACCCCACTAGGTAAGGTTAACTTCTTCTTTCTACCCCGCTTTCCTTCGGCCTTGGCCATGCCCGTTCCATTTCTTCACCGTGCAGGATTGTGAACAATCCAATAGCCTTGAGGTTTGCCTGTTCACCAGGTGTCGTGGTGGATTTCTTGCTTCGATAGTGACGTCCCACGACCACCACTCACCATGGAGAATGAGTTGTTGTCGGTGATTGTCATAGGGGTGGCCACGGGCTCCTCCCCGACCATGTTCTCGTTGTGAGCCTTTAACTTTAACTAGCATTGTTTCGGCCCGTTGGCCAATATGTTATATTTTTTTGAAGTATAATTAGTAAAAAATATTATTTTATAATGATAGATTTAATATTATTTTTAATAAATTGTGTAAATTAACAAAAAAAATTGAATTGAATGATTAAACGAACACTCAGTGGGTCAAATTAGTTAACATATTACATAGTGAGAAATTAAACAGTTTAAAGTAGAGAAAATATAGAAATAAACTAAAATTAAAAAGTGAGTCACACATTTTATTTTAAAATATACTTTAATAATTTCAATTAAACTAATTAAAATGAAGAATTTTATTTTTTCCTAAAATTTATTATGTTTACAAACTATTTGGAATTTTATTTATTAATAATTTAATTTGTTGAATAATTTAAAATAAGAAGAAACAAAATAATATGATAGTTTAATATCATATTATTAAAGAGAGAGTTTTAAATTATATCTCCCTAATTTTAAATACTCATATATTAGCTAGATGATTCTTTATACACACCCAAAAAATATACTATTTAATTTGAATATTGTGATTAATCATAAGATATTTTGAGACAATAATTAATTTTAATTACACACTAAAATAAAATAGGTTCATTTATGATCATTGAAAAGGAAAAAATACATTAAAATTTTACTTTTTATTCAAACAAACTTTTCGAATTAGTGAAGTCCTCTAAACCAAATATTAATTCAAATGCTCTCCCAACAACAGTCTATTTAAGACAAATGGAAAAATGCAATTTTCTCAAAATATTTGCAAATAATAGTCGAGGCTAAAGAAATCATCACTATAATTTTTTTGAGGAATATTTAAACACACACAAAATTGGAACCTCAATTAGCCTGTTAAAACTTAAAATAATTTGGAAATAAGGATCATGTTATATGAATGTATTAGGTTTAATGAATATGTCTAATTCAAACTAATCAACTCGATCAATACTTTAAATTTGTTGATAATTAATGACATGTAACCCCATTTTACTTACGATCCCATGACTCATACTCTTTCATCATGATCTCACTCACCATTGATCTTACTAAGATACAACCTTTTTCTTCAGTTTTCTCTATATCATTAAATATATTAATTGAAAAAAATTCTTTTAAATGTTCATGATTTTTTTATGTTTTATGTAGCTTGATCTCTGATCAAATTAATTAACGACTTTCCAAATTTTGAGTACTTCAAAATAATTTGCCAAAAAAATTTAATTCAATAAAAATGAAAAACAAAATTGCAACTCTCGCGAAATATTTGCAAACAAATAAAGTCGAGACTAAAGAATTAATCATCGTAAAAGAAATTATTTTTTGGAATAGTTGAACATAATGAAAAATGAAACATCAATTGGCCAGTTAGATATTAAAAGAATTTTAAAATATGAATCATGTTATATGAATATATTTAGGTTTAATGAATATGCCCAATTTTAACTGACTCAACTCGATCAATACTCTCAATTTTGTAATAGTTAATGTCATGTAACTCATTTTACTTACGATCCCATGACTCGTACTCTTATACACTCATGACCTCACTCACCATTGATCTTACTAAGGTAGAATCTTATTTCTTTAGTTTTCTCTATATTATAAATATATTAATTAGAAAATAATTCTCTTAAATATCCATTAATTTTAATAATTTATGCAGCTTAATCAAATTAATTAATGACTTACCAAACTTTGAGTCCTTCAAATAATTTACCAACAAAATTCAGTTCAATACAAAATGGAAGATAAAATTGCAATTCTCTCAAAGCATATGCAAACAAATAAAGTGGAGACTAAAGAAACTATCACTATAAAAAACTGAAGAATAGTTAAACATAATGAAAAATGAAAGTTCAATTGACCCTTTAAAACTTAAAACAATTTGAAAATAAGGATCATATTATATGAATTCATGTATGTTTAATGAATACGCCCAATTCAAACTGAACACAACTCGATCGATACTCTGAATTTGTTAATACATAATGGCATGTAACCCGTTTCACTTACGATCTTATAACTCATACTCGTATACACTCATAACTGCACTCACCATTGATGTTACTGAGGTACAACTTTATTTCTTTAGTTTTTTGTAGCTCAATAGATATATTAACTGAAAAATACTTCTCTTAAATATTCATAAATTTTTAAGCTTTATGCAAATCGATCATTGACCATTAATCAATGACTTTTTTAAAGGGAATTAATCAATGGCTTAGTTATCCTGAATGTCTATTAAAAATTCATGTGAGCAAATACATTATCCAATATAATGATTTAATTATTCTACACAGAGCGTCGAGCCCGATTATTAAACAACACAGAGCCCATTTAAAAAAAGTATCATCTCAGAATAAACTATATGAATAAATTATTATCATAATTTCATTCACTCTACTATCTATTCAACTTGGTAGTGTATTTCTACAATAAACTATTGGTTATCATAAAACTAATGAATGTGCTAACCATTAAGGTGAAATGTGCTACAATTTGTACAGTAAAATACATATGAGCAATGTGCTTTAATGTTTTGATGTAATTATAAATTAATTTGTCTAGCTTAGTTGGTAAAGCACATACTTTTATCCTTGAGGTTGTGGGTTCGAGTCTCGTAGTTACTGAAAAATTACCACATTTATTAAAAAAAATATTTTTAATAAATTTAAATCATATAAAATTCATTGATTGGCCAATTTCCTACAATTAAGGAGAGGTATGGGAAATCCTAGGTGGCAATAGGAAAAAGGCTAAAATGCTTATATATATTTGTAGATTTGGCATGACTATGTCATCCATACATAACACATATGTTCTCAAGACTCTCATATACCACTTTGTGCACACAATTTTGTACATCCCAAGTAGAGGTTTCGATAGATCTAGCTTGACACATGCCCGAGCGTATCGCACTCTCTCACAGACTGATGTAGCCTTCTTTGGCCGCAAACCTAACGTTGTAGCACCAATCACACAAAGGCGAGTCGAGTGGTAGTCTTCTTTGGCCGCAAACCTGATTTGTAGCACCAATCACACATATCCGAAACTTGGATCACACCTTGCTTCTCCCATATGGATTCCAACCTCCTCTTCTTGGCCAAATATGAAAAGTTGTGCTTTAGAACCTTCACAGATCCTTGCTTCTCCCATATGGATTCCAACCTCCTCTTCTAGGCCAAATATTAAAAGATGTGCTTTAGAACCTTCACAACAAGTGCTTTGCTCCACGGCTTGTAGAAGCTCATTCTTTCTTCCTCCAAAAATCCTATCCATGGACATCTTAGGTTCATTGATCCATCTACCACACTAGTAGGTATCGTTGTGGCAGCTACTTCATCATCAAGATCTGCGAATCAAGATCTCCGATAGCAAAGCTAAACGACTTTGGCTCTCCCCCTCGTGTGGCTACTCTAGAAAACTCTCATGTCAACTCCCACGAACCATGCATTGACGTAGGCTCGGAGCACATAGGGGCCGTTTGGTTGATGGAATTGGGTCCGGGAATTGAGACCCAATTCCCGGTCCATTGGGAATTGACTCAAATAATTGCACTACAATTCTCATTAGGCCGGGAATTGAAATCCAATTCCCATACCCAATTCCATCAACCAAACCACCCCTTACAGGATACCACAGTACTGAACTCCGGAGATGGTATCAGCTCGTGTTCTGGAGAGTCACAAGCAGCCCAGTAGAGTGTCTAAAAATTTAACAGCCTCTGTATTTTTCTTCTCCTAGCCATCTAACTTTGATATCCAAACTATTCTCATGTGAGAATACTAATAGGTATTTTAGAGAGTTCCAAATCATCTTCTTACCAACCAGTTTCAAAGGCAATTTTGTTAGACCAAATTTAACACTGTCCTTGTTCTCTTTCCGGTGAAGTTGGGTGTGGCTGAAGTCCGTGTTACGAAAACATTGTCGAATCACCATCCCACGACACAATGGCAGCAACTAACAAACTATACCCAGCCGCGAACTACTAATGCAAACTGCCGTCACAGCACAACTCTGGCAAATATTAAGATCACACAACCTCAACTATTAAGTTAGTAATACCTGGAACACTACTAGTTCTTCTGACATCTCGATTCTGTTAAATATATATCCATTTTATGTTACATATTGATGTCCACAGCACATTTGCACCATTATATAATAATGCAGCATTTTTGTGAATGGTCATTTCATTTCATTTTTACTTACGCAAACCTCTCCCTACTTTACTCTTCCGTGTAATTTATCTACAAATGCCGGCGCCTTGTTATCACGTTGACCTGTCATAAGGGAAGTCTGAATCATTCTCGGTAACCTTAAAATGATTTGGTTCCTTCCCAGCACAGTATATACTCCACATCTTGAAATAGGCCCTGTCAAGATTCTTCACCTGCAAATAACAGTAATGCAGAAGCTAAGTAGCCGTGATCGATGTGTAAATCTCAGGTAACCGTGAAACTTACCCAACGTGCTGTGTCAAACAGAGGACAACTCAGGCGAACTGACTTTAGTTTATTGGTTAGGGCCTGCAGTTTTGGCCGACTCAAAGCCAATGATACTGCCCTTTCTTCGTACTCTTTCATACTGTCGTGTCACAAAGCAAGGAAGCCGAAAAAGAGATTCAGTTAAGACGCGGCATGAGTAGGTTGGTATGGACGAGATACTTGGCTATTGAAATGGCGTTACATACCTGTTAACGATCATCTCCTCGCCAAGTCCAGTGGCAAGGCAAAGAGAGCCTGCAACTCTTGTGGCCATTTTCTCAAGGGGCAGCGTCACCATTGGTAAGCCTGCCCACAGAACATCTGTCCCAGTGGTATGAGCATTGCATAGTGGCCTACACAAGGGAAAATAAACTCAAACATCAGAAACTCAATAGCTAAGAAACAAATGAAGCTGCAGTGGGTATACTGAGCTCAATGAGAATTACGTGTCCAAACACAGATCTGCCAATGCACTCCGCCTGATATGTTCTTGTTTCATAGCAACATCTGTAAAAATAATTTGGTCTGGCTGAACTCCTTGAGCAGCGGCATCTGAACAAGAAACAAGTTAAGTATATCATCTGAAGGCAAGGCAAAGCAAAGCAATGGCTAAGACATTGTCTGCCAACACTAAAAAAAAATATACTTACATGCACGGAGCCTCATTTCCCCTGCTGCGGGGAATCTAAGTAGCCAAAGAGCACTGTTTGGTACCCGTTTAAGAATGTTGCACCTATCCAATTAGAAATGAATAAACTTTGCTTTAGATCTAAAAAGAATACGGCTCAGGATGGGAATAGAACCAAGTCTACCAGGCAAATTGTACCAGGTATTGAAAATTTCAGGATCCATTTTGTATAACTGGTTGAAACAGGCAAATATGAATTTATCTTCTGGAAGCCCATAATCAGATCGTTTGTGCTGGCAGTTCGGATCCAGCACATCCAGGTTTTTCTGAAGATACAACCAACAATCCAAAAATTCAGTTCCCCCTTAACCCCATTAGAATAGCAAATACAAGAAACATTTATCCACATACTCTTATTATGTTCCACCAACATATCACTGACCTGTTTATAATCATTTACGAAATAGCAATGAGGCAGATGAACAAGCTTCTCAGAGTAGATGCGCGCATATTGCAAAGGTGAAACAAACTGCATAAACAGAGATGATAGATTAAAAACTGCGGGGCAGAAATCAGTCAAGCCTGGAGCGTAAATGACCATTTCCAACCTCATCAGTGACCAAGTAATCTATGTACGTTGCTCCCGTAGTTCCAGGAAAGCCCATGTATGAGACCTGAATTGGTGCAGGCCGCATAGCAAATATCTCATTTCTGGCACCCTGCATTGAACCATTGGAATCAAACTAAGAGAATTCATGCAGCAAAAAAGTAAGAGCATAACTAACAAATTTTCAAAAAAGTCAATAGAATTGATGATAGTATCCTTGTTAGCTATCCCCAAAAGCATACCTTGGTGTAACCATTGAGGTTGATAAGGATCTGTATTCTATCTTCATTAATCAATTTGGCTATCGTATCTGATGTCATTGAAGAAACATCGACAAAGTGCTCAACTTCAGTCTGGATACGCTGCCGCCACTCAGTGCCATCATTTGCGCTCAAGGCATAGCAGAAAACCTGCACATATATCAGTTCCCATCAAGCATTGACAACGAGAAAGAGACTGTAAATATAGACAAAATAAGTGGGTTGCTTGCAAAAGCGCCAAGACAAAAACATAATGAACATTCTTGCTAAAAAAATTTACAAACCTCAATATTAGTGCGGTTGTGCATGCCAAATACAGATCCCATGAGGTGTGACAAAGGATGATTGCCAAAGTCACTACTCACATATCCAACCCTAAGCCTCTCATTTCCATGGTCACGTTTCATAGGAACTGGGGGAGGATGATTGAAGGGAGGAAGTGCAAAACGAGTTGCAATCATAGAACAATGAGCAGCATATTTACGGCTGTAGAAGTAGAATAAGGGATAATATCAATGGAAGCGCATATCATGTAGAAGAAAGAAAATTAATCAAAGATAGCAACAATACCTGATTTCTAGAGCAAGCATCGGATCCAAAGGATACGCTATAGCATGAAAAGGTTGCACACTAGGAAGAACAGATGACTGGAACATGCCAAATGTCAAAGCATACCTTTATCAACAACCTTAAGTAGCAATCGATTTGAGGAATATAAGAAAAATTCATACTGCTACTTACATTGATCTGTCTCCGGATAATCCCTTCCACTTCACTGAACATCTTATCCCGCTCCTCCCAGCTACAGACACACTGAAAGAAGAAAACTGGAGCATTAATATAGCTGCCAACAAGCATCCTCTACACAGCACACGCCTTCCAATTAACAGACTTCTAACTTACCATCTATCCAATTAGAAAGGCTGTAGTATGAGATAATATGACACTTTACGTGGATCAGCAGTAACCACTCACATAAGGAACCAGAAAAATGTTTAATGTATGTATTCATTTGTTATGACCAAGAGCTCTAACAGACAGTATAAACAACCCAGTATAGAATTTCAAGGAACTGGATGACAGCAGAAACTATTTTAACTTTTAACTATACCTGCAGTGTGTGCAGAAGGTTACAAGTTGCCTCAGGGAAATCCGGTCGAAGGACCAATGCCTGTCTATAGCTCTTCAAAGCAGCCTCCACACGCCCACTATAAGTAATGCCAAACCGAATAGGTTAGCCAACTTGAGTTAGCAGACTACCTGCAGAATGTTTAGCAAACCTGTTCCTGCTCTAAACTACCTCCTATTATCCATACTAATCTAACCCAGGGAACAAAAGAGCAGGAGACGTCAGATGCACCCAAGTGGCTGCATCCTACATTAACTTCATCTGAAACTCATTCTATGACATACAAAAATTGAGAAGCAGACAAAGTAAACAAAATTAGACCATCTTATCATCCCATGCTAGTACATCTATCTCTTGGCCTTTCCGTCATACTAAAGAAATCTCCCCTTAAACCATAATTGAAATGAAATTACAAGAAACATGTGATCACCTGTCCTTGTAGGCGGAGGCCAAGTTTGCATGGGCTTCAGCCATAGTCGGTCGCACAGTAATGGCCCGGATGTAATCTTGTATAGCTTCAGTTACTCTACCAATCTCTTTGTATGTATTGCCTCGGTTCACAAGACCATCAGCTGCTGAGGGATCAATCCTAAGAACCTCATTATAGCAAGATATAGCATCTGCGTAATTCCCCTGTGATTACAGAAAAAAGAATCTCATGCAACTCATAGTCATTAAGGAAAGCCAAAATACTTGAAGACGCACATAACTATTAGCAAATGGGGAATGCCAGACAAATTTGATGTGCCTTGCAGCCCAGAGTGGTATACAAGGGAATAAGCAGTAAAACTAGCATAAATCGAAGAATAATCTCAAATTTTCAAATATTTATGTTAATTTGATGATTCCAGTTGAAGTAAAATTAATAGTTGATATACTTCTATTGTATGTAGAGGAGACAGGTAGACAAGAGAATGACAGCTGAAACCTCTTGAACATTTAAGTTCCTTCAACGGATAACCAGGTTCTATTTTTTTTTTTTTCGTGCATGAATGAATTAAGGAAAACAGTCAACTAAACTCATAAACTACCTCCTCTCATATAGAGAACCTGATTGGTCTCCCTCCAAGAGATCTATACATGAACAAGCACTTGTACCAGGAATGTCGTCCACTCCATAGTCTAATCATATAGCATGCTAGAAAAAAAACAAATATCACTACCTGTTGTTTGTAGATAACAGCAAGATTGTTGAAAGGAGCAGACAGTCCTGTGGTCACAGCGAGAGTTGCTTTATAGTATGATGCAGCTGCAGCTGGCAAGTTCCTGAACAAGGCAAAAACTGCTTAAATAATTCCATAATCCCAGTTCAAGTGAAACCAGATCCAAATCAAGATCACCTACCATTCCATGTATATATTCCCAAGGTTTGTTAGAGCTTGTGGATGGCTAGGCTGTAATGTAAGGCATTGCTTCACCAAGCCAAGAAATTTTGAGAAGTCAAGACCAAGAGTAGATGAAAAACAAAGGGAAGAAGGAAGAGTAAGTAATGTGAACATACGCTATAGCACTGAATTGCTTCATCCACATGGCCGACATCTTTCAGTGCATTACCCTTCAAACAAAGGAAGGGAAAATTCAATTTAGTGACTAGTGACACCAATAACTGAAAAACATTATGCCCAAATGATACCAACCAAATTATTATAAGCCTCCAAAAATCTGGGATCAAGACTAATGGCTTGCTTATAATGAAGAATTGCCAAATCAAGTTGCCCTCGCTCATAATACGTGCTAGCCAAATTTCCTGTACCACAAAGTGTATAATGTCAGTAGACCGGTTCCAAGCAGCAACACATTCACCCAGTTGTATGACAGACAATAAATCATTCTCCAGTCATAGTTATTAAAATTTCAATTTGAAAACAAGCATGTTAAATAGATAGGGGAATGTCTCGGACAACACACAGAAACTTACCATATGCTATAGCATAATTTGGTCTACTTTGAATAGCACGCTGATAGCATGCAATAGCATCTTGTGGCCTACCTAAACCCTGAAAATATGAAACATAAACATGGTTAAAACCACCAGGAAATATGAACCTACAACCAAATGGTAACAAAAATTTACCTTGTATACATTCCCAAGGTTCAAGTATGCATCAGGAAATGAGGGCTTAAGCTTTACAGCTTCCTGAAACAGTTCCAGTTCACGAACAAATTAGACTAAGCTAAACACCACAATGTAATTGCACAAATCAACCAGAAGTTCTACAATCTAGAGTAAATGTCAAATAGAAATGAAAGCAAATTCTATTGTTCCAGTCTATAAAATCACCATGAACTTACAGTGGAAAGCATGGAAGGTTATTTGAGGTAGTGAAAACAACATGATCCTGGAAAATAACAAGACTATCAGAAATACCTTATAGTACTGAAGAGCTCTAGGCAGGTCACCAGATTCCATGAAGAGACCAGCAAGATTCGACCATGCTATAGCGAAAGTTGGTTGTATACGCAGAGCTTCAATGTAACAGCTGTATGCCTGCACAAAATGTTAGTTCTGACAATTCGGTGTCTTGCACATGGAAGTTACAACAAGATCAACCATCATCTGATCCCCGGCCTGTACATAACAACTTGATATCTGTGCTGAACTGTGAATTAAAGGCGCAGTTCCACACATGAATTGTTTATATCAGTAAGTTTATGGAAAATGAGATACATATGGTAACTAAAACACATTAAGAGAATATCCTTCTTCCATCAACAGAGGAAATTATTGAGAAGGCAATCCGATAACAGACACTTTTTCCACCATGTTCACCACGCAAAGTGAAACTACTTTGTTTATCCTAGCTCCCCAGCAAAATTTTAGATAAGCTATCAAATTCAAAATCTTCAATTTTAACCACATTGAAGGCCCACGGAATATTTCTAATTTCTCAACAACTACTCATCAAAGATTCTCATCTTCTAATAAACTATTTCATGAAAAGTAATTAGCACTTACTTCTTGCACCAGGCCCTGTGCTTTCATCAAGTTCCCCAGATTACTGTGGGCATCAACCTACAGAGAACACATAATAGTTTCCATCCTTACTCACTCAGAAAATTATAGAGCAAATGGACAAACAGAACCAAGAGAGAAGATCTTGGCATGCTATTTCAAATTTCAAACAGAATTCAGCATCCAAATACCACTTATAAATAACACTAACCAAAAGAGGATTCAGCGAGAGCGCCTGGCGGCAACACTGTGCTGCCTCAGTGAGTCTCCCTTTTCGCATGTATGCACTAGCCAAATTAGACCAAGCATCAGCAAAACTGGGGCGAAGCTGCACAAAAATGAAAGTACAACATAAAATGACTAATTTCAACTATTTGAAAGAGAAATCATAGAAAACAAGAGGGAGACCACAACCAGAAAATGTGCAAACACGCGATTACTGGAATGAAATTTTTATGGACAAAAGTTCCATTTCCTTATTTACACTTCCAAGGTGGCAATCCCCAGTAGTTCCTTCACTCTACTAAATAGGATAGCTACAGCCACTAGCCATACATGGACAAACTCCTTACATGCAGGAATGAGAAAAACACAGTCTAGCTAACCTTTATCACAATTTGACCCAAGTTAGTCATTTAAGAACAGGAATAACTGAAACACAAACCTCAATCGCAATCAAGTAGTAGCGAACTGCCAGGTCGATATCACCTTTTTCCTGAATTAATGGGGGGGAAATGCACGAGTAATAAGTCAGAGAGACCAATTCTAGAAGCAAAGAGAACTTAAACCTTCCACAGTAACAGCAGTAGTATCAGCAGCATAGATTCTTACCTTGCACAAATTTTCATGCCATAACAACAAATAAGTTGTAAGGTGATTAAGATTACCTTCCAGGCATTTGCCATGTTTCCATAACACTCAGCAAAATGAGGCTCCAGTCGTAGTGCTTCTTCATTTTTTGCAATGCACATATCATAATCATGCAACTGCAAACAAAGCAATACTATTATAACGAAGGAGGATAGGAGAATCAAAGGCTCAAGATTAAACAGCCTACGTTTAACAGTTTTGAGGCATATGCTACATAACAGCACATGCATAAAGCCATAACACCAACCTGATAATAAATAGCCCCTAAAAGAAGAAGATTATCCGTGCGAAGGGGATTTCTCTCATACACAACATTGCTGTGCTCTAGTGCCTGTTTGTAGCTACCAGACTTGTACATCTGATGGGCAAGCGCCAGCAGCGTGTCTTCATCAACTACATAAAGGTATACGTTTTTCAAGTTATTGATCATGGCAATGAAATATATCATCAGAGCAACAACGCACCCATTCATCATACATAGAAGGCTCAGACTTGAAATCGCATTAAACGGACTTAATGCAACTCAAGATACTTACATAGCCGAGCAGAGCGAATTCCTAGCAAACAACTAGCAAGAAACAAACATGAAAGACAATGGATCTAATTTTTAATAATCGCCTCCATGTGCGTCTCATGGAACTCTTCACACATGACTGAACAAAAACCACTCCGACTAGTTTATCCCGAAAGCAGAGGAAATCAAACCCTAAAATATAGCTGAACCAAGAACCCTCAGCATGCAGAACTATCAGTAACCCTAACAGCGATCCCAGAACATAATCTGTTAGCCTCTATGGACTTAATTGATCCATGCCCCCCTAACTGCCAGCACTCCCAAGCAATGATCTTACAGGATATACTAGCTGCCAATCAGCATCACACACACTCCACCAACCCCAAAAGAAAGCTCCAAATAAATCAAATCTGGAGCAAATACAAGTAAACAATGAAGGCCATACAAGAAAATTCAAGTTCAGCATACGATCGAAGTGCTGAAATCAAAGGCGATCAAAATTGAGCTGCCGACAACACATCCAGCAAATACACCTCTTAGATACTAACCTTCATGATGAGAGGTGTCCCTAGGCTTGAAAGGTACCAAACTCGCTGAAGGAGTCGATGGCTCCAGCTTGACATGGAAGCCAGCTGCTGCTGCAGCTGCTTCATCGCGAGCCGAAGCTCGAATTCCATTCTGCAACGAGATCATGACGATCGGCGAACTACCTCAAGAAAAATCCCCGACCATCAAAGCACATGCAACAACCCAAAAACCCCGCCGGAGCGAGATCGAGCAGAGCAGGAATCTCTCCGATCACGTAAACCCTAAACTCAGGCAGAAAACGCTTGATTCTCCCGGGGGTTTCCCCTTAGGTTTTGTCGTTTTTAATTACGCTTTACCAGTCTCTCTTTTGTCTTTTAGTCTTCTCAGATGATGAAAGAGAGAAGGAACTGGGTCTGAATCAACGAAATCGGAATCTCGGTCTAATTCGTTGAACAAAAGGGAGGAGGGTTGCTGACGTGTACGGTTTTGATTGGGAGATTCTGGTAAGATGGGGACACGCGTCGAGGAATTAGATGGTTGATTGAGCTGGCGGGAGTTTGTGGAATTTTTCCTTCGCATAAAAAGGGTCGTGTTCGGATGCTTAGGCCTAACGGTATTTAACGTGTACTGAAGACCAATCGGACCGTCGGATGTGTTAATCGGACGGCTTAGAAAAAACAGGTATAGGATTTTCCCCAACCGCACAAAATAAGTTTCGCCCTAATTACACCAGCTTTAACTTTTTTTAATAGGCCTAATAACCCCACATGTCACCAACTTTTCAATTATTACCAAAATAGACACTACTTTTCATAATGTTTCAGTGTGTCATCACGTTTTGATGTCCATTTCTAAAATGACCCACCGTTAGTTTCACCAATCTGGATTATGACATGGTGTAACGTTTCATTGACGTCGTTAGCCAACTAAGTGAAACACTGATGGCGTGGTTGCCACATGGGTTTCCTATTTATCCCGTGAACCCTAATTCAAAGTCACCTTCTTCCCGTCCTCGCCTTCCTCTTCTCTCCCACTTTCCGGCGTCGTCTTCTTCCTCTTACTCTCTAGATCTACCACCTTGAGTCGAGGGGCCTTCGTTTACTTCCGTCTATTGACAAACAGTAATCAATTTCAGATTCAATCAGAAAGTTTGGGCCGACTACTTATTTTTTCTCCTCGCCGCTTTGAATCTTTTCTCCTCGCCGGTTTGAAAGCCACCATCTTGTATCAGGTGGGAGATTCGGGTATGAAGGGGTCCGGTTTATCGACATTAAACCAGGTCCAGATTGAACAGGTGGAGCTTCTGATGATCTACCAGTTGGTCCTTCTTTAGACAACGATGATGATGTGGAAGATTGGCAACAAGCTAGCTTAGGAGCTCTTTTGGCATCCTCTTGAACAAAGCAATGATTAGCTGCTCTTTGCCAGACATCTATATTGCTTCAGCCTTCAGCTGCTGCCATGTTTCATCTGATTCATCTACTTCAGCAAAAACGAAAGACAACCCATCAAGCATTGAAATCAAAGAAAAAAACAGAGTTACTCACCAAACCCAATAACAGAATTGCATAGCAGAGAGATGACAATACATGCAACATCATCAAGCAAGAAATGGAGAAGCGGAAGTGGATAACTGTTAATGGAGTGAGCAGGCCCAAATAGTATTTCTTCTTCTTCTTCTTCCGAACCACTACACGCACCAACGACCAAACTGTCAGTCTCTCGTCGGCCAGTGGCGCCGAAGAGAGAACGGTGACAAAGAGCAAAAAACTGAGAGAGAAAGGGAACGAAGATCGACAACCAGCGAGATAGGTCTGGAATCGGACACACAATTTCCGACCGAAGGGATAAGGATAAAGGGCGAAAACGTAATTTAATCCAACGGATGATTCACCATCTGTTCGTCTGACATGGCAAGTACATTAACTCCACGTATTCGGTCCGAGTGCCACCTAGTCAAGTTCGCGATTTTTCACGAATGTTCTCTAATGGTACGTAATAACCGAAAAGTTGGTGACATTTGGGATATTAGGCCTTTTTAATATAAAAAACTATTGGGTTAACTCTTAAGTAATATTCAACATCTACCAAAACATTCACCCTTTTCACAAAAAAAAAGAGTAAATACATTTTAGACCCTGTTCATTATCAATTAATATTATCAAAATTATATAATCAAATTAAATAATTACATAATATACGAAAAATGTTGTTTAGCTACAAATTAAAAAATCCAATTAAATAATTACACCATAATTTCGGGCAAATTATAAAAGTTAAAATAGTCACTTATGAAAATTATATAATACACATTTCATAAGTAGGAGACCGGATTTTCAATGATTCTCTAGCCCACTATTCAATCGATGAACACACCCACAAAAGCATTCAGCTTCGACCTCTAACCCTACAATTCCCACCTCCAGCTCAGTCACAGACATGAAACATACGCAAACATATTTGAATCATATATGAAACTCTAAAAAGCCTGCTAGCGGAAACCAGCTAACGCTACAGAAATGCAGGACAAGGGAAACGGCAGTGCAATCATCTTCCCAAAGCAACTTCTAATATGGTTATATTCATTTATAGAGCTAACCCCTAAACACAATTCATCTGTGGACAAGCCTATAGTGATATTAGTTTCTTGAAAACACACCTTAAGACTTGATGCTGAAGCAAGTGCTATGCACTATGAAGCGACTGCTTCCAAGCAGCTTCCTCAATAACCTTATTCGAAAATGGCTGATCTAGATGTGCACCATGCTCAAATTAAATAGCAATCGGAGGCTTCCCGTCTCTGACTCGTTCATATCATTTCGCAAGCTTAGGATAGTCCTATGTAATCAACTTTCATAATGAGAAACACGAGAGCACCTGAATCTTGAACTGAATAAGCAAGAAGAAGAAATGGAACAAATGGAAACGATGAAGAAGAGAGGGAAGAAAGCAAAGAGATAAGATAGGATTTGTCATCTTATCTCTTATCTCTTTGTCAGCTGGATGGCCACGTGTAAATAAGGCACACACGTGGTGGTGCTCCTGTGTCCCTAACATTAGTTGTTCAAATTTGTTTTGTTGTGGTAGATAGTGATAGTTGTGTTACAATTAGGATAAATACCTTTGTTAACTAGTTGTGTTAATATGAATCTTATTACGTACATGAGTTCGGTGATTGGTGCATTTATGTTTCATATTGGTATTATACTCTTCAACTACAAGCATTCTAGTCTTCGCAATGTCATTGAACGATGTTTTGGTGTTTTGAAGAGAAGATGACCGATATTGAAAATGATGTGCAGTTATAGCTTCAGCAAACAAACAGACATTGTTCTAGCATGTTGTGCGATTCACAACTTTATTCGTATACATGCACAAGGGGACTCTCTATTTGTTGAGTTTGAAGAGAATGATGGTCAAGCGGAAACAAGTGAATCAGTGGCTCGTATTGAATTTGGGAAGTTGATGTGACTTTATTTAGTGTATTTTCAGCTTATGATTGACCTATGAAATGACCGTGTTTGATCGTGAAATGTCATGCTCTATGTGTTTTTGTTGAAGTTTTGTGCAAAGTGCCTATTTGTTATCCGGAAGCTACTTTGGAGCCAAATTAGTGGTCTGTTGGATGTTTTTCTGTGCATTTTCAGGAGATGGCATCGAAGTACGGATAACAAGGAGCACGTAGGATCAAACGGGAGGTCAATCGGAGCTAGGACAGAGGAGATATGACCGTCGCAAGTTTGGGATTTCAGCACGAGTTCCTGAAGGAGTTTTCGGCGGGAACTATAGTTCTCACCGAAAACATTCATCCATTTGCAAACAGGAGGATGCCGAATAGCTGGAGCTGGGTTTTTGAAGAAGTTTTCGGTGAAAACTTTCAGAGTTTTCGCCGAAAACATGTGAAGGAACTTGAAGACGGCTCAGTGGTTTCAAAGAAGTTTTCGGCGAAAACTTATGAAGTTTTCGCCGAAAACTCTGGGTGTTTCCAGCAGCGTATTTAAAGAGGAGGCGGTGAAAATTTAAAGGGGGATTACAAAACACACAACACTCGACACTTCTCTCTCAATTCCCAATTGCCATTTTCTCCTCTCCTATCATCAATCATCATCCTCCTCCATCTCAACCTAAGAGCTAAGTGAAGATCATCTAGAAAGAAGAAGCCATACCTTGGATTGAAGTTTGAAGAGCCAAGTTGCAAGATCCTCCATGGAAACAAGGATGATCTCCTTTTCTCAATTTCATGTTTCTTCCATGGTTATGCTAGGCTAAACCTAGGGTTTAGTTTAGTGGGGGATGGATCAAGCTAGAATAGGTGATTGATTGTATGGATTGAGTTTCTCATAGCCATTTGTGTAAGATGATGATCCTAGACCTTGTGCTTGTTGTCCATGAGAGCTTGACTTGTTCTTTTGGTACATTGTTTATGTCTTTCAATACATGAGAATGATTGATTGATGTTGATCTAAGGTGTTTGGATTGTAATTGAATGATTTGAGAGATTGGATTATGCAATTGCAACCCTTTTGAGCTTGTTTTCCTTGGTGACATTTTGTCGAACACTTGGTGTGCATTTAGTTTTCAGTCATTTGAAGGTTGAAAGGCCCTTTGATTGCTAGACTAGTGTTCTATGATTGACATGAGAGTGTCTTGCATCATTTACCTTGTGTTAGATGAATGTTAGCAAAGAGATCAAGTGTTGAGCATTTCATTGAGCTAGCTAAAGCACTCCATTCCCTTTGTTCACATAGCGAAAGCATGGTGCATTTGGTCTAGGAGTAGAGAGTCAATTGTGCGAGAGTTCGTTGATTCTACTTGAGTGAATTGCATGGTCATCCGTTTATACATCGTTGCTTGAGATTCAATCCAGTTTTCATGATCCTTGAGCTTGAAGATTTGCTTAGCTAGCCTTCCTTCTCTCTTGTTTGACCCTCATCTTACCTTGTTAGCTATTGCTTTACTTGTTTGTTTGGTTTATGAATTTGAACCTTTGTCACCAAAACCAAATCTCAATTCAAATGTTTAGACCGTTCATGAACCGTGTGAGTATTAGCTTATGAGAGGACCTCGTGGAATACGACCTTGATAGTTGTGGGTTGAAATTCACACATCAGACGTCTTTATCACATGTGCGAGAAATGGCTTCTAAGCGTGACGGGATTGTAAATCAGATGTAGAGTGATGAGTGTGCTAGTAATTAGTCGAGTTTAGACGAGTGTTATATGTGATCCACTTGAATTCTAGAAGTATGCATAATTTGTAATTCAACTAAAGTAATGAACACAATTATTATTATAAATTATTTAATTTCATAATTTACAAAATACCAAGTAAACAGAATCTCAGTTATGAATTATAATTATCTAAATTATATAATTCACCCAATTATATAATTTAAGATAATTTATATTGAACGAGGACCTTCCTTCAACGGGGAAAGCGCCTCTGCAGGCCTCAGACTTCCAGATCTAGCGATGATAAGCAGCCCCGCTACGAGATGCGGTGATTGTGTTCCTTCCTTTGGTTTGCGAGGGCACGACGGTTGGTTTGAAAGGGTATGTCCGGTTGGTGAGAGGCACGCAACGACTGATTGGCGAGGGCGTGCGATGGCCGTTTGGAAATGGGGCCGCGACCGGTTGGTGGTGGCGTTGGTTAGGGTTTCCGACCACAGAGCATAGAAAGATAAAGGGAATGGTAGCGGATTTGTAAAATGAGATGTGAGAAGGGTTTGTATTGAAACCCTAATTTTTTAGTATATATATTGGTTCCAAAATGACTATTTTGTCCAGTTTATTCTAGTTCATTGGATCTGGTTTCTAATCTAACGATTCCTAATAGTGTCCTCATATGATGACACTAATAGGTGTCCTCATGGTTAGGCTTCAGTTTCTGTTGAGAGTCGAGACTATCACCAGTGATTTGTTTTCATCGTACCGAGACAAAACAGAAAGTGGATCGAGCCCAAATCCTAGGCCAGAACCATGAGTGCGGCTTAGGGTTTCTAAAACCTTATCCCCTTCCCAAATTTTTGTTGTGCACCTTTATTGTTGTCGGCTATTACACGATAGTTGTGGCGCCATTGTTTTTCAAAATCAGTTTAAGTATAAAATGAGAAATATTCATAAACACTTTGAAAACACGAATTAAAAAAAAAGCTTAATCCCCTAATTTATTTTAATAATTTTATTAAGAAGCAATTTGTTTTGTTAGGAAAAATATGTAAAACGAGTAGTTATGATATCACTATATTAAATCATTAGATGCATATTAATCGCAAAAGAAATACGATAATTTCTAATAACCTAGATCAACTCGATTGCATATAAAGTGTAGCTCATCTACTTAGTCCACACAAGCTGGGATCCAAAACGCTTGATCAAAGAACAAAGTCGGGGGCAAGGGTTTTCTCCGAGAGTATTTGGGGCCTTAGAATTAACTGTTACCCCTAATAGTATATTTATAGGATTAGTGTAGAAACCCTAATCTCTTCCCAACTATGTTGGGACGCCATCCGATTAATCCTAATTCACCATGAATTAAGTATATCAATTGATCCGATTCATACTATATGTGTGTGACCTTGTAGGACCCGTTCTGATTAGCCATGACCAAAACACTAATTAATATTAGTATGTAGCAACTGACCCAAATTAATTCAATTAATCAAGTCCAACTCTTAACTAGTTCCTATGCAGATTAAGGCCGACATGCATAAATCCTTCATAGTGAGTGGTTTAATTTGGCTAGAGAGGAACTCTAGGATCTTTACGGACTAAGATTTGAGTTGTAATTAGGTGGTTTGGAAGGTGGTGAGTTTCGTTGGATGGTGGTTGAATGCTTAAGGTAGTGTGTCTAAAGATGAGTCTAGGCTCTAGCTCTCCTCGTGGAGCTCTGCTCACGATCTTGGTTGAGTTGTCTGCTGCAGTTTCATGGTACTTTTGTTTCTTCGGACCTCTGTCTTGGTTATGGTATCTGTTTTTCGGTTTTGTTTCCCAAGTGTATAGCTCGATTGGGAGCATTTTTGGTGATGTGCTTTTCAGGTTGGGGATTGGGTGTCGATGAGATGTCAATTTTCATATAAACACTTTTATGTAGTGCTTATGTTTATATATATTCATCATTCATAAAAGTAAAAACCAAATAAATTGACAATAGTCAATCCAATAAACATGTGACTTGTGATCTAACTAACTCGACTCGTAACCTGTGTAACGCACTCGTTCAAAAACTCAATTGGACGAGAGGAAAAAGTATAATAAACTGAACAGAGTTTACTTTGTTACTCAATTCCATTTTTATTCATCTCCCCCAAGATCCCAATCCGGACCGTATTGAAAAGGTTCCTGAGACACAGCATGGAAGAAGAGTCGGGTAGAGAGTTGTGGCTTAATTATTCGGCGCTATATCACTCTTTTTTTTGGAATTGAATATTTACGTAATCCCCATTATAACTAACATTTTCCCTATTTATTTACATTTTCTTATTTAAGGGGTAAGCATAATAAAATTTTCTAATAAAATATGATTTCATTTAAGACATTAACTAATATAAATTTTCAATTGGGCTTAAAAAAAAAGAAATAATAAAAATAAAAAAGCAAATCGGTAGACCAGCAAGAATCTCTTCTTGATCTCCCAACAATGTTTGTTCTTCATCTCCAGAATCTCTTTGATTTCATGAGATGATCAACAAGCATCCTCCAAAATGTTGCAGTCGTCTCTTGTTTTGGTTACCTGATCTCGCAAGTGGAAAAATTTTCAGATGGTGAAAGCTCAACACAAAAGTGGTGTTGAAAATGACGTGGGCCTTTGGATTCACAATCCAAAGGTCCATGTAATTTCAGCACCACTTTTGTGCTAAAATTTCAGCATAAAATGTTGAGCCTCTCAAGTGTACTTGTGGCGGTTGCTACCCAATATCGTTGTCGTAATGATTCACATTATCACTGAAAGAAGAAACAACGTTTATTGTCGCATGTACTAACGATGTTTGCTTATTTTGTGAATGCCAACAAGCTAAGTGGACTTGTGTATTTATACAGGCAACTTGCTCTAAGGACTCAGTTAAGTGGCATGCTAATCTAATTAATAAAAATTTTTGGAAGGAAATCTGGTATTTTAATGGAGTCCTTATTTTTAGAAGATTCTTTATAAGAATATGGCCACGTTATTGTTTTTGTTAACTTTCCATAAAAAAAGTATTCAATCATTCTAACACGTGGCTTAGGATCCATAGCCAACCTATTTAAGTTGGAATGGTTTCTAACCAAATATTGGAGGAGTAAAATCGGTATTTTAGAAAAATCATTTAACCCTAAAATTGCAAAAAATAATTAAAGCTCTATCTCTCTTCTTTCACTCTTGTCTCTATGACGTGACAGCTGCCCAGATCCTCAAACTCCCAAGTCATCTTCTTCTTCGATCATTATCAGCATAAGAACCATGATACCTTCCCCGGCCAAGAAGAAGAGCAGCTCCTATTGTAGCAACCCCGGGAATTGGAATTTTGTAGCACAATTTAAAAAAATATGTACCGTCAGTAGCCAAACACGTAAAAATGTCCAGAAATAGCACAATCTGACTGGCAGCCAGCGCTGCGCCACCCAGCCAGCGCAGCGCTGGCTGCACAGTCAGATTATTTCGTTGCAGCGCTGCGCCATGTGGCACACTAGCCGTTACAAACTATCCGTTAACTAACGGTAGTATTGATCCCAGGCAGCGCTGCGCTGGCTGGGTGGCGCAGCGCTACCTGGGATCAATATTACAGTTTTTTTTTGTATAAATACCCCCTCCCCCCATACCATCTTCACACCTCCTCTCATACTCTCTCAAATTCAATTGTCTCTAAGGTATTATTTATGATAGTTTCTGTTCGTCATAAGTTTCTAGTTAGGATTATTGTACGCTAATGACGTTTTTTATTTGTAGGTTCGTAGCAATTGGCCGTCGAGGAAATTTCGTTTGAAGAAAGCCTAAACCCTCCCTGAAAAGGTATAATGATATAAATTATATCCAAATGAATTATGTTTTACCAATTTATATGTACTTAACATTGGTTGTGGATATTAAATTGTAGATGGATTACATGTTTGGAGAGGTGCCGGTTGGGGTTCGAAGTGGTAGTCCCGATGACCCTTCGATTTTATGGGGTGATACTGACCGACATCGAGCGTCGGGAATTTTCGAAGCTCAGGTTAGTACATTTGAAATGTTAGTTATAATTTAATGTTATTTATATTTATTTGTTATTTAAATTTACATAGTATTTATGTTTGAATGTTAGTATATAGTAATTATTCAAATGTTACTTATATTTAAATGTGTTAATAATGTTAGTTATATATACTGTTTGTTATATGTAAATGTTAGTTATATTTTAAAGTTATTTATATTTGATCGTTAATTATATTTGAATGTTTAATTATATTTGAATGTTAATTACATTTAAGTGTCTAGGGTGCACTCAGAATTGAGTACTAGTTATTAATTATGTTACATCTTCTTCCCCCAACTATTAGGACCCACATATGACGCTTAATTGTCGCTTCTCTAAGAAGATCGTGAAGTACGATCCTAGGTTCGAGACATACCTTGCCCCCATAGGTCTAGATCAGTTGCGTGCCTGCCTGGATTTTACCCCTGATTCTGAGCTGATCACCGCATTGGTCGAGAGATGGCGTCCCGAGACGAGCACTTTTCACTTGTACCACGGTGAGGCAACCATAACACTCGAGGACGTGCACTTTCTCACTGGTCTGAGCATCGATGGTGTGCTTGTGGAGTCGCAGAGGCGCATTCCGACTGTGGATTCTGATCTGCAGCTTTACGTTGAGCGCCTTCTTGGGAAGAAACCATCTACCGCTGACCTTTCTGCTGGCAGAGTGAAGATGACGTGGTTGCGTAACCACTTTGGCACCATCAGGGATGACGCCGATCAGGAGACTATCGAGCAGCACTGTCGAGCATACATTCTGGACTTCTTCGGCAGCTGCATCTTTGCTGATCGGCCAGGATCACACGCCTCACTCTTCTTCCTTCCACTGCTCGAGGACATGAGCCAAAGGGAGGCGACTACGCTTGGGGGGCTGCCGCACTTTCATGGCTATATAGGAGCTTGGCCGGTGTGCTTTCCGCATAGAGAGCAACCCGTCCCGCGACCACGTAGGTGACATTGGAGGTTGGATGGCACTGGTTCAGGCGTGGGCCCTGGAGAGATTTACGTCCATTGCTCGTCGAGTCCACAAGAGTCGACAGATTGCACCGACGCACTCCCCCATTCCACGTATGACTAGGTTCGGGCTTCGACTTTTTCTTCCATTTTCATAGTTTATTCCATCTGATCAAGTTGTATGAATGACGTGGTTCATTCTGCATTTTTTTAGCTGGTCCGAATGGTATCACGCGAAACCAGATACATCCTTGTTGGGGGGTACCGCCAGCTGTTTGACGATGGGACTCAATCCTTGTCGGAGCAGGACGCAGCAAATGTATCTGAGCCAGACATTGAAACGCAACCCTTTGTGAATGCACAACCACCGAGAGAATACACCCCCCAAGCCATTTCACACATTTACCAGAAGATATCGGTGACCTGATGACTATAAGCAACAACGAGTACGGGGTTCATAAGTTCCACGGTGGCACATTGACGGGCCAGGGTTTGGGGTTGGGCAACAATTCGAAAGCAAACTTGTGGCTCAAACTAGTCTGAAGCAATATGCACTCAAGAATAACCGCATGTTATGCACGACACGATCTAGCAAATGGTTGCTGGAGCAACGATGTCATGGATATCAAAACAATGGATGCACGTGGAGGATAAGTCTCACTACAGATGAGAGCGATGTGTGGACAGTAAAACAATTCAATCCGGCCCATACGTGTTTGGGTAGTCAGAACAACATCAGTCCGACCCAGCTGGACGTCAATGTCATAGCTGATGCAGTCACGCCCTTTGTCCAAGCACCCCCCATATTCGGATCAAACTTCTTCAGACAGAGATACATACTATGTACGGGCGACAAATTTCGTACAAGAAGGCATGGAACGGCAAACAGCGCGCCATGGAACGCATATATGGTAATTGGGAGGAATCATACAACGAGTTACCTACCCTAATGAAGGCAATACAAGATCGGAACTATGGGACGGAAGTTGAATTCGTCACGAAAGAAATCACAACGGATGATGGAGATACAATCACCCAATTCGACCGTGTGTTTTGGAGTTTCGCTCCGTCCATCAAGGTTTCAAACATTGTCCTCCTGTGCTCGTCGTCGACGTACCTTCATGACAGGAAAATACAAGCACACACTACTCATGGCTAGTTCGTTCGATGGTAATAAGAACATCTTCACTGTGGCTTTCGCAATTGTGGACGTTGAAAGCCTCGCGACTTGGGAATGGTTCTTTGATTGCATACAACGGCGAGTGACACAGAGACGTGGAGTATGTGTCATATCCGACCGACATGTGGGCATCGTGAGTGCAATGGAGAAAATCCAATTTGGATGGCATTGGCGGTGGTGCGCCAGACACTATGTAAGCAATTACAACAAAGCCGCCAAGAACCCAAGAATGAAAAGCCGCCTTATGAATTTAGGTAAGTATCATGACACTCCACCAAGTACTTAACAATTTCAGCGTATATCATTGTAATCCATTCTCCCTTACCTGAAGCTAAACGACGGTCCTTGAGAAAGTTCACAAAGGGGGCAACAAGATTCGCGAGGGACGACCCCGTGAATCAAAAGTGGGCACTTGAAGATCAATTATATTGGTCAAGAGCCGTAGACGCTCAGCACGACGGGGCACGATGGAACCAATTGACATCAAACATGGCGGAGAGCGTGAATGGGGCATTAAAGTCAATCCGGGCTCTCCCTGTTGCAGCCTTGGTGGAATCCACTTTCTACAGGCTGCAAACGTATTTCGAAGATCGACGGAAGAGGGTTCGAGAAGAACAGGCGGCCGGTGCAATCTGGACGAAGAAGTGTCTTAAGCCCTGGAAAAAAGAGTGAATAAGGCCACTTCCCACACAGTGAGGCAATTCGATTATGATGCTGGGATATTCGAAATACAGACGGCGATAAATCGCAGCAACGGGAAGGGAAACAATAGGCAAGAAGTTCGCTTGGACTACGAGGAGGGGGACGGTCATTGCTCCTCGGGAAGTTCCAACAGTGGAAGATGCCTTGTTCACATGCCGTGGCCGCATGTAACGCCGCCAATCAAGATCCGTTATACTATGCCAACGCCCATTACAGGCTGGAAACAGTACGACAGATATATGGACGGAGTTTCCTCCCTATCGGCTCGAAAGAGGACTGGGAGCCTCATGGAGGGCCTAAGTTGATGCCGGACCCAGGAAGGGTCAGGGAGATGGGGCGACCACGACATTCTCGCATACGCAACGAGATGGACTGGGTTGAAGATATTGAGTCGCACTGCAGTTACTGCCAGCAAGAAGGGCACAATAGGAGGACGTGCCGACGTGCGAGGCGAAGCAGCAGGAATCCAAACCCTACAAGGAACGGTTAATTGAACTATTAAATGTTTAGTATGATGTGTTCGGTAGTCTGTGTTTGGTAATCTGTATTTGAAATGTTTGGTTGTCAATTTCATGTTTCATTTTCAATGTAATGTTTGGTTTCAAGTTGTGCTGTGAAGTTACTTTTATTAGTCCATCCTTCAGAAGTGACTGCAACTACAGACCAGTCATTTTATTAACTTCAATAATGACGCCAACAACGACACAACAACAACAACAACACAACAACAACAACAAAACAACACAACAACAACAACAACAACAGCCTAACATGGATGTCAATTGTAAGGACGATGTCCGGGTGGTGGAGAGGGAGGCCCTTCCCTCAGCAACCTATTGATTGAAACGTGCAACCATGAAATTTCTTCCCTCAGATCTCGAATAATGTTGTCCTTCTCCTCGACGATTTCATCATTCTCCCTATTCGCTCGAACAAGTTGTTCGTCCTTCGCCCGAATGATTTGGTCCTTCTCCTTAATCGCAGCATCCACGGCCTCCCGCACCTCCAGTTTTTCATAATAACCACACCCCTTCTCCTACAGATCATAAGGCAAACGTAGAGGGTTTTGAGAACTACGAAAATGCAAATAATTAAATTCAGACCCTTTTTTTTACCTCTCTCTCACGAGGGCAGCCAAAATAGCGTTCCAGATCACTTGGTCGAATGGATCTAGTCGCCCTTAAGTCACACCAGCAGTTCACCACACTTGCCTCATAAACGAACAAGTCCTCCTCCACCGGCTTCTTCAACTTGTGCATTACCCTCTCAGTATCTGTCACTACAGAAAAACAGTACTTAGTACACAAGACGAATTCGTCCAGATTCATAAATAAGATAAGTACAAAGCACCCAAACGAAGTTCACTTACGCTTGCTCTTGCGAGACCTAGAGCCATAGTTGAAGAACGACATATTCTAAGCTTGGTTACGGCTGCCTACTACAAATTCTAAGTTTAGGGCTTCAAGGGAGGTGTGTGGTGCAAAACTGCATCATAGAGGGGGTATTTATACTAAAAATTGACGGCTTAGGGGTTTTTCAGACCCAGCCAGCGCTGCGCCTCCTAGCTAGCGCATAGCTGGCTGGGATTGGGGAAACCCTAACGGTGCTATGACGGTAACATTTTCTGACTGGCAGCCAGCGCTGCGCAGCTGGGTGGCGCTGCGCTGGCTGGGGCGCAGCGCTGGCTGCCAGTCAGATTGTGCTATTTCTGGACATTTTTACGTGTTTGGCTACTGACGGTACATATTTTTTAAAATTGTGCTACAAAATTCCAATTCCCAGCACCCCCCCCCCCCCGAACGCAGAGCTCAATCATGAGTTGCAATTCCAAGATGCTCTCTCGGTGGGAAAGTTGGAGTTTTCATCTCCGTTGTCGGCGGTAAGATCCAGGGCCGTCCCGTGAATTTCGGAGGCCCTGTTCGAAATTTATTATTTGGCCCTATAAAATGATAATTTAAACCCAAATTATTTGGGTTACATTAACTTGACTTGTTTGGGCGGATATACTGATTGGTTTGAGACAATAATAATACCCATTTATGATGGTCTACACGTGCGACCTTGTGCCCACCTTGACTTACCCAATGTCATTCCAAGACTATATAAAATCTATTAACAACTAAAAATTTTAAAAAGTAAAATAATATATGAAGTATAACTTAATATCATATCATATTTATATATTTAATAATAAATTTTTTGAAAACAATGATAGTAAAAATAGAAAGACGACTTCGAAAAAACAAACAATGCTGAAAAGAACAAAAAAAACTTAGTTTGATTTTGTCAAAGATGAGGATTGAACTCATGACCACTTGGAATAAAACAAAAACTCCAGCCACTAGACCACATCAACATTTATGTTTAGTTTTTGCACAGTTTATTTATAATGTATATTTTAGGTGTTTTTACTTAACCCGAAAATTTTGAGGCCCCCGATATTTTGAGGCCCTATGATTAGGCTTCCCGTCGTTGTGTACCAGTTGTTGTTGCTTAATGTTGATGTCACTGTAGGAGGGTTAGAGTTTTTACTACTAGCATGCTAGTTTGTTTCACCGTCTTGCTATCATTAGATGAGCTATTATTGGCAACTATGGTCGAGAAACAACAACAAATGGACGATGTCATGGTTTATTTAGCTTGTGAGACTAAGTGGGCGAATGTGGATAATGTGTTTTGGTGCAGAAATGAAATCATTAGATGCTGCTGATGTAGTTGACAATTTTTATAGATAGGGAAGTGTGAATGGTGTTGTTGAGGTAATGTTGTAATATAGTGGCTTACCAATATGTAAGCTTGCAACAAAGAGGTGAATTGTGGTGTACTAGTGTTGTTGAGATGATGTAACAAAGATCTGAATGTTGTATTATTAATTTGGGTAAATACATCTCCAAAAAGTTAACGGAAGAAGACCAATTCCGTTAAAGATAACAAAAAATCAAAGAAGAGCTAAGTTTGCATCAACACATAGGATTCTATGATGCCAACTCAATGATAAAAAAATGTAAATGGGTGCCACCTAATATTTTATTGCCACATAGATATTTTTATTTCATATTAGAAAAATAAAAGAACCTAATCCCTATCCCTCTTCTTCAATCAACCATAATCCCTAATCCAAATTTATGGAGGGGGAGGAGTAGGCGGCCGGTCGGGAAGTCAGTGGAGGTGGGCGCTAGGAAGAAGGCTAACGGGGGATGAGAGGGGTGGGAACATGAGACAAGGAGGGGGAGGGAATGGGAATAAGCAGAGGGGGTTGGGAAAGGGTGTAAGGGGGAGAAGAGGGAAGGGTGGAGAAGGAGCCTCAATT
This sequence comes from Linum lewisii, assembly GCA_034768395.1. Taxonomy (NCBI): domain Eukaryota; kingdom Viridiplantae; phylum Streptophyta; class Magnoliopsida; order Malpighiales; family Linaceae; genus Linum; species Linum lewisii. The sequence continues at coordinate 65,101,159 of CM068298.1, forward strand.
TATGGGGAGGGGGGAGGAGGAGGCGGTGGGAGGTGTTAGGACCACACTGCCACCAACAACCCAACACTATATGATATTGTCCGCTTTGGGCCAAGCCTGCACGAATTTGTTTTTGGGCTCCTTCCGAAAAGGTCTCATGCTAGTGTAGTTGGTGGACTCATTTAGTCTAGGCAAACCTACCCCAGTTTTCCAATGTGGTACTTGGGATGTTACCCCAACAATCTCTCCCTAAGACCAAGGACCATTGATGCACCCAAATAATGGTGTGTTCAATCCCTCATTAGACGACATTTTTGTGATGGTTTTATCTCGATTGTGTGATTTTAAGTGAGTTTATTCCCCTTTCGGCCTTAGGGTCGTTTTAAGTCGTTTTGCATGTTTTTAATATATTTAAGGTAATAACCAACGTTGGGGAATCGAACCGGGAGTGGAGCATTGAGTAACATGGGATTCTAGGCCCCATGGAGTGATCCAGGTCAAAGGAAGAAGGCCCAACCACAAGGACGGACCAGTTTTGAAGAAAACTCAAAATGCTGAATTTTGGAGCTTACACACCGTGTAAGTTCCCCAGACAGGAAACGTTCCCCTATTTCAACAAGGAAAATATTTTTGATGGCATAATTAGACTTGGACGATTTTTGGACAAACCATACACCATTGGAGAGCATTTTTGGAGGTTTTCGGAGCACGATTGAGCGGAAGTAAGCTAAGGATTGTCCAGAGGTTCAATTAGATCAAGAGGATTAGTCTCTCCCGAAGCAAGATGACCATCTCTTCGATATACTTCTCCATTGTTTCTTTGATTTCTCTTGAAACCATGAGTAGGTGAACTTCTTTGGTTTGTTCAGATTAGATGAAACTCTAGGGAAGTTTTGTATGGACGATGATGGAGTTTTAACCTTTTGATTGCTTTTGACGATTATTTCAGACAATTTGATGCGTTCTTCTTATACCCTAATCTTGATTGGATTGATTGATTCTATCTTTTGTTTGATTTGCGGCCTAACCATCGACGAGAGTCTGGTGTTTAAGGAGTCGTTAGGATCTATCGGCTGACCATTGGTAGCTTGACCATCGATCGGTATATCTAATCTTTTTGCATTATCTTTGTGGCATTTCACCAAACACCTTGCATGCGTTCTTGAAAATCCATGGTTAGCTTAACCATAGGAACCTTTGGATCAGATAGGATAGTATCTCTATGGTCTGACCATGGAGTAGAGATTACCTAAGGAAGTGTCGAGTCATCAAGTCTGTTTATCCAAAATTGCATGTCATATATCCATCTTAACCGAACTAGAGTGGATTCGAGTCTGGACAACTGCCTTAATCATTCTTCAAAAAGCCCTATCTGTTTACTTGTTTATTTTTGCATTCTTAGACTAATTAGATCACAAACCAATTCCAAAACCAAACCCTTGAAACCCGAATAGCTTAATTCGCACATTCTGAGCAATCGAACGAAAAGACCTGAGGGAAATATGATCTATTTGGAGAAATATATTGAGTAAGGATCTCACCAAAGGGGGAGAAAGGGCATATCCTTTTGCTTTCCAAGAGGCCTAATTGTGTCCAAACTAAATCTCTTGGCTTCCTCTGTCAAAGCAAGCAATGAATGGAACATACCAATCAAGAACCTACTTAACTTTACACTTAGAAACAACATCTGAATTTTGTCAACGCCCTTAAAGACTGCGGATATTGGGAGTATATATGAAGACATCCAAAATATGGATCTTGGGGGAAATCAAGAGGCCGAGGACGTCAAGAAAATTATCATCAAAATTTACGAGAAAGAACTGGAAAGGGAGAATGCTTCTGATTATGAGAGTGATACAGATGTTGAATTATGATTATTGTCAAGTGGATTGTTTACTTGGTTTAGTGTTTGTCATGTTATGTTATGTAGTTCTCTGTTCATGTGTCGTTTCTGTTGAGTCCCGTTCTTTCTTCTCTGCAGATACAGTTGTTGTTTTTTGTTGACTTTCTCTCTGTCAGTTTTTGGTTTGAATAAAACTTATTGAACCAGGCGATAATCTTAGCAATTTATCGAAAGTATAATGAAAAGCTCTCAAGGTTGGTGATATCCAACTTAGGGGGGGTTAGTCTTCCTGACTATCTCCCTTAACCAAGCTAATCCACCCGAAAAAAGGAAAGTGTGATTTGTGGTGATGCATGTAATAAAAGAAGGCACGAATCAAAGATTGAATTAGGATAAAATCAAGGAGCTGAAGATCAGCCAATGACATCTACTACCTTGTCTCTCTCGATCAGAATATAAATCATGAAGATGCCAAAAATGAGGCAAGGTTTTCGGTGCTGAAAAACCCTGTAAAGTTGTGTTACTCACAAAGTTGTCTGTGAGGATTTACAGTTGTATGTCACAAGATTCCTGTTTGTGAATCTTGGTGAAGTTCTATTAATCTCAGTGACTATCTCGAGCATTGCTCGAGACGTGAATGTAGACAGGCTCTTGCTTGTCAAACCACGATAAATTGTCAGTCTTGTTTTTCTCTTTCTGTTGCTTCATTTGATCTTTGACTGAGTTATGAAGCTCTGTGAAACTATTGCAGTAGTACTAATCATTCAGCGTTCAAGGTCTTGGGCCAAAACAAGACATTCCAATGTCACACGGTTATGTTGGGATTAGTATCGAGCCCAACAAATCTCTCACAATGTCTAATAACTTGAAATTAACGATCTAGAATTATTCATAACAGTAGTCATTATCAGTGGACTCCTAAACACTCGATTGATGAGTTTAGGTCAACTCGTAGATTGATTCTAATCTACTATTTGCTCTTTCAGGAGGGGGTGACGAGGATAGAGACTGGAAGGGTGTTAGCGGGGAGAAGAGGGGAGAGGCGGGGGAGGGTGGAGAAGAAGCATGGGTTTAGGAGTGGGGGGGGGGGGGACTAGAGGAAGGGGAGACAGGAAGAGAGGAGGGGAGGAGAAAGATTTAGGATTTATTTATTTATTTTCTATGTGAGCTTGCCAACTCACCAAATTTATGATTTTTGTTATCTTTAACGTAAGTGGTCTTTTTCCGTTAATTTTTTGGCTATTTTGGATTTTCGATATAGGTTTGACCACAATTGTCAGCGAGCTAAAAAGTTTAGCCATGGAGATGTATTTATCCCAAATTTAATTAACTCTCACTCACATAATTCATAATACCCCCAACATTGATTCTTAATCCCATCCCAAAATTGACGAAAACAAATAAAAAACTAATAGAGTTTATTCTTTATCCCCAATGTAGCATGTGGGAGTAAACTTTTTTTCCATCTCTATCTCGTTTTGTTGCATGTAGTGGGAGTAAAAGACTAGGGGATGTGAAACTACCTAAATCAAGTTACGAGAAGGATGTGTCGGGTCGACTGTGAAATTCGGGAGACTAAGTCCAAGGTAATGGGTCCGAAATTGCTTATGAGAGAGGGGTCAAAGGAGGACATAATAAAGAGTAAACGATTTTTTTTTTGTTTATATGTTTTCTATTTTATTGCTATTCTTTATATTTTTATTTTAAAATTATTTTTAACTTTATTTCATTAATAATGTGGCAACTAATTTGGATCACACGTAAGCTCTATCAATCCCGTCATTAACAGTGTTATATATTTAAAATCAAACAAGTTACCTGACTGGAATTGTCATAAATAGCGGCTCAAAATTGGAATAAGTAAAGTTTGTCCAGATTCACAAACTCCAAAGGTTGATTTAAAAAAGTGCATTAGCTCATTATATTATGAAAAATATATTTAAAAAATAAACTTAAATTCTCAATAAGCGCTCGTGGCCTAATGGATAAGGCATTTGACTTCTAATCAAAGGATTGTGGGTTCAAGTCCCACCGAGCGTGATGTAATACTACATGTATTATAATATATCTTTAGAGTCAACAATAGAAAATCCAAATCAAAATTTTAGACACTATTATTCTTCACCAATACATCATCTACTTGTCTATATATTCTCATTGTATTTACAGATAAAATCCATTTTCATTAATGCAAGAGCCTGACTTCCTGTGACACACTTCTTCATTCAACCTCTTTATAAAGCTTGAGGCCATATGATTTGAACTTTTTATGTGGAACATCACAAAATTTAGGGGTAATTTTTTGGCCTTGATTCAGGATCCGAAATTGAGAAATTTCGCTGCATTTCTGAATTCCTTCTTTTTCGTCTCTAATTATCTGTAGCTTGTTTGATTTTAAATTCTTAATAAGCATTTGTGGCCTAATGGATAAGTCATTTGACTTATAATCAAATGATTGTGTGTTTGAGTCCCACCGAGCGTGATGCAATAATACATGTGTTTTATATTTCTAAAGTCAACAATAGAAAATATAAATTTTAGATAACATTCTTCACCAATGCATCATCTACTTGTCTATATATTCTCATTATATTCTACAAATAGAATACATTTTCATTAATACAAGAGTCAGACTTCCCGTGACTTTTCTACTTTCAAATATTTTGCAGACACTTCTTCTTTCAACCTCTAAAGTTTGAGGCCACATGATCTGAACTCATTACGCAGAACATCACTAAATTTAGGGGTCATTTTTGGTCTGGATTTGGAATGCGAAATTGAGCAATTCCGCTGCATTTCTGATTCCTTTTTTTTTGTCTCTAATTGTCCACCTAGTATCTCTAGAATTTAGACCTGGCAAATCGGGCGGGTCGGGTTGATTTGGGCGGGTCACTACGGGTTACGGGTTATTTCGGGTTGGGCCATTCGGGTCACGGGTCGCCATATTTGAAATTTGACCCAACCCTAAACTTTCGGGTCGGGTTGCGGGTCATTTCGGGTTACAAGCGCTTTGAGTCATAAAAAAATTTAAATATCATCATCACAAATTTATTTAAAAACAAATAGACTCAAATTAAACTAATAAATTATGAATGTGAGAGGTAGAAATATGTATAAAATTATAGTTCATAGCTTATACAACATGTATAGAACACACATACTAATGGTGTAAGTTATACACAATGCACTTGAACCGATGATGTAAGATAAGGCACGAGGATGTTTTTTTTTTTTTTTTCAGGATATCTCCAGAAGAGATATCGTAGACCGTGAACCAACCTAGGAGCTAAAATAAAATAAAAAGAAAAAAGGAAGGGGGTGGGGTGGAAATTTATCCACCAACTACTTTAATCGAGTGATCTTAAGTTAATCAGACCTAAAAAATTCAAAAGATAAGTTAAGGCCTCTTTGGCAAGTCGAAACACATAGCTTAAAAATGTGATTTTTATCTCTCCTTAATTATGTTGTTTGAGTGTTTGAGAAGTCATGATTGGGCAGAGAAAAATGCAAAGTAGTATAGAGAGAATTGCGAATGTTGTAGCTGTTGTACTCGAACAGAAATATTTGTTTATAATGGGTGTCATGTTGCAAGAAAGTTTCTCCAGTACATTAATTCTTAATTTTGTCCAATCCCGCTGAATACTAATATTGAAGCGATCCGATTTTTGGTGATCAAAGAGTAGAAAGGTATAAAAGGAAAGTGTGAAAGATAAGATTCTTAAAGAAAAAATAAAATAAAATAAATAAAGAAGATATTGAAACACTGATCACGCCTTCCAAGAAGAAAAAGGAAATGTGCCAGTAAACCTCCTAAATCCCCATTGAATATGCCAAAATCCATAAAAGAGAAAAATGGGGAATTAAAGAAAAACTGAAAATACGCTAAACAAATAAATAGAAATTAATTATAGCGTCAAGTCCGGACAGCAAGTGAAACGGCTTCGCCGGAGATTCGAGGCCGCCGACCGCTGATGGTGAATCGGAGGATAAGAGCGCTCCGGAAAAAGGAAATAACTCCTTTCTAAAAAATCAGATAAGTAAAGCAAGCTACGATAAAGCTGGTTTCCTTTTCAAGAGAATCAGAGGTTGGTCGGAATAGCAATTGACACCGGCTGACTTTGAAAATAGATTCGGGCCAATGGAAAATAATGCGGAAAACGCCGATCAAGTGGAAGCACAGGAAGACACTGAGTTAACAACTTCCAAACAACACTGTTAAAGATGGACAGTGGGTTATAATGTTCCAATTTCAATCTTTAAGAAATTCAGAAATATAAGGAGTGCAGGTTCACAAAGATGTATCAAGGATGAGATTCATAACATTCTGCAATGTCTCAACCAACCCAGATCCACATTGTCCAAAATCACAAACTCTCTAGAAATTCTCAGGAAGAAATAAAGTTCCTGGTTTCAATCCGGATTAAGTCCTTTGACCTTCAATCTGGGATTAAGATCCCTTGAAGCACCGATCAAAATGACGGGCTAAGAAACTCAGGTTGGGACAAGTCCCAACCTTTAGAATACAGAACTTCGAGCCCAGAGTCACCGTTAGCCACAAGATCCTCGTATGTACAAACAAAATCGACGGTCATCGATGATGCTTCTTTAGGCTCGTCGTCGTCGGTGATCAGGACGAGGCCGGGTCGGGCTGATCCGGCGGGGAAGAGAGATAGAGCTTGGAGGATCAGACTCCGGGAGAGGCAATCGATGATGACGAGCTTGGATTCGGAGTGAAGAAGGAGAACGGAGATACTTTGTTTTGTATCAGAGCTTGGTGTGCTTACTTCCTCGTCTTTCAACCCTGAGAACTGGCCAATAAGGCACGAGGATGTTAAAAGTGTTAAAAAGTTGTTTTGGAACATAATTTCATATCAAATATATACCATATTATGGTTTTGTAAAATTTTTACAACCATTAATGTTGTTAGTAATGACATCAATGATTTTTAGTGACATTCGACATGGCATATGTTGAGTATAATATTTGTGATATGTATTATTTATGATTTATGACTTACATGATAAAAGAATCAAAATGACAAAAGTTATAAAATTGAAAATCATAAATCATAAATAAGACTACATATTAAATTAGCACATAAGTGACATTGAAAATAGTAATATTTATAGGTACTATAAAGATTTTTCGGGTCAACGGGTCGACCCTAAACCCGACCCTAACCCACCCAAAAAATTGTCGGGTTTTCGGGTTAGAGTCATCTCGGGTTCGGGTCCCAAAATAGCAAACCCAACCCTAAACTTTCGGGCGGGTTCGGGTTGGATCAACGGGTCGGGTCCAATATTGCCAGGACTACTAGAATTGAATTCCTCCTTCCACTCAAACCTAGCTTCAAATGTAATATGAAATGTCATTTTTCGCATGGAAATTGATTGCTCAGGAAATTGATAAATCCAATGAAATTTGATTGTTGGGGAAACAATAAATTTTCTGGAATTAATTTCTTGTTTTCCTTCTAATGGAGATCTGGAACTAGAAATGAATTAACAATTCTCTTCAATTCCCTTCTATTCAAAAGGGATTTTAGATTCTTGTTCGAGCTGGATTTGGGCAGAGAAGGAATTCAATTCTGGAGATATTGAGCGAATAATTAGAGACGAAAAACAAGAAGAAATTGTTCTATTCCGCCTCCCAAATTCAGGCCGAAAATGACCCTTGCAATCCCTTTTGCTGGGAAGGTAGGGAATTGCTAATTCCCTTACAATTTCAAATCGTTATTAGACAGAAAAACAAAGAATTTAATTCTGGTGGAATTGACAATTCCACTGATATTTAGGGGTTGTTTGTTCCCTAGAATTGGGGTGGGTGAATTGCCTAGAATTGGGTTCCAATTCTATGGGTTGGAGATTTGAGTGAAATGTACTGTTTGTTTTGCAAAAAAAGGGGGAAAATTGGCTAGAATTGAATTCTCAGGGTGGACCCTCCAGAGAATTCAGACCCTCTCCGAATTCCCCACTGTCAAGGAGGGAATGTGCAGATTCTAGGGTGAATTGATAGTGATTTGTCATAAATAACCTTTTTTTGGGGGTGGGGAATAAGTTGGGGTAATTTGGTCTTTGTCAAATTACTTAATTTTGTTTGTTTTAATCTTTTTTATTCTTTTGAATCCAAGAATCTCCCTAATTCACTCGTCCAAACGGTCTATTTTCAAATAGACAAGAATCCCCAAATCTCTAGCTATTCTAATTCTCTAGTTATTTTAATTCTCTCTGATCCAATTCTTGGCAACAAATGACCCCTTAAATACTAGTGGAATTGTATATTCTGCCAGCAATCCAATTCCATGTGGAGAACGACCTTTCAATTCTTTGGGGAATTAGTTTGACGGGTCTAGCTTGATCCAAAATCATCCCATAATGTGTTTGATGTTACACTATTGGATCTTGACTCCGGAGACATGATTTGTGTGCACTACTAACCATGGCATTTGAAACTGGAAAATTAGGTAACAAACCAAACCCTTTGGTCAAACTCGTGGAAGTCGGATTTCTGGCAGAATATGTAAACCAAAACGTTCAATCAATCATTGATGTTGTGGCATTCTAGATAAATCCCACATCGACAAAGCACGGGAGAGATCCATGAGCTATGTGGAATAGTTCAACCTTAATTGACATGACGTGTTTTGGGGTGTAGTGGTGGATATTTGATCCTGATGGGAGGAGGTCATGAGTTTGAATCTCACCAACACTCAAAAAACAAATCCGTGAGAGTTGGGCTCAAAACGGACAATATCTTGTCAGAAAAGGTTGAGAAGTTACAGATAGATTGAGTACCTATATTGTACGATCTTCTCCTCCCCTTACCTAAATATGCACATGATGTCTTTTCGTATTTCATCTTCTGATTCTCGATTTGTAGTCGTGCCTTTCCTTACTACTTTCCCCAAACATCAAAGCCATGTCTTTCTTCTCTCCTCCAATTACTCATGTTGGTCAAAGGCTTACTTGAATTTTGATTCATTTAACAAATTGAATCCTTGGTCCAATATTCATAGTTTATGTTTGGGTGATTTGATAATTGTGGTGAGTTGTGAAATGTCTATTATGCATTTAGGAACAATGGAAAACAACTAAGATGCCAACCACGTTCTTGTTGATGTTGATGTGTTCTTATCACATGGTATCAAAGCCTTTGACCAACATGAGGTCAAGGTTTTGAAACCTCTGTAGTCCAATGTATACAAAAGATTCATTCAGAACCCTTTATTAAGATGTCACGGTTCCTGACAATGAATAAAGACTAACCACTAATAACACACTTATAACACCAAAGTAACATCGAAACAAAACCGTGGCTACATCTATATGAGCACATTGGAAAAAACGAGCCAACATTTTCTTCATGAATAAAATAGAATTAACCTAACCTTCATGAACCACAAACAAGTGCAAAACCTACAATCCCTAACCCTCACTACCCAAAAAACTTAATTAAAATCACCCTAAACAAATCTAAGGAACAAGGCAAGAAACCTTGGGAGAAAGATCAAAAGAAGCACTACCATGAGCATTATTACAAATTGCAACCAATTCTTTGCCTTGTTCAGCAGCTTTGATCTCCACATTCTCCACCACAATGTTTATGCAACCAGACCCTCCAGCACAGTTGAAGTACACAGCTCTTTGATCGGACGACGACCCCAACACTCCTCTGTAGGTCACGTCGCTGATCTCGACGTAATTCTCCGATGAGTACATCGGGCTCCACACCATCCTGTTGACGTACTCTTGGTCGATGATGATCGGGTTCCCGGAGTTGATCAGTGTTATCCTCTCGAAACTGATGTTCCTCACGTACCCTCTTCCTCCCTGTAAATTTTTCGTTAATTAGTAAGAGTTGGTCAAGAAAGTAAACTGGGGAGGTCTCACTAAGAATATGGTGAAATACAAAGGGTTTTAAAATCACACGTTTTATTCTTTGATTTCATCCTATCTAATTATACATACATATATTCTCAATTAAAAAAATGCTTAGTAAGTTAATACATGACTATTCGAGCTAATGTGGTGTACTGAATGCGTACCAATTAATGTCATGAACATGAAAATTGAAAAGGAAGGATCCAAAATGCAAAGTGGTCAAAGTAGAAGGGTACATAGATCAATTTATTGTGTGTGGGGCTATATGTTAAGTTGTAAAAGTAGAGGGGGCAAAGTGCTATTTTACGAGTAAATAATTTTTGCATGATACTATAGTAAGCCCTAATATTTTTCATAAACCACCAATTCAAATAATAAACATCCATGCACATGCATTACGTACCTTCCACGTCTTGATCCTGGCACCATTCATGGTGTCCTTAAACGTACAGTCTCGAACATGGACATCCTCGACAGTCTCGTAAGCACCATCCTTCCCCAAGCTGCCGATGCTGATGCCATGTCCAGGCCCACACATGACACGTGAGATGTTGATCTTAGACGAGAAGCCATTGATGGCGATGCAGTCGTCTCCGGTTCCGATGAAGGAGTCGTGGATGTTGAGATCTGAAGATGCCGAGATGTCGATTCCATCGGTGTTGGGGCTGCTGTCGGGTGCCGTGATCTTGATTTGAGAGACCTCCACGGACTTGCAGTTGTTTATGGATATGTGGTTCTTCTGGCTGTTTACGTAGCTTATCGAGCTTAGGAAGAGATTGTTGCAGTTGTGGAAACTCAGAGCCTGCGGTTAGTGAGCAAAAAAAAATAACATTAGGGTTTTTTTTTCGAGGTCAAAATAACATTAGGGTTAGTTGATGATGTTAAATTCTCTCTAAAAAAACTCGAGTTGTTCAGATGCAAAAGTTGATTGATCGATTGATATTTGTTAACATATTCAAAACAAAATACGGGTATCAATTAGTATTTACAAACTTACTCGAAACAAGATGTATATACGAGATAAATATCAATTAATATCAATCGATCAATCAACTTTTGCATCAATCAACCATTTTAGAAGCTAACACATATGGTCAAACCTAATTGAAATAAGAAAAAAAAATTAAAACTGTAAATTGACTATATAAATGTTACTTACAGTTGGTCGTGGGCAACTCTTGTCCTCCTGCGTAGTGAGGTAAAACAAACATGTTAAACGACGTCGCGTCAATGATTAAAAAAAAATATATAAAAAAACATTGATTGCTGACGTGGTGAAGCTTACTTGGCATTTGTCCCACCAGATTTTACCCTGACCGTCGATTTTACCTCCGCCGTAAATAGTAAGACCATTGATGTTCTTGAACTGAATCCACTTCTCCATGTCTTTCCCCCAAGCGTTGATGCTGCCGGGTGCAATCAGCGTTCCTTGCAACTGTTTACACACGATTAGACGATTAGTAATAACTAAACTAGTCTAATTAAGTATAATTAACGAGCTAATTGTGTAAGATTAGGACCTGAATTCGAAGCTTTTGAGATCTGCAGGGACCCACGAATGCAAGAGGAGTTAATAGGAATTCTTTGGCAGGTATCACTAGAGTTGGTTGTCCAGATGCTCCACAGAAATCCTCCCATGCTTTCAAGAATGCCTTCACGTAAAAACGACGTCGTTTTGCATTAGTCAACATGTCAAAACATTCAAACAAAACACTCGAATCTAATGATGAGAATCACTGCAAAAAAATTTGTCTTTAACTACTGCAAAATTACAACAACATAAAAATGCAGTAACAAATAGTTAATGTTAACAGTGACAATCACTATTTTCTATAATAATTTGATGTAGCAAATACTATTAGCAACGGTATATATATACCTTAGATGAATCAGTGAAGCCATCTCCGACAGCTCCATAACTAAGCACGTTAAAAAAGTTTCCACCAGCCCGGCCATGCACGTAGTCGCCGGAATTAGTTTCATAGGACGTGGACATCGCCACTTCGTCGCCGCCATTAGCTCTAGCGGCTGCTACATAGTCGAGGAAACCGTCGATGTATCTTCTAGAATCGTCGACTGATGACGATGATGATCCGTAGTCGTTATACTCGCGATCGATACTCGACTCATCAGCTCCTCGTGATCGGTAGTAATCATTGACAAAGGGACGGTAGGAGAGGCAAGATTGAGCGGCCAAGAAGATAACCAAAATGGTTGGGATTAGTAGAGTCGCCATTGTTGTATACGTTGGAGATGCTTAGAGCTTAGGTTAATGATGTTCATGAGCTTTATAATTGGTTCCCATGAATGATTATATGGTAATAGGATTAGTGTTTTAAATGATAGTAATGTATTTTTGGGGTTTAGTATTAATCGTCATTCCTTAATCAATGGTTCAATTTCTTCTTTTTAGGGAGTGTGAATTATTTGTTGCCTTTTTTTACCGTGTGATTTTTTTACTGTTTTACTTGCCTTTCCTCTTTTGTAATAGTTTCGAATTAAAGGAATAAAATGTTAATTTATTATTTTTATTTAATTTTTAACAGAAGCTTTCCAATCGCCCTTGTTCTATTACCCTTTTATTTGAAAATTTTAGATACTATTACAATTTAGGGAAAATAACACTGCCTCTCTACTTTGCCAACTTAACAAATGTATTCAATCACTATAAATCGCTCTTTTTACCCTTTCTAATTTAATCACTTTTCATTTTGGGTCCTTTCGTTCCAACTTTTATCCACTTAACGTTAAATTTGAACATATTCGCACGCCGACAGAGAGAAATATCAGAGTAGGAGATAAGTCTGGAAGACAAATTGGGAAAGGTATCACGAAGAATATTATGAAATATAAAGAATTTGATTCTTAAATTGCTTAAAATCTTCTTCAAGCGTAATCTCATTTCTCTGATCCAATTACCTTTTGAGGCATGCTATATTTTTGCACATTTTTTACTTTGATTCCATTTTCTTTATCTATCCCAAATGTATTAAACTATTAATAAAATTATTAATTTCGTGTTAAGAAAAAACAATATTGGTCATTGTCATTGATAACTTTTTCATTCAATACCATATTGAGTGACCACAATGTTACCCACTCAAAGTTAAGTGACCATTAACATATTTGATCTCTCACTGAGTGACTGTAATAATAGTTACTAGATTACTGGGTCAAATACTTAAAAGGTCCCGAAAGTATAGGGCGGGTTACAAACTCATCCTAAAACATTAATCCGTTACAGAGTAGTCCTATTACTATGAAATAGGTTACAGAGTAGTCCTAGTGACGTCATAAGTGTACTTTTTCAGTCATTTCGCCATGTCACTGTTGACATGTCATCTAAAAGATGATTCAAAGTTCAACAGTATGATCCAAATCTAAATCTTAACTCATCTACCTGATAAACTTTGGTTAAAAACTAAATCTAGTGAGTTATATTGATATAATTATAGATTTTAAATTATATTTTCGATGACATGTCAATGGTGACATGGAAAAATAGCTGAAAAAGTAGACTTATGACGTCATTAGGACTACTCTGTAACCTTTTTCATAGTAATAAGACCACTCTGTAACGGATTAAAGTTTTAGGACGAGTTTGTAACCCATCCTATAGTTTCGGGACCTTTTGAGTATTTGACACCTAGATTACTACTCCCTATTATAAATGCTGTTTTTCACCTTCTCTAATCAATAACCAATTTCTAAACTTCATATTGGCCTTTTAGAAACGTGTTATGTTCACTCTGAGATTTGAAAGGAACACCTTTATGTGCTCAAACTCATTACTGTTTTGACCTTGAACATTAATCTTACATACTATGCTCAAGCAGGTATAGGTCAGATTTCGTACCGTATAGTAAGTCGAATTCAGGGGGAAACAAAGTTCACTTTCAGTTCGGTCACAGAGACGTTACAACATTATATTACAAATATGGAACGATATACATTACGTCAACTGGGTCTTTTGCTTTACTCATACTCCTTTCTGAGGCAATGTCTCGAACGCAGATACCGTATTCTCGAACTTGACACGATGCAGAGGCGCTCCACTTTGCTTGATGGCACATGCTGTCTTGTCCTCGAGAGGGCACCGCGCTTTTAGCATCGAGAACACGTGATTGTTCAACCTCCTCGCCTTCTTCATTGCCTCTAGTAGATTGTCCCATCCCTTTGATCGAACACACAGTCTTAGCAAGAAAAATCAACAAAAAGTCGGAACATTTGACCAGCCAAAAAAGGGGAAAGTGTGGTAACAGTTATCTGCTTGTGTATGAATGTTATTAGCGATCTGAGAGAAGAGAACAGCATTGTTTTCATTTGATGTGTACCTGGAGTACATGAGGATTCCTATGTGTTTGGGATAGCGATCCGGCTTCAACTTCAGCGACATTTAGTACTTGATAGGAGAAATCAAACAGCTCAAATTGCAGCTGCTGCCCAAGCAAGTAAATGATGGTGCAACCACCCCAAGCAATGGAATCACCAAGTATATCGTGGTTGCCGGATGATGATTGAACAGAATCCTCCAGATGTCCCTGAAAGATTAAATAGATCAGAGTCACGATGCCAGAATTCATTAACACGGTGAGCGGGGAAGTGGGAAAAGGGATGGATTTTTGTGCTCACAATTTGCAGGCCACTATATATTCGGTAGAAATCCTTCGAAGTTGTTATGTCGATGAACCCTGTCTTAGGAGCAGTACTCCACTTTGTGCAAAATTTATCCAGGGCTGCACTAGTAAATGCAAGGGCATACTCTAGCACACTCCCACTGTTTATATTGGCCTTGTACAGAAGATCTGCAACAAATGAAGACAAAGACGTCCACATACTGAATTAAAGAGGGGAAAATGCACTGAGACGACTAGTTTTGGCAGTTAGAGGGTTTACTTGAAGTAATTATATCCTGGTTCCATACCCAGCCAAAACGCACTACAATCTACGCGATAAGTTGAGTTCCTGGTTCTGGAAAATGTCTACAAGGCCTAAACTATACCCGAGAAGACGGCCAAACACGACACATCAAACCACGCTCTCTCTAATTGAAGAAAGCAGGATCACGTAATTAAGACACTTGATTTCTTAATGATAGATTGTGAATGTGCCATTCAGTTATTCTCCCTTGCGATTGATAATATAACAAACAGAAATCTGAGAAGCAGTGGAATATATAAATAATAATCACCTGCAGCCTCTGCCTGTTTTGACATGGTATAGAATGGTGTCGGATTTGGACACCCGGGTTGGACACTATTGCAGCAGTAGCTGATTTGAAGAGGCGAACAATAGGACTGTCTCCCCCGTCTTGAGAATGTAATATTTGCCCATCTGAACCAGGAACTAACCCCAACCAAGGAGCTGTTTGCATGAAATGCATGCTATCAACTTCCCTCTGTTCAAACATTAGTGGTAGCTTTAGCTAAAAAGTCCATTTCCATCCATGCAAAAATTATCTATATGCAATTTTCATTTTCTTGAATGAAAATGTAGTTAAAATAGAATAGACTGATTAGGATCTGATTAGTTAGTATGTCCTACTCACAAAATATTTATGCAGACTGATTATCTAAACATAGTCTGAAAACTCCAACTGACCAATAGCAGAAATCTTTATAAGAGAACCTGGACAAGGCCAATACTAGACCGAGGTTTAATAAATAAAAAGTAGAGAATACAGTATGCAGCATCAGACAGATGGCAAAGCAATACACAAAGTTTCAACCCCCAATGCAATGCAAGAAGTTTTATGATTGTTCCAATAGAATGCAAGAACTGTTGTTGATGTTTCTGCATCAAAAGTCTCAAAAACTGGACGTTGAGCCCGTAAACGACAAAGAAAAGGAAGAAGAGAAGAAACTGACCAACACGATGTCAAGGAGCCCCATCAAATATAGTACGCTTCCAATCTCCTTAATACCTCGAAGAACTTCAGCTTTGAGCTCTGATTTTGTTCCCCATGTAAGACTTTCTTTAACAAGCCTCATACACCCTGAGACACAAAAGTAAGTGGCTTAGATTGGAAATGATAAGCACCTAACCAGACCGGAAAAATTAAGAGACACGTCCCATGAACCAAATGAGGCATGTTTTTATTTACAGGAAAATGAGGCATGTTACTGAAACAAAAAATAAACATCTTAAAGTAAGTCACATCAATTGGACACATTCAACTGTAATGGTTCATGTACAATATAGGTATCCTGGACCATGACAATGCCTGTTATTGTCTACGCCAGCATTCCCAAACTTCCCTGAAGCAAATTTTTGACACTCTTCTTCAGCTAGGACTGCCAATTTTATCAGACATACCATATTTGGCACTCCAGCTTTTACTGAATTATGATAGATTATTGAGGCCATTGGCCTTTATCAAAGTGAGTAAATCTTAAGGGCAAATGATACTAAGAAAATATCTACGAGTGTTCTTTTTTCAGATCAACATCTTACGAATATTCTTGGATAGATTCCAGAGGTAAATAAAGTCGGAAAACAGAAGATCGGAGAGAGTCAGTAGACAACTCTAACCTTTCATTTATTATTATTTGTTTACCTTGACGATGATTTATGATTTAACAAGAAGAAAGAAACAAGAGAATTAGCGAAGAAAATATCGACTCATACCTGTCATGCCACTATCAAAAGGAAGCAACCCAATGGATTTTGGCAATGCTTCTTGCAATCCCATAATCATTGGCTCCAATGCAGTTAACTGAAATATTGAATGCTTAAATTACAATTTGCAGGAGCATAGAAAGAAACGACTGATAATTTCTTCTTTAAAAGAACAAATACGAGAATGAGATCACGGCTACGTAAAATGCAAGCATTAACAGATAGAACCAAGAAGGTGCAAGTAAAAATTCAGCATGTAATACCTTGTTTGATATATGATCTAGAAGAGCTCGGATAAGCCAAGGCAAAGATCTTGATCCAAGGAGTCTAACTATTGAAAAGAGGTGAGGGATCCCAAAGAATCCACTGTGCAAGCGTGCAAAACTTTGATGTGCAGCATTTAGTTCCTATCATGAGAAACAATGATGGAAAATGTTCATACAGAGGCAATTAACAGTAATATAGAGGAGATCAATTGAATGATGGATGATCATTACCGGGGTACCACAGTAGAAGTTAGGCTTTGCATGGGGTAGAGATGGTTTTTGAACAGAAAGGTGAGGAATTCTTGATGATCGGACAAAACGTTGAGTAGTGTTGCATAAGACAAAGTTTGGAAAGAAATCACTCTGCATCTCTGACCAAACCTAATATACAAAGCAAATTGTTTAGAGGTATATCTAGCAATGAAGCCAGATAAACAATGCCTTCAGTTTAGGTTCAGCATTGAGAGTAGACCTTTACAGGAGCAAGTAAATTTACATATGCGGACCAATTTCAGCTTTCACTCACGAGGGCATAGAAAGTGCAATCACTAGAATAGCTAAACGTTAAAACAAAGTCTAAAAGACCTAGAATGGCATCATTCCACCTACAAAGCCAAAATTGGTATACCTCAAACCAAGTAAGCAAAAGCTGTTGAACATAAAAACTGATTTTTGCTTTGTTATGAAAGAAACTAAACACTGATTTGATCCCAACTTTGCTACAGAGTTGGACTGAAAACCATAGTGATATACTGCTAGTGCATTATCCCTAGTCTTTAATGGACAACGAAGTATGAACAGTTATATTCAAAGTCACTCATGGTTAGCACCAAAGTTGTTTCAATACATAAAGAAAAATAGGATAAGAATGATACTATTATTTTATCCTGGTGCATCGAACAACGGTTCATGTACTAATCTTGCTGAAAAACGAGCAAAAAAGTTTCATCAACCAATTTATTAAATTTTCTTATTTCCTGCACAGTTTGCTAATAAAGGTGGTTCAGAACTGTGACCAATGGATTGCAAAAGGAAACATGGTTACAATACAGGAAAGCTATCAAGACATGCAATATAAAACACATACAAATGTTAATACGCTTTAAATGCAGAATAGATAACGCGATGTTCCGCATGCATAAAAAGTAATAAACTAAAGGGATTTTACAAAACCTGAGAAGCAAGGCGACTGGAAAATGACACAAGAGAAATATTTTCTTGCATCTCATTCAACATCAGGTCAAAGGAGTCTATTGAAATATCCTTTGTAAGAAGTTCATGGGCATGCTTTAAGACATCTAGAAGTTTCTCTAGCTCCTGCAACCAAAATGATGTATTTGCATAAGTAATATATATTTAAGAGGTCAAGCCAGTAACTAGACCGCTAAGAACATTGCAAATTTGAATAAAATTCTGCACTCAAACGCTCAATCCATGTGCACATAAATAAAACTGATACACAAATAAGCAAAGATACAGTCAAATACAACAAAGAAGCAGAGCACGTCCAGTTGATCAACGAAACGACTTCAGCCTTGTTTTACCAAAAAAACGACTTCAACCTTGGAACACGGGAGTATCATATTCAAAACAAATGTATACAGCCAAGTGGTGGGGATATTGTACATAAGAGGTATACATATATGGTCGTCATCTATCAGTTCAAGGTGACCTTTAACAAACAAATCCTGACTCGTAATAAAATTATTATCAAAGAAATAATCTGCTTACCACAACGGCACATAGATCCTGAGACTCAAAACGATCAAACAAGAACTCCAAGTTCTCTCTGAAAACTTTGTTCATCCTTTCAGCAATAAGACTTCTCAAGTTAATGGTCCTCCCAAGTAACTGAATCACAAAGATAAAAGTACAGTGAATAAGTAGCAGAGAGCTGAATCCTGTCATTCATCAATGATACAGGTTGTAAGAAGAATGATATAAGAAGCACTGAAAACATTATCCAGACATGGTACAAATGATTAGGTTTGTGAGACAATCTAACCCACATTTTACTGAGATGTGATGATAAAATATTTAGAGAACACCTCTTAAAGGGAGTTTCACAGAGGCCCACTGTTAAGCTATTGTTAGGTCTTTGATAGTCCAGTAACCAATATTGACCGAAATACGAACACTAAGGATTTCTTTTCACATGTACAGAAAGGGAAGAATTAATATTTCCAGTAGTTGAATACAATATTAATAAACAAAAACACTTGTAGTTCAATAAGACACTTCAATAAACTTATAAACCTGCAGATTCTACTTATATTGTTCACCTTTACTCTGGTAGTCTTAAATAGTGCAGTAAACCTCATGGGCTGGGTGGAATATTTTTCTCCATTGTCCAAGGCAAACAGAAACGATGGATCAAGTAGTTCACTGTTGGATCAAACAAACCCCAAATATAGAAGATTAGGTGCATCTACTACTATACAACTGTTGTCACCTGAAGACAGAGTAACAAGCATACCTTGCAGCCCAGCTTTTGTAATACGTGAAGATAATTTCACACAATCTAGAAACAAATAAATCAAAGCAATTGTCGACCTGAAATGAAAGAGAAACTTAGAAGCATCAAGTAGCTGAACAAAGTAGCAGTAGTATTCTTGGATAAATGATGATAGAATTTTTTTCTTAAAAAGTTACAATATAGAAGCAATGCCAACACTACTGCAGAAAAAGTACAAACAAATAAGAAATGACCAACAACCATCGACAAAAAAGTGGTATCAGCCACGGAAACCAATAACTACAAATGGTTGTCCCTTGAGAAGATTATGATGTAGATACTGATGTCCAAGTAGGCAAATTTGCATAACCTTAGAAAATGCAGAACATTGTCAACTCCTAATGGCCATCCACTTGACCTTACAACAGACTGAATTAGGAATTTAGTCAGCATCGTATCAATGTGCTTTAATACTGAACTGATTTCAATAAAATTTTGTGCACATAGATCCATTTCCAAGTAGTCTGATTACTTCAGTCGCTGAAGGAACCCAATTTCAGCTTAATTAACAAATCTGATCCTTGACTAGTTTTTGTAACGATATTATGGATTTGTCTACCACATGCATGTATCTAGCATTACCACAAATATGCTAGATGTAAAGGTTATTTTACATTAAAATGTTCGGATCAGACAATCCACGATTAGGACAAAAAACGACAGCTTTGAAGAACAGAAAACGACGATCAGTGGCTTAGAGAGGAAATTTCAACTTGCAACTAGCAGTTATGAATAGCAATGATGCATCGTCAAGAGAAACCAAAGGATGCTTCCATCAGAAAAGAGGAAAACAAAATAGAATTTCATACCTCAGCCTCAATTTCATCATACAGGAAACGTTGCCTTAAAATAACCAAAGCTTGTTGAGCAGAATCATTATAAATGTCAAATGGCATAAGAACACTTTCAAGAAGTCCTGTGTTATGGAATTCAAGTACATGATCGATGAGCATCCAGGGAAGAGAGCATTCTATGGGGAACTGCACGAGAAGAAGCAAGTTTTCCAGATTAGCCAATTAACAGAGTTTGGTCCCACTATTCACAAAAATCTTGAACAGCCTGAAAACAAGTCGTGTTAGTTTACTAAGGTTGATGATTTTTGAAATTGCTATATTTCTTTTTACATGATTCTGGCATGATCTTAACAGACACTATTATTGTCTGACTTTACCTGAATAACACGTGATGACTCCAAATAAAATTCTCTAAACCATAGGAAACCAAGGTCTGTTAAGGTCGCAATTGTAGCTGCAACACAATAGAAATAATTAGAATAGGTCTATAAAGCAATTCACAGCCCAATTCTGTCCATAAAGCCAAAGGTAGACCGAATGACAAAATAATATATACACAACAGAGGTCTACTGAATGAGAAGCATATTTCTGCTATCTCTGCGTTTAACTACACATTCGTATTTGAATAAATATGTAAAACTATCCTATAGAACAAACTTACCAGAATAGTCCAAAATATGCAAAAAGAAGCTAAGCTTGTAGAAGAATGACTCTAACTGCTTCAAATCATTCACAGGGATCTCAGATCCACTGTTACCAAAGAGTCCCCCTGGTTTTCGAAGATTACCCCCAGACACCACTTCATAAATGAGGAACTGCAAGCAATGGACCTAAGCAAGGAGAGAATAGAGATTAATTGTCAACCCCAAAGGACATATCTGTGATGCGTCAACTCATATTGTATTCAAGGTCATTCTAAGTAAAAGGGAAAAAAAATTCAGATATAAACTTCAGTAACGTATCTGATTTTTAAGACATACCGGGTCCTATTCTAAACCCTAAGTGGAAGATGGACCTACTTTTCTTTTCTGGCATTACTCATGCTGACTGGTATTACGCAACTAGAGACTTTTTCGGTCCAATTTTTTTTACACACTTCTTGCATTCCCAATTTTAGCTGTCATGCCTGGTACTATAACAAGCTTGTATTCCTAGTATTCTGCCCCTTTTCACACAATCAGATAGTAAATAATTATTAAGCTCAACTAGAAAGATATCTTGCATTCCCTAAACCAATTCAATATGTCTCGAGAGTGCCATCACATTTTGACCTCCTTGTGAATGTCACAAGCATAAGACAAGATCCCTTTGCTCTCTAAAAAAGACTACTCAAGTGTAGTTAATACCTGCGCAACAGTTGGGGCAACAGGCCTGGGATAAAAAAAAATCCCTTTGCTCTCTTCAGGCCCTTGTGACTGTATGTCACCTTCACCCTTGCTTGTATTTGCCATCCAGTCTGCTGAAAGAGTCCGCATATCAGAAAGAATCCTGAAATTGACAGTTTGGAAATGAAACTCTTAATAGCTAGGCAGATGTTTCAACTTGGTAAGAAACCTACAAAAAGAGCTATTATACCCAAGTCAATAGCATTATGAGGAACTTGGTCAAGTGGAATCCCATTACAAAAAAATAGTAAAAATTGATAGATAAATTCAAAATGTACTTGTATAACAATATAATTTATATTTTAATGCAACAAAGAATAAATTTTATTTGAAACCTGTTCTAAAATAGCATTATTGCTCAAACTATCAAGTAAAATTCTTTCAATGTAACTCATCAAGCAGGCAATTCACCAAAAAACTACCTTAAGCATAACATGCATTCCTTCACTATTTTTATAGTCAGCTCCAATTTCTTATGAAACAATTTATCTTACGAACCTCTTATCAAAATATATATTGCGAGTATAAGAATTCAGTTGATGGAAAAAAAACAAGGCATCAATTTTAGGGAAATAATGGGGAATCTGGTAAGATTTAAACAATTTATCTTGATGAAAGTAGGGAACTGATTGGGATAATATCTGGTACAATTGATTAAAATTGCTTTGGTAAAAACAGAAATATACTCATTTGTGTTTAAGCAAACTATACAAGATTACACTTCAGTATTCACCTCATCACTGAGCACTTGAATTTTCATATCAAGAATTGTATAAAAATTAATTATGGAAATAAAACAATTGTATAGTTATTCACAGAGGTGCCTGTGTTGGTGAAAGCTCTTAATGATTTGATGTAATGACAAGGAAAGTTACCAGATAATTTCAAAATATAATGTAAATCAACTTAAACACCCACCTGGAAAGGTCCTTCTTTTTCCTGAAAGTAGTTTTCAGCATAGTGGCTAATATGTTCTGGACAAAGTCTTGCACCTCCGCATGTATTGTTTCCCACAAGGCATCAGACACTAACGTATCACATCGATGCATCATAGACCCAACACTCTTGATGTAGCTAACAAGTTCTACGAGTGCCTTCCTTTCCTCTGCAGTGTAGTTATATCTCACAACCTACAACATTGTTATGTCAAGACTTAAATAGTGGCAAGGAATAATGAACAGAAGTTAAAGAAATCCCAAAGGGCTATTTCAACAATGGAAAATGCTTTACATGCCTAGGGTTTTATCCCTCGACTTATAAAAGGTTTCATCCCTTGACTTATAAAGTGTTTTATCTCATGACTAACACAGTGCCTAGCTGAAGCTCTGAACTTCAGACAACATCATTGAGCTCACAAGGTTTGCTCGCTAAAATTCATTCTGTTAGCACAACAAGGGAGCACGTACCTTTTCATAGTCGGAAACTGATGTCGGAACTCCACTTGGTTCTGAAGGAAATGCATCTTTGCATGGACGAGAAAACTTCCAGGCACATTGTTCCCAGATACGACCAGTCCATCTGCTTAAGAGCTGAAAACCTTCTACAACCATATCATATACATTTCCCTTGACTTCCTTGCTCCACTCAACATCTACTCCATCCGTAGACTTTAACAACAGTAGCTGTTCCAAACATCAAAAAGTAAAAGAAAAAAAAAACTTCAAATAAAAATATGATTTAAAATTAAATAAAGAGAGTGTATTCAATATACATACGGCACTGAAAGTAGCCAGGAGTTGTAGGTAAGCACCTGATTCAAGGATGAAGCAAACCGAATAGTGAAGTCATCATGCTCAGCACGGATGCCCCCAATATGATTTGCAAGGAGATACTGTCTCTGATATGTAATTAAGTGTTAAGGATTCATGATACTGAAACATACATATATGGCTCCTAGCGCATCACAAAGAAACATGTAGATGAGAACCAGTGATACCAGCAAAGCTGTTTACTCCAACAATCAGACAAAATGAAACTATTACACAACTTTCCAATGTAATTGTGTATCACAATACTGACATGACATCAAGCTGAACAAACTCACTTCGTAAATCAACAGACAAGTGAAGGCAAGCAATTCTACTTGGAACTCAGTATTTAACAGATTGAATGTTGTCATTGATGAATGAAAAATTTCCAGGGGCCATTTTGAATTCATAAAAGGAAGTGGAAACATCGTCTAGTTATTTTGCAATAAGCTATATGCATATCCTGCAAAGAATCTACAAGATGGCGTCCACAGTATTCTTTTGTCAAACTGGGACTCAAAAGTTCTCAGCTGATGTTCAAATAAACAATAAATCTAATCACCATCAGAAGCTTGTAAGACTTAATGATAAAAGGATAGTGCGGACTGAGACCATTTCTCAAGTAGTTCACCAAAGATAATCAACTAGTATTTAAGTTCATGTCATTCACAGCTAAAACTAAAGACTAATACGGTCTCGAGGATATTCTAGTGCTTCACGTGGCGGAAGCTCATGTGGAGCCGCAAGGGTAAGAAGACGAGTTTGTGCTGGTGACTTATGGAAGTAACTGGACAGTTCTTTCACAATCGCAGCAGGAGAGAGATGAAGATCAGGAAACGCAGGGATCACAGGATCATTCTGCCAGTCCAAAACATGAAAACAAATTGATTAGCATTGACAATCATTACCCAAGTATATCAAGTGAATAAGTATAAACTAGCGAAATCTTCATTGGCTCGTAAGTCCCCAATTAAACTTTATTTGGAAAAACACACACACGAATGAGAATACTTCTAGTGAAAACAACTCAAAATAGAGTTCAAACATGCAAGACGGAGAAGGCCACCAATCCAAGTCCCTAGGCATACTTGGTAACTTTGATATTAGTGAAGAAGGTTAGTTCTTCGTTTAAAATAAAAAACTTGTATGGATAAGTTTTATTACGAAAACGATGGTAAAGATTAGCCAAAAAAAATGTACCTTAAAAATGTTAATGAGCCTGTTGACCTTCACCCTCTTGTATAGAGACTCGCTGTCTTTCTCTGATGATGTTGCTAAGACAACGAGAACAGGCAAAACACGTAGAAGAGTATGCCTTTCTGGAAATAGAAGTGCAAAATCCAACTCCAATGACTCAACAGCAAAGACTATAAGAACTTGAAGAATGTCTTCCACACTTTTCTCAAGTCAAGGATCTTAACTGGCTAAAAAATGAAGCAACCAAAAAATGGTGCGACTACTAGTATAATTAATTAAACCAAAAGAAATAAGGTATTATCAGATTAAGTAATAATGTTTGAACCATGTAAATGAAAGAATGTATATTATATAGATAAAAGTATTTCTCTTCAAGCAAGTTCAATGAAATCTCATAAAGAAGAGGATACTTGTTCACACGAAACATCTCCACATGCAAATTCAACAAAATAGCCCATCTCGTGCTGAGGAAAATCTGCAAAAACCAAATAAAGAAACAGTCAAGTTGATCATCAATGACACTCTGTACAAAACGACCATGAAGAGACAAGCAGAATATTGATTAAAATGTGAAGTTTAAGACAATAATCAATCGTCACAGATGTTGGAACTTTAACAAATCACTAACCTGCAGATCATCTAATTCCTCTCTCATTGAATCAATCTCTTGCCACTGAACACTGACTTGCGTGAAAGTCCTAAATTGGAAAAAAAAATAAGTATGTGAAACGGAAGTGTTCCCATCTGTTCAAAATAGATAAATAAGGCATCATGAATTTATGATAGAAAATTACCCAGTCCGTACCTTTTATACCAAGTGAAGTCATTAGGTATACTTGCTTTAGCATTTTTAAGGTGATCAAGTTGCAACAAAACATCAAGTAACTTCAACATAGACCTGGAGTCATTAACGGAAGTAAGGATCAGTAAATCACTCATGATAAGAGTGATGTATAGCAACTGAAATTGGCATGCATTTAGGAATGCTAATGACAAAGGATTCACGAAGAGGAAAGAAAGGGTCACCACCAACCAGAGATGAGTAATTGTGGGGCCATTTATACGCCGTTCAGGCCGAGAAAAACGTTGCATATCAGCTGCCAGCTGCATCAGATCAAGGTACCCAGGAGATATACATGATTTGACCATGGTACAAAATTTACAGTTTTATAACAGTGAGGACAGGATTGATTACTTTAGCTGCAGCTGATGACTGCCATCTCTGAATTTCACGAAGACGGCTCATTTCCAAGTCTAAAACTTGATATGTCTCCAAATATAAATCAGCCTGGCTATGCTTCATAGACTCGGGAAGCTGTCACAACGCAGATAGTGTCATATATTACTAAGATAATTGCAAGATAACATGGATGGGTATTTGGTAAACAAGTATGTAGAACATCTGAATTTAGAAAATTCATAATTTTGGAAAATTAATTTTCAGGATTTATTGTTACATATTTTGGCTTTACAAAGGATTGTATAAATGTAATAATGTAATAATTTAAATACATGAGTGTTAAGTAAGTGAAAACCCAAGACACTTTCTACTATCAACAAATATGTATAGGAGAGAGGTTTTATAATTTTTTGAGGCACAAATTGAAAGAAAATAACTAAAATCGTACTAATTTACATTCCAAAAAAAGCTAAAACCAACTGAAAGAGGTTTTATTATGGAATTTTTATGGTTAACCCTATGGTTTATATAATGCATAATTTCATTTCTTTTAGAATACATGGTTTCATACCAAACTACACCACAAAAAAGGATTAGTTGTCAGACACTCAGACCATGCATTCCAGAAATCACATCCCATGTCTTATATGTTCAAGGTCGTGGCACAGATATAACACAGGCTCCATGGGTGTGTTTTATCCATCAAACCTTCTTCAACATCAGATTCCAACTAAATAGCTATATGTTACTAAGGGTAACCAGTGTTCTTAGACAATCATCACCCTCAAAGGGTCTAACTAATATCCCCAATAAGTTCATTTTCTTGCTCTCTTTACTTACTTATGCATCAAATTATGAAAGCTCATTTTATATTTCACAAGAAACTTCTGATACAGTTGATAAGGAAAATGATAAACCAATAGGTGCATAGGGAAGATCAAGAAATGGTATGTCCTTTACATGAAGTCTAAGCAAACCTGAGGAAGGGCTTTGACACAGCTACGATATGTATAAAGGACAGATGCCATTTCTTTTCCCTCTTGGACAAGAGCATTCTGCACTTTCCATAAATAAATATGTCAAAGATTAGAAGGAAACAAAACAAAGCTTAAAAGACTCAAAAAAATGCAACAAATCGAAGTTGAAATAAAAGTTAAAGCAGTATTCCTAGTCATAAAACAGGATTATAGGAAGAGAGGGCTCTCTTCTGGAACGATTTGTTCCAATTTCATGCCTTCAATATACAAGACAAGATGATGAAAGAAGGTCACATACCAGCTGATTGAGAGCTTTTGTGTCCTCTGATAATGATAACCTGTATGCAGCAACATCACTGTACTCTGCATATTGAACAAAACATCTTTAGATTGAGCATGAATCTGA
Source organism: Linum lewisii (assembly GCA_034768395.1). Taxonomy (NCBI): domain Eukaryota; kingdom Viridiplantae; phylum Streptophyta; class Magnoliopsida; order Malpighiales; family Linaceae; genus Linum; species Linum lewisii. The sequence goes on from CM068298.1 coordinate 65,127,949, forward strand.
AATTACTCTCACATTCCTGTTGGAGTTAAAACAGTACACTAGCCCTTTAAACTTTAAACCATCTCAAGAACATCAAGCACCTACTTCTCAGTCTGGAAAAATCCATTTCAAACTCAATCCTAAGCATGCTCTTGACACAAAAGCTTACAAATCAACTACCAAACCAAAAGCCACTACTGTTCTTTGTTCGGACTAACTCTGACATCTGTACTGGAAATTTACTAACGAAATGCTTCAAAATTCAGCAATAAATTCAGCAATAACATAAGCCGGTAATTAACGGATCTCTATAATAAGAAATAACTGAGTCAGAGTGAGAGAAAAAAAACATAGGTTTCGCGTACCAGTAGGACTATTTGTTGCCCCTCGTTCACTGGAAACCAAAACCGCCGGTCCTTGTACATCTGGTTGCTCATCCTAAAACACAATTTCACCCAAACATCAATTCAAAAAAATAAACAAAGGAAAATTAGCCTATGAAATCGATTAGATCACTGAAATTACACAAACATAGCACACCATTTTCCCCTTCCACCCCCCACAAAAATCAGCGTACAAGGAAATTGAAGGAAAATTAAGGAGAGAAATGGAACCTCTAGTGAGAATGTGGAGAGAGCTGCAATGGCTTCTTCTACTGGAACCGCCATTGCAATAGAACCTTTCGCCTTCCCGAGCTCAAGCTTGGTCAGCAAGAAGAGAGAAGCTGCGTTGACACTTAGTTCCTTTTAACTAATGCTGGAACAGGAAATGGAGTAGTGGCACGGTAGAGATCAGAGAAAGAGAATGAAATTGGAGGAAGAGCATGCGGTGGTGGATTTCGTTTATCGTTTGGGGAAGTTGGTGCCGGAAGCTGCTGTCCGGAGAGACCCACAGTTGAAAACAGACGACTCGGCAACCAAAAAGAAATTAGCGAGGAAGGAAGGAAATTAAAGTGAGATTTTACGGAAAATGGACGCGTGTGCTTATTTAAATTACGTGATTGCCACCCAGAATTATGGGTTCTGACCGAAACCGATACTCAAACCAACCAATATCCGACCAGCTGGTGAAATAACCAAAACTTTGCGACGCTTTGAAGGCAAACTGAAATGCAAATCAGTAGCCATTCCAATGATGATCCCAAACTTTGCAATAATATCTAGGGGTGGCAGTCCCAACCTGAAACCCGAAAACCTACCCGTAATCGACCCGGTCAATGCGGTTTTATAACCGGACTGACCAAATAACGGGTCGGAGTCGGGCGGTTAAAAAAAACGGCCAAATATTAGGGCGGTTATTGGTCCGCCAGATAACCGGCCCGGCCCGGCCGAATGCCACCCCTATATGGATGATTTGACGAGAGTTAGGATCATCACATCGTTATGTTTTAAATTTATTTTCTTCGAACTCTTAGTATTCGCAATTTCGGATGTTAATTAGTTATTATTTGGGCAACTAAAACCCATAATTATGCAGCCCAATTGGGTTTGGAAGCAGTTGGGCTGCATTTGGATTCGAATTTGGGCGGCAAATGTTGGGCTTCACGCTAGGCCGGGTATAACCGTTGGTGCCCGCCTACCCGTCGGCCACGGTCACGGTAAGGAAAACAGAACCGACGGGTCCGGGTCGGGCGGTTAAAAAAAACCGGCCAAATATTAGGACGGTTATTGGTCTGCCAGATAACGGAGCCGACCCGACCGAATGCCACCCCTAATAATATCAATAAATCATTTTTAGCTCTAAGGTACCCTTAGCATGTTTTAGTTTTTCAAATTAAGTGTTAATTCAAATTTATTATTTGGTGTAGTTATATTTTCAATAAAATATAATGTTTTTTTATCACAGTGTTGGATATCAGGTAGTAGAAATATGGGTAAATTCATATTTAATCCGTTACTTGATAAATATGATACTTATTTTACTCAAACACGTTGAAAATTGTAATAAGGAATTTAATTAAGGACCATAAATAACCCATAATATTCTTTTGTTGACGCTTGACAATTTGACTTACGACTTCAATGCCAATGTAAGTGTATCCATAAGTGTTATTATGAGCTATGATATTTGTTTTTGTTTTTTCAATTTGAGATGATATACCAATCATACGAGAAATAATTTGTATTCAAAATGAATATAATAATTACTTTTTGAAATTATATGGAGACTCATATGGACATTTTGGGATCCTTATTTACTTGGAGGAAACATCTAGCCATATCCAAGCCCAAATTTTAGGCCCATAAAATTTGCCCGTGCTCAGGGAATAGGCCCAGATTCAACAGTCAACATTGAACATACACAGGCGCAAAAAATAAATTAAAAAAAAAACGGAGATATCATTATCAAGACGAATTCAAAGAGGAGAATACAGGATGTCGAACAGAGCAGAGCTTACGGATAGCTGCCGGAGAAGAGACTGAAGAGAAGGGCCAGTGGTCTGAGTAGAACCTTCCGACGATTCAGTGAGAGCAAGAAACGGAGTGACGACAGGCTTCGATCTCAGCAACTTTCGTAGTTTCGGAGAAGAAGGAGGAATTTGAAGGTTAGGGTTGCGATGAAATCAGCGGGGCAGAAGAGACGGAGAGAGCGCGGAGGTGAGAAATCGGAAATGGAGAAGCGCGGCCATTAATTGATCAACGATCGAAGATCGAGTAGCAGGAGCATAGCAGACGAGTAAGAAGAGCAGTAACGATGGCGAAATCGATAATTGATTGAGAGGTATGTCCCGTTTCGGATTCTTGATTTCTTCTGGTAGTTGTGTTCATTACTGCTCGTCCAATCCCGGAGACGGATGATTTCAATTTCTCAGGCAAATAAATATGAAACTAAAATTAATCAAAAGGAAATCACAAAGTTGATAGTAGTAATGCTGCATCTGCTGAAAGCTCTCTTGTGCAGGAACAGTAGATCGTTGAACTTAACAAGCTAATCAAGGTTTGATATACTTGGACAGGTGCTCGGCGACCAGGGGCTTGCGGAAGCAGTCATGGAGACCGGCCCGGAGGAATTCCACCTTCTCATACCAGTCCCCCCACCTCCGTGACCCCAAGGATGGGGATGTTAACCCCCATAGCTCGGAGCTGCCTGGTAGCCTTGACACCATCCATGACTGGCATCTGGTGATCCATCACTATGAGGTCAAAGGAAGCTCCGTTAGTGTGGAGGTCGACTGCAGCCTGTCCATTTTCAGCAACTTCCACCTCAGCGACTCCCAGACTCTCCAGCAGCGCCTTGTGGGTGGTTCTGATCAAGGGTTCGTCGTCCACTACCAGCACCTTCATCCTTTGCTTCTCTAGCTAGCTAGCTCCTGTATATATGAACAAACACAATGTAGAGTGATTAATGTATGTAGAAGAAGAAGAAGTTGTTGCAGAAAATTGATACACAATACCTTAATTGTTTGCTGCTTGATTGATCACAAAGTCTCTGCTTCTGTGTCTCTGTTTCTGGGTATCATGCATATATATATGCAAGGAGAGGACACTGGAGAGTGTAGATTTTGTGAGGAAGATTGGTTGGGAAGAAATGAGAATGGTGCATTGATCTTCTTCAAGTCATGAATTCTTCATGATTGGACATGATTGGATCATGTCGAACTGTCTCTCTTCTTTTCTTTTGCAGAGATCTTCTGCAACTACCCGCCAAAACAAACACGTACCCATTTTGACTGGTTTATACTTGTATATTGGGTATAACAAGTGTGTTGTTACGAACCGATCTGGTCAGGCTTCAAGAACTCTAAATCGTTTGTCCAGCCGGTTCAGTCTATAAAAATTTACACAAATCTCTAGAATCGATTGAACTCTACTGACTACTCCAAAAATAAAACAGTAATTTACTATATGAACAAAGAACAAAACGGTAATTTACCTCAAATATAAATATAGGGTTGTTTTTCGTCCTGGATTTGGGAGAAGGAATGGAGTAATTTAGCTGCATTCTTATAAATGGGAATCAAGAAACCCGTTCGGAGGTGATTTGACGGTCTGCCATGAATTAAACTCATTGGATTTGGGTGGCCTAAATGGACCGAAAAACATGGAATTCGGAGGAAAACAAATTTCAGCTAAATCTAGGGCCCAAAACCTGTACAAAAAACGACACATATGTCTATAAAGTTTTTATTTTTATTTTTGTAAAGACATATGTTTGTATAGTAATAATGTGACAAATACAATTAACGAATTTTGGGAGGTTAAATGCAATTGAACCTCTACTTCTTGAGCAACTCAAAATCGATTTGACACCTCATGACTCATCCAATATATAATTCAATTCTGACGAAACTATCGATTATTGGTACCGTAATGGATTTATTTTGATAAATTGTGTAGCCAAAACCACTTCATCACAAGGTTATGAACACGTTGGCCTCGTCCTCACACTTTAATACATACACATAAAAGCTGGAGAATAGATTATTCTTCGTTACAACCGGTAAAAGTGTCATCCTGGTTGGCAAAGTTTTCGATTCACATGATGCCTGTTCAGATGCTTCCTTTCCTTGACATGCTGGAATTCCGAATTCTGCTTCCACTTTCCAAGCCTCAAATGCTACTTAATTTCTTCTATCTTCTTCTCTACCTACCAAGCTAGTACATAGAGGGCACAAGTCCCCCGTGGCTAGACAAGAGTAGTAGGAGCATCAGTAATTACAGGTAGATAGTAAGGTGATGATGATATAGATTTTGGGAGATTTATGGTTATGGATTCAGCCATATAATTGTAATATTTTCTCCATGGTAAAAAAATGACCGTGATTCTTTCCACAATCTAGTGTACCATCAATCATTAGGTTATCCTACTTGGGTGAAAAAATGACTTTAAGTAGATGCAGTACCACTTCAACTTCAACTAACATAGTAGTGGTGTCACACCGGCAAACAAGCAAAACAGAGTTGAAGGACAAAACTCTGACCTTCTTAGACATGTGGGTAGAATCACAACATATCACTCCGACTGAATAAACAAATTTAGAGTTAGACACGATCAATTGTGGACAAACACATGACATAATTACGAGACTATACATAACATTTGATGTTCATCCTCAAAATCCGTCTAATCTTATTTGCACTATTCTTTCCTTATTTACACTTCACCTTCCAAAATTCACTCCCTCAACTCTCTTCTATCTTGTAACAAGGTAACTTACTCCCTAGGCGAACGCAAACACAAGGAGCTGGAGTTTAACACTTTCAGAAGGACAATATTGAGTCACTAGTACTGCAAATTAGGTGAAAAACATAAGAACCTCATTGCAAGTGATAACGATAATGATACTTCATTTAACCCGGTGATACAATTAAAGTGAATAATGTAAACTAAATTTCCTCTTACGAAACCAATTAACCAAAAAGAAGAAGAAGAAACCATAGAACAACAGTAAAGACCACATCTTTATTAATCACATAGAGAGATTGACAACCATCCTTCACTTTTTCGTAATTTCCAATCGGGGTAAACTAACGATCACGTCGCAGCATCTAGTTTCATAATGGTGGTAAGATTCATGGGGTCCATATACTCTGTAGTTCCAGTGAACATCTGTTGAACTATGATCCTGTTAGCCTTCTCAGACGGATGGAAAGCATCCCAGAAAGCATTCAGGTTCCTGTTAGGACACAGATTCGACGCTTGTGTGCATAGCCCTAACCCATTATAAGGGCCTTGTCCGCAACATGCTACCTTCGATGTTGCAAACCCTACCACCAAAATCAGTTGAATTAGTACAAAGTCACTTTCTTGCACAACAAGTTAAACCTTTTACACCCTTTCTTACCATAAGCTCCTGGGTTGGTAATAAAATTCATATGCATTTGTCCAGTATTAACACCAACAAACACATCCTTCCCAATCTCTCTATTCAGTCCATTCAGAACCTGAGCTAGCTGCGGGTTGAACAGCGATGCAGCTCGCTGAAGCTCAGTCGAGCACTCACCATTAGTGCTCCTTGTGGCTAGCTCTGCCGGGGCACATCCAAATGGTCCGGTTCCAGTTACCAGGATTCTACGGGCTCCCAACTTGTACAGACTCTGCCAATTGAGGATACAAATGTGTGAATTATTCATCATTAAACATGATTATCATATGCTGATTATGTGTGTTACCTTGAGTAACTTTTTGTACTCAGAGATGACAAACTTGACATATTCTGGGAGAGGCATCTGGGTAGACCTGGCTGAGTAAGGCACCAGGTAATAGTTGTTTACAAAATCATTCCCACCAACTGTTATCAGCACTAGTGCATTGTTTACGAGTCTCTTGGCTCGATTTGATCCGATTTGGGCTCGAAGTCGCTGCTGGTATTGCTGGAAGTACTCCAGCTGCTGGTACATTCTGATGATGTTGATCTACACGTAACAAAAGACCATTTCAAATGTGCTTAGATATGCGCTCAAATAAAGGTTCACAAAAGAGCGCAGTATGTACAGATCCACAAAGCATTATGCAGGTAAAATGGTTAATTATATTGGGTCAAACCGGATTTGATGTCACGTTCTTTTGATCAAAGACTAATAACTCGAGTTGACATTGGTGCTGTCAAAACCTGACCCGACTAAGCCCAGTTATATCCCGACCCATCCCGTTCAATAATTTAAATCGATCAAAGCCAACAACCCATAACTCATCCAACTAAAAAATCTAAAAAACCACAAACTAAGTGATCAAATCGACCATATTTGATCAACTCATGACCCAATGAACCTGCAACACAATTGACCCATGATCCGTAACCCGTTAATCCAGTTCATAACTCGCCCAATTCACAAACTTGACAACAGCAATGCAAGTAAGAACTCACAAATTGGACACCAGTATCGTTGAGGATCCCAATTCCAGCAGAAGCAAAGTTGGCACCATTAAGCATCCTCTGCCCATTCATCTCAGGAGACAAGTAAGGCAAAGGTGCCTCAGACTGCCCTATTCTCTCACCTACAAAAACACTGTACAAACTCAAACCAAATGAAGCTGTGTAACAACTAACAACATCACAATCATCACAGATGCGTACTTATAAGGTCAGGAATGTTGAGGCCATTGGAGAACCGGCCAGTTGGGCGACGAGTCGGGTAATCGATGCCATAAGGTGGCGAATCAGCACGAGCAGTAGTGGTGAGGTAGTTGTTGTTGCCACTGTCCACGAGCGAGTCTCCGAACACGAAGAATGCTCTGGCTTCTGTGGGTACTAGTACAGCATTTTGAAATGCTGTGGATATGAGGAAGAGGATTGCTAGTATGAACACCATTTCTAAATACCCTTTTGAAGGTTTTGAAGGAAGAGATTGATAGTGTGGATCAAGAGATGGAAATGCAGGGTATTTATACGTGGATGATGTAGAGGAAAAGAAGGGGGAATGGTACAGAGTAGCATGGGAAGAGAATGAATGTAAAGGTAACAGCTAATATGCAGAGTTGCAGAGGATGTAACTGCTTTGTTGACTTGGCCATTAATCTTAGCAAGAATGGATCTGATCTGATCAAGTGTTTGTTTGGATATGGAGAACATGCGTTTCAAATAACTGAAATTTGATGACTTCAGGGGATGCTTTCTCACCTCCTCTGGGTTGCGATCAAGTTTTTTTTTTCTGACTAATTCATTAAGTCATCTTTGATGTCAGCATTGGACGACAAAATTTAATGGGAATTGGATGGAAAACATTTTTAGTACCATTGTGGACGTGTTTTTCAAATCGAAGACTGCCACGTTAGTTAGTCAAAACCTTGTAGAATATATTGTGTCAGGGAGAGTTCACTGAATTTCATCTACTTTGACATTTAAGGTCATCCACATCCATGCAGTTCATTTACAATTTTATATGGTGGTCCCTACTTACATTTATGCAATCGACTCTGAATTTTATATGGTGGGACCACTTACTTTTCCAATTAAGCTTAAAACATTTATACACCTCCATTAATTTACCAATTTTGGTTAAACATGAAAATATACAATTAGCTTGTGAAAGGATCGTAAAAATATAATATTAATAATATTTTTTTTAAAAAAAAATTGTATAAAAGTGAACAGAGGGAAGCAGGAGGTGAAGCCGGATTTGACGGCTGGTCGGAGGATGGGAGGCCGGTTGTGGCGGAGTTGACATGGCAGCGATGGTGCGGAAGGTTGAGAGAAGAGATGATCGGAGAAGAAGACTTGTGTTCCTTTGGGAGGATCTGAAAAGGGGGGGGGGAGATTTAACAGGGTCCAAAATGCAATTTGGACAAACCTAAAGTTACTATTTTTAGAAGACAAAAAACTTAAAAAATAATTATGTTAGCCACTTGGTTGTATTTAAAATTTTACAAATAAGGATTGACGACATTAATAATTTCAAAAAATGGGATAGATTTGATGTTTTTTAAGATAGAGCATATTCTAATTAATTCACCATACTTGATTTTTTCTGAATTTATTATATATTTTTGTTACCCTTGACCATTTGCATTGGGCAAAAGATCCGGACCCAACCTTTAAAGTTGGGCCGGTCCAACCCAGGAACACGGAGGGGCAATTTTGTCTTTTTGAAAATATTGATAAACCTAACTCACAGCCGCGTTTTACTTCTTTTCCTTTCTTCCATACCCAAACAGCACCAACCCCCCTTTCATCAGCCAAGTTCTCCGGCCGGCGACATGCAGGTCATCGACGGAGTAGTGGCGACGGGGACGGAGCACCGGCGACGGGGACGGCACGGCGACGGTGACGGAGCAGCGGCGACGGGGACGGAGAAGCGGTGACGGTGACGGAGCAGCGGCGACGGGGATGGAGCAGCGGCGACGGGGACGGAGCAGCGGCGACGGGGACGAGAGCAGCGACGAGGTTGGAGTGTGGTCGTCGGAGCAGCGGCAACGGCGGATCGTTGTCTTCGGACGGGGTGATTCAGATTCCGATTGAATGATTCTGACAGCGGGCCGCATCGATGGTGGAGGTCTTCGTACCGTGGGAGCTTGGAGAGAAATAGGGAGACATTAATCGAAACCTGCTTATGGAAGTGATGAGCTTCGTCAGTCTTCTTCCCATAATCGACAGTACTGGTCTTCTCATTTAGCCATTTTTATGGGTTTTTGTTTAGCGATATTGAAACTGTAATGAATTGAAATTGGTTTCTTATTTTGGTGAAAAGAAGAAGCCATTTAGCGTTAGGTTAGGTGTGGGAGTAGTTTGGGGTTGCTAACAATTTAGTCACTAATTTCCATATTGTTGACAGTTTAGTATTTTTGGCCATTTTGTGAATATTTGAATGTTGACAGTTTAGTCACTAAATTTCATATTGTTGACAGTTTAATATTGTATTCAATTGGTTAACTAGTTAACTCGATTGGTTAACTAGTTATCATCTTATAGTTATCTTAGTCATGATGTTAACTAGTTAACTCGATTGGTTTACTAGTTATCATCTTACAAAAATGTTAACTAGTTATCTTAGTCATGATGTTAACTAGTTAACTCGATAAGTTATCTAGTTAGCTAATTATGTTAGTTTGATAACTAGTTAACTAATGTTGATAACAAATTATCACCTAAATCTGTTAACAAATTATCAAACAAAAAACGTTCGTATAACTAGTTAACTAATTATCAGTTAAAAATCATGTTAACAAGTTATCAACAAAAAATGTTGTTAACTAGTTATCAATAAAATATATTAACTAGTTATCAATAAAAAAAATATTGTTAACTAGTTATCAGATAAACACCATGTTAACTAGTTATCAGTTAAAAACCAGTGTTAACTAGTTAACTAATTTTGATAACTAGTTATCAACTAAACTTTTTGTTAACTAGTTATCTAAATCATGATGTTAACTAGTTATCAGGTAACTTGTTGCGGTTTAGTTAACTTTGGATAACCTATTATCATGATTGGTTAACTAGTTATCATCTTAAAAAAATTTAACTAGTTATCTTAGTCACGATGTTAACTAGTTAACACGATTGATTAACTAGTTATCATCTTAAAAAAATGTTAACTAATTACCTTAGTCATCATGTTAACTAGTCAACTAATTATGTTAATTTGATAACTAGTTAACAAATGTTGATAACAAGTTATCACCTAAATCTGTTAACAAGTTATCAAACAAAAAACGTAGTTACCTAGTTATCAGATAAAAACCATATTAATTATAAGTTAACAAGTTAACTCGATTAGTTAACTAGTTAATGTTAAAACTTGAAAGTTAACTAGTTAACAACTTGATAACTAGTTAACTCGGTTGGTTAACCTGTTAGTAAAAAATCTGTTAACAAGTTATCAAACAAAAAACGATGTTAACTAGTTATCAGTTTAAAAAACATTGTTAACTAGTTAACAGCAAAAAAAAGTAAAAAAAAATTATTGAAAAAAAAATTCAAAAAAAAATTTCAAAAAAAAAAAAGCGTCGGAGCCTCGCCGACGGCGGCGTCCGGAGACGGCAGCCGTCGTCGGAGAAGACCGCAGCCGGTCGCCGATCGCTGGAAAAATTAATTCTTTAATTTAAATATAAAAAATAATATTGTTTATTGAATTTAAATATAAAAAATAAATTATGTGTGTAAAGTCTTAAATACCCCTAAAAATCTAGACCATTGGATTGGTCAAAAGGTCAAAGGGTGATCTAATGGTGGAGATGAAGGTTGAAAGTTTCCAACCCTTGGAAAGGTTGGAGCCTGATCCTTTGCCTTTGTATTGCCTCTCTATTTCCCAGATAATAATCAAGGAGCTTCCCCTAATTAGTGATGAGTTAAAAAAATTTGACGGTATTGATTTTTTTTTTTTTTTTTTTGCCAATGAAGACTTGGAGAAGGAGAAAAGTAATTGTTAGACGTGGGTTTATTGATTCATTTATTAACTGATTTTGGTAATTGGAAACTAAAGCTTAATTTACATTGAATTGGAGTAGGATTTTAATTTCAAATTGACTTATAATATGAGGTCTCTCAAATAATGGGGTCCTGTGTCGAAGGTCAGCCCATCACAGGGTGTTGGCCAGCCCTGAACATGTGCAAGCTAGGTAGTAACCTTAAATTTTTTTTTTCTCCTTTGCCAAAGATAGGAGTATACTAGAGGAGAAGGGAGAAATCTAATTACTTGTGATAGTACTGAGTCTCAAACACGAGACCTAACCAAACAAAGACAATACTTTCTACCACTAGAGCGGGATAACGCTGTACCACTTCTATTTCTATGGGACATTAGGCTAATGGAATCAATGGAAATGAACTACTTGAATATAGTACAGTGCATGGGCTTTCTAACTTGTTTTTGACGGCCATTAAAAACCCTAGCTCCCAGCTGTGTGTGCATTGGCAAAATCTCAAATACAAATTTATATTCACAAGGAAACGCAGGTCGCCGTTGCTTTTGTACTTCTGGGATCCTGTGAGTTTGTTTAATTTAAGGTTTGCAATATATATATGGTGGTAGATGGATGCCCTCCAGATTTCATTAGGTGAGCTAAGAAAGATGACATCATTATGACAACTTAACAAATAGTCTCTTATATTATAAATCACATAATTTACTTTCTCCTATTTTGTCTATTTTGCCGTTTGGGACTTTCCGTTCCAATTTTTTTGGTCTTAACATTAAATCTAGACACATTCGCACACCAACGGAGAGAGATATCGGAGGTAGGAGACGAGGAGTTGGTGAGAGAGAGAGGTAAATTGGGAAGGTGTCACGAAGAGCATGGTGAAATATGAAGGGTTTTAAAAACACACATTTTATTCACATCAATTAACATCACGGAGACGAAAGGTGAAACGGAAGGACCCAAACGAAAAAGTGGTCAAAGTAGGAGGGTAAAAAGAGCAATTTATAGTGTAGTAAACTATTTGTTAAATTGAAAAAGTAGAGGAGGCGATTTGTTAAGTTGGAAAAGTAGAGGAGGTGAAAGTACTTTATTTATTTTTTTGGTTAATACACCTTTTTGCCCCTCTACTATGCAAAGTTAACAAACATACTCTTTTACTATTTTCTAACCGATTTAACACCCTCTACTTTGAAAAGTTTAACAAATATGCCCCTCCATTTATCTTTTCATATATTTTTCGTCTAATGAGTTGATTATACGTGCTACGTCATATTATTTTCCCACAACATCACTGATCGGGATGTCCACATGGTGAAATTATTTAAATTATAAAGAAAAGAAAAAGGAAAAGCATTATAATCACCATTATGTACAGAAGTGTTTTTGTGGTATTCTTTTCCCTTTTTCTTTCTAATTTAAATAATTTTGGATTGTGAACATTCCAATCAACGATAAGGTGTACAAATAATATGAAGTAGCACGTATAATCAACTCATTGGATAAAAAGTAGGTGAAAAGATAAATTGAGGGGCATATTTGTTAAAATTTTCAAAGTAGAGGGTGTTAAATCAGTTAGAAAATAGTAAAGGGGTATGTTTGTTAACTTTGCATAATAGAGGGGCAAAAAAGTGTATTAACCTTTTTTTTTTT